>PVIC010000009.1:176416-269252 GCA_004025085.1 Thryonomys swinderianus
GTCTCACTTTGTAGTTCAGGCTGGCCCTGAGCTCACTATGGTGCCCAGGTAAGCCGCCGCGAACTCAGCAATCCTCCTGTCTCTGCCTCCTGAGTGCTGGGATGACAGGCGTGAGCCACCACGCCCAGCATTATATGTGGTAACCGGGGATCGAACTCAGGTTCTTGCGCTTGCAAGGCAGGCGCCGGAACCACTGAGCTAACCCTCCGGCCCAAAAGTGAAAGAATTTTGCAAAATATAAATAAGTTAGGGCAAAATAGACTTGAGTCCCTTAAATAACACTGCTTGATATAGTAAAGGCTCACTTGGCCAAGATTACTTATTTATGACACATATTTTTCAACTTGCAGGTGGGCCTATTTGCTTCACTGGTTGTTTTAAAAAGCAATATATTTTGGTATTTTCCCCTCTACCTAAATCCCAAATAAAATTAAAAATAAGCACAGTAAGTAGGAATCGACAATCTTAGTAGAGAGCATGGCCTAGACATAAAAGGAAGAAGGGGTCTCAAGAAATGAGGCCAGCGTAGTCAGGAAAGGAAAATAGGCCAATTTAGGCAGCAAAATCCACCAGATCAAACACGAGTGAGAGCAAGGCGGAAGTGTACTAATCTTTCAGGTGGGAGGAGACACATTTCCAGGCCAGTCAGAGGTGCCTTCGCACCCTGGACCTCGAGAGTGAGAGTTCTGCTGAGGGCTGTCCTGTCACAGTCAGGGACCCACTGGGACGAATCGCAGCCGAAAGTGGCCTTCAGCACAACATCACAGAGGCAGCAAAGATCGCAGGGAGTGTGAAGAGCCCAGGGAGGAAGTTCCTGTGGCTGCTTGAGCCTCAGCACCAATAGGCTGCCCTGAGCACCCTTGGCGAGCCCCACCTTCTACTCATCAGGCCTGCCCCCAGGCACTGGCTGCCTCACTGCCTCCTGCTGAGTTTCTTACTGCCGCCTGTCCTCCTGGGAACAAGCCTTCCAAGAGCAGGACCCAGTGCCCACACACAGTACACCACAGCACGTGGCTGCCCAGTGAACAAACAGCAGTCCTGTCACCTTTAAGACTGCATTCCTCAGAACCCGTCAGCCCATGAGTGTAGACTGGGTTAATTTAGGGAGACCTAGCGGCCAGTGGCAAAACTAGATGACATCAGAAAATAATTCCTAGCTACAAACAAGAACGACAAGGCCAACTTTTTTTTAGCAAATGTTTATTTATATCAAAATACAAAACATTTCTGAAGCAGAGTAATGTTACATGAGGACCAATTTAAATACTAAACTTCTTTTACTCAGTTTAACTCGCAACGCTCCCCGGGGTACCTTCACTGGCTATACATCTTGTCATTTGACGTGCCGTTTTTTCCTCCCTCTCGGTTAACTTATGTACTTGTTCACTCATTTTGATTTTTAACTCAGGATATGAACATGCAGTGTTACTGGCAATGAGTTGGTTAGTATTTAGCAAGCCTGAAAATACCGGCGAGTGGCAGCCTGACCCAAGCAGACTGTATATTCTCTCCCAATTGAGTGTGGGGCGTCACTGTTTAAAGCCAGCAAGTCCAAGGCCAAAGGAATCACTGTCACTGGTAGCCAGGGCAGGCGTTATTGCTCAAGGCCACAGAGCAGTGTGGCTAAGGGGTCACCTCCATGGGGTCTTCTCCA
The DNA here is from genome assembly GCA_004025085.1 of Thryonomys swinderianus. Lineage (NCBI taxonomy): Eukaryota > Metazoa > Chordata > Mammalia > Rodentia > Thryonomyidae > Thryonomys > Thryonomys swinderianus. The sequence continues at coordinate 178,071 of PVIC010000009.1, forward strand.
TGGGTTGGGGAGAAGCAAGACAGCCAATGGGAGCCCAAGTGGACAGTGGCAGCTAAAGCAGACCCAGGCCCAGGAAAGGCGGGGTACAGGGACCTGCAGGAGGAACTCTCTTCCCCAAACCCCAGTAAGACCTGGAGAGAAGGAAGGCTCCTCCCAGTCCTGGCAGTCTGATTTGATGGCCAGAGATAACCTGCCCTTGGATGGGGCTTCTAGAAGTGCTTAGCATTTGGAGATTCTGAGGAAGAAGCACCAGGCTGAGAATGTAGCTATTTCCAGTACCTCCACTCCCGACAGGAGACAGGAGACAGGAGGGAGTGACCCCCCTCATCCCGGGGACCGCTGGGGTCTTCCTTCAAGTCCCAGTTGGTGCATTCACTTTGGCAATGTGCACCTTTAGACTCATGCATACACAGCCACATGCACACGCGTGCACGTGCACACACAAGCGTGCGCGTGCACACATACACACACACACACACACTCACTCACTCCCAAATGCCTGGTTTCCTTCCCATATCTGCTGAAGCAGCAGAACCAGGCCCCATCTCTACCATCACCCTCTGCTCCCAGGATCCCCTGGCCCACTGGTCCCCAAGACCCGGCCCCAGGCTTGGCACATGCTGGCATTCCCAGGCTTTGAGACGAGGGTGATGGAGCAGGGAATGCCCCAGAGACAGGTTACACAGAGTGTAGAATATGTTCATATAAGGCTTAGGTACAGCACCGATTTAATGTTTTGTAGTTTGATTTCTAAGTTATCTTTTAGAAGAAAAAAAAAGCTGACTGAAAAAATAGTGTTTTTATTTACTTTTGAGTTACATACCTGAAGTTCAAAAAGTAAGCCTCTAGTCACCATCCATATTCACACTCAAAAGTGTTCTGTACACAGCTGTACAATGTGTTGGTTTATCTTTAATTTGGAACCAAAGTCAGCCAACCAGTCAATACCATGAAGTCAGCTGCTCATGATAACTGACTTTAATCAGTTCACTCACACAAAAAAGAGACAGAGAGAGAACACAGATCAACTCTCAAGTCACCCACCCCAAATCCCAAGGGGGGAAAAATCAAAGGAGAAGACGAAATACAGCAAGATCTAAAGAACCAGAGGGAGGAGCCAGTTCCACCCTGCTGGCCTCTCAGACAGCACCATAAAGCACCCTAGCGTGGTGATGTGGTAATACTTGACATTCAAGAAACGGAAACGAGGTTTGAACAGTCTTCGTGTGAAGAAGACCTGGTATGAATGGGGAAGCCCCAAAGAAAGCTGAAGGAAGAAAAGGGAGTTCGAAATGAGAGCATGAAATCTCATGACGAAACCAAGAGTCAATCCAGACTAGTTAGAAAAGAACTAAAAGCAGGAGGCTGCCAGGTATCTGGAGGCCAGAAGTCTTCTGGGAGCTCCCCCTCCTGAGCCCCTCTTCACCCCTACCCTCTGGACATCCACTGACTTTGGGGTGACAAGATGTGGCAAACAGGAAGAACAGCCTCCTCATGTGTGATGGAGGAAGTATGTGCAGGATGGCACAATCCCCTAGGTGGCGAGTGGGAGTGGTTAGTGGGCCCGAGAGCTGCTTACTGCGCAGGAGGCAGCCCCCCTGATCAAGCTGCGGACAAGTGCCACACGTCTGTCCGTGGCCTCCATGTCTGGCCCACAAACAGCATTTGGGAAATTAAATCTGAATGGAACTTGAAGACTTTCTCGCACTGATGGATACAAGTTGGCAAATGGAACATCAGATCTACGTTTCCCCTCCCCACTCCTCATTCAAGTCCTAGCATCCAATTCATCCCATGGAGCAGCCCCTCCCTGTTCAAATGTCACACTGTACAACAGCAGAGACCCCTGCCCCACAGCACGACCAATTCCTCCAACGTGGAAGTGCTGTCCGGGCCCGACTGTGTGCTCCCACCGCCCACTTCTGTACTGTCCAAGGTGGTTCCAAGGTAACGGACAAGCCCCTGCCTCCTCCCTAGGCTCCCTGTTGATAATGAGGTGGAAAAGAACGAGTCCACACTAATCCTCAGGAGAGCAACTCCCAGCAGATCTAGCCACTCCCTGTTCTTGTTCCATGTAACAGACAAAGGCAATAGAACTAGAACAATTCTACGGATTCTCCCAACCTCCTACCAAAGAGGAAAGCACCAGAATACCCTTCCACTGTCTAGGGACCAAGGAATAAGTGGCAAGCACAGAGGACAGCTCAGAGCCCTGGTCCTGGCTGGGGGTCTCAAAGGCTTCCTCAAAGGACCCTTCCTACGCATGTGTATTAGCTGACAGGTTTGAACACAGCACATCTTGCTTACTCTACACAGTCAGATCCTGATCCCTTCTGCTCTGTGAACCTTTGTGAAAGATTGGCTGTCTTGATGAAAGGGAGACTGATGCTGGGCCATCTGTTTTTCCCCTCCAATGCCTTGCACCCTCTTTCTGAGAGCTGTGTCAAGGAAAGGGTATGTGGAAGTAACCCATCCTCTCCAGGCTCCAAAAATTCAAGGTCTTTGTCCTGTTTCCTCCCACTTGAACCTGAGCAATGGGCTGGCAGTGTGCAGGCTCTCCAATCTCATGCACCTTCGTGCTGCTGAGGCTTCTATGGAGCAAGCCTTTGGCTCAATGTGGAAAGACAGAATGTTGAGGAACTCTAGGCCTCATGGAAGATGAGCCCTCTGAGGTCCCTTTGTGCTGAATTGTTGACTCTGCAGAATATATAAGACCAGGAATGGGGCAGAGTCTCCAGAGAAAGAGAAAGGGTTGGCTCTAAGAGCCAAAAGCACAGTTATGGAAACCCCTCTTTGGTAGTTTGGAGGAGAAGCAAGCCGGGAAAAGACACAGAATTTGCAATTCTTCCTCTTGCTCAACCTCCCAGAGAATCTTATAAGAAATACCTGGGTATCTTCTGTGAGGCCTCCTGGGGAGGCCAAGGGAAAGATCGGTCACCTATCAGTTGCAGCCAGAACAGAGCCCTCTCCATACTGCAAACAGTCCTGCTATTAGGCCATGTCCTTGGACAATGGAAAATGTTTCAAATGAATAATCCTGGAGCCTCAGGAACTGTGTCCTGAGGAATGGCAGGACTATATAACATCCAACAGGAATCAGAAGTTAGACCCAAGCTCCACCCCAACTGACTCTTCTCATAACACCTCCCAAGGGCAAACAGCCCATCCCATGATGGATGCATCTGGGTTCCTCAGGTGGTCAAATCCAGACAAGAGCTCTAGGAGAGCAGCCCATTTTGGTGGGGAAAGAGGAACTAGTGTTTTCATTTGTTGAGCTGCAAGCAGAAATAAGAAATAAGGATTGCAGTCATGAGTCTCTCCAGAACCCCTGCACCATCTGGGCCCATACCAGCTTTAGACACATTGTTCTAAGCATATGGCAAGTCAGAAGGAAGAACGAGCACCAGGAGCTGCCCGCCAGGCTACAGGGCATGTCGCCTTTGCAGAGCATATGAGGTCTCGATTCTCAGAGAGGTATTCTTCAGCCCACACACACTATGCTGCTAAAACTCATGTGCACCCCCGCTAGCACTCCTATTCCTGGTCACATTCTCCAATACATTGTTCCCCAATTAGTTTTGTAATTCCCCAACTAGATACCAGAAGGAAGGTCCCATTAAGACGCATTCTCCCAGATCTGCCCAAAGTTACTCTCCCGCTCCTGACTGTCCAGTCATTGTCCCAGGAATGGACCCCCCCTTTCCAACAACCTTTCATTTTTTAATTAAAAATAAATGGAAATAGTGTCAATGACATATTTTTACTAGATATCACATTCACACTGGTTCCAATCCCTACGGTATCTTTATTCCAAGACTGGGCACATGCAGTCAGCCTTGCCAACTCTCTCACCACTAGACCCCCAAGAGGTGCTTGGGCCCAGGTGCTACCATCCAGGACAGCCTTCACTCTGTGTCCCTAAGTAACCATGACCACCCCCTTCCCCAGCTGCTGAGCCAGATTCCTTCAAGGAGCTGGATACCAACCATGGCCAGACAGGGATAGCTCTATGGCATTTCCAACTCTCCAGCACCCTCACTGGATCAAGCATCTTACCACAGCATCCCCTCCCAGGGCTAGGAGATATGTGGACCTGAAATATCTGGGGTCACCAGATCCTATTATTCCCCCCCACTACCACCACCACCACAACCTTCAGCTCACTCGGCCTTCTGCAAGTGAGTTCTTCATTTTATTTTAAAGGTTTTTATACACATTTCTGTTAGAAAGACCCAAGCAAATCTGAACAGAGAGTGTATCCCAGGAAGGATGGAAAAGGAGGCAACATCAAGGCATGAGTTAGCTCCCCAGACCACTTGGGGAAGCGGACACTGCTTGAAGCATCTCTAAGCACAGGTACAAAAATAAAGCAAACTATGACTTCATAGATATATAGATAAGCTAGATAGATAAGACTCTATATAGGTATTTTTTGTATTTATATATGTGTGCAGGGGCATGAGCCCCCACACATCTAGCCCAGCTTGCATTTCGGGCTTGTCCAGTCTCCACTCCATGTGGACCACTTGCCTGAGGCTTCCATTATAAATCACTACTATTGCATCTGATCCTTGCCCCCCAACATAAGTTCCCCTGTCTCCTTAAAATAGAACACATTATATATATTTTATAATTTTATATACAATCTCCATAAAAAATACACTCAAGATGGTGTATTACTAATGTGACCCTCCTGCCAAAACGGAATTTGTTTAGCAAACAAAGAGCCAACAAAAAGGAGGGTCTCCTAGGCCTGACACTATTCAGGCAAAGCAGTATGTCCCTGCAAATCTCTTACACACAACAGGCACACACTACTCTCTATGCACATGTGTATGCGCACACACACACACACAGATTCCATGCACACACAAGAGACTCTCACACCCACTCACCACACATACTTCCTAAACCCAGGAAAGAAACACTAGAATAGACAGCTGGCAGGGATTAGAGACCAGGGAGATGCCTCGTACCTGCAGAAAGACAAGTAAGGGGATCCCATTCCTCTGACCTAGCCAAGGACAACATCAACTCATGACAGACCTCTCATTGTCCACAGTAGGCAGCAGAAATACTCACTGACAAAGTGAGTTTTCCTTCCAAGGACTGCAAGATGCTCATGAGGTTTAGTCCCCTCCACCAGAGAGAAGCTTCATAGACTCCCTAAACTGAAAGGAAACAAAGTACCCCAGGCCCTCATCACTGACATGAGGGGCATGGAGCACTGCCCCTTCCATTTACTTAGCCCAAAGCATGCTGGCAGTATTGCTAAGGCTGAAAATGCAAATATCCCTCCCAAGCCCAACCCCGGAACCCCCCCAAATTCCCTTCCCCACCCCAAGCACTTCCCTATCGTACACCATGCACAAGTTTAAGATCCCTGGAGCCATAAGAAGTGAAGGAAGGAAGGAAAGAAAGGGAAGCTAATTCATGAGTATATGAGGTACACAGGGAGACCCAGCCCTAGTTCCTAAAATGAATCCAGGAAATCCAGGGCAGGGTGATGGGGTTGGTGAGATAGACTTCTCCAAGACCCAAAAGAAAAACAGGCTCAGTCCGCCATTCCTGTCACCTTGCTGTGGGATGGGAAAGGCAGCGATCAGGGACTGAGGATGGAGGGAAGGCTTTGTGTCGAGCTTCCCAGCCATAGCCAAAGCTGACCACTGCTTCACCAGCTGCTGCAGAATCCTGAACCGCTGCTACGTGTCCGTGCAGAGGAGGATCTCTCAGATGCGGCTCTACCAAGTATTTCTCAATCAAGATACACTAATTCTTCCTCCTCTAAGACATTAATAGCGTTTGTAATAATGCTTCATTTTTCCTTGACACAGAAACCCTCAGGATCAACCACTGTCTTTGGACTAGACACAGTAAATTAGGGATTTTTCTATCAGCTTAAAATGAGGTCCTGAAAAAAAACCTCTACCCTCTTGGCAAGCCAACACACAAATCATCTGGTGGGAGTTGTATATTTGTTCCTGAAAGGCTTATTTGAAAGTATAGATAGGGGCTTAGAAATAAGGTCCTGGCCCTGCGCAGACACACTGTCCGAGATAAGAGACACCCCTAACCAAACACTGAGTCGGCAAGAGTGCTGAAGTCTGATCTGGGCTTTGATTCTTGCTTTACTGACTTTTTCCAAAGCGGAGATTTTTAAATTCTGCCCCTGGATCCAAAGGGAATCAGAGCAGGAGACATTACGAAAGGAAGAAAGGCTGGTCTCTGTTTCAAGGTGAAATGTATTGCTACCTCAGCCGCAGACCAGTAACTTTAACCTTCAAAACCTGAGAAAGACAAAAACCTCAAGCCCTAACACCGCTGTATAGATCCGTGACCAGAAGGTTGACAAGGACAGAAAAGAGGGCACCATTGTCACCCCGGACTGACAGCCACCTCCGGCGGTGGGCAGAGAAAGGCAGTCCACCACTTCTACTTACAAGAACAAGCACAAGAAGCCCCCTGGGAACCCTTGCTTTTCCACTGACTCAGAGCTAATGACAGACTAGCCATTTCAAGGCCAGTCTCCAAGCTCTAGAGTTGAGAATACCCTAAAACAAGGGCATCAAGCTGAAGCACTTGACAAAGATAACCACGTCTGAGTACTTCGTGTCAGAAGCTAATTGCAGAAGCAGCAAGAAATCTGGCTAAGGAGCAAGATATCTTCTGAGACCAATTTGGGCCTACATGCCAGCCCAGCCTGTTCTCAGAGGCAAGGCCCCTGGCTCCACTGCCACCTTCCCTCCACCTGCCCCTCGCTCAGCCGTCGCTTTTTCTTTTTGACAGTCAGTACACAGATGTCCCAAAGAGAGCAAGGCTTGATGCCCTGGCTTGGGTTCTACCGAGCCGCCGCAGGACTGCTGGTCCTACCCCATGACAGATCCAATACTACGCTCTTCCAACTCCCAACCTTGCAAAGGATCGGGATACCTCTCCATAGTCCAGCTCCCTAATGACTCCTCCTAAAACATCACTGCTCATCAAGGACTATCTAACAGAGACCTGTCCCCAGGGACCCTGCTGAGCCCTCACCAGAGCAATGGTGCCGCAGGACTCCAAGCTTCCGTCTGCCTAGAGCTGGCTCTGCGTCCGCCCTGAAGAAGACACAAAAGGCAGGCTGAGCCAAGAGTACAGTGGGAGTGCTCAGAGCTTCCAGGGAGAATCAGGGGGCCTCCCCTTGTTCCTGCATCTCTGCCCTTTGACTCTTTCCTGCTGCCCCCTAAGTCCCTGCAATGCCCCCCAAAGCTCCTTTACATGTAAGCAAAGCAAGCCCAAGATTAACCATTGGATTAGCTGTTCTTTCCTGGGGTCTCTAACTATTAATAAAATGTGCTTTACCTACAATCCTTCCCCCAGCCCACCCAAAAATCCTAAAAGATGTTTGCTGGCAAAACTGGAAGAAATTGCTCTGGCCACGTACACCTCAGATCTGACTCAAACCCTGGGTGGGGGCAAATAGGCCTGATGTTCTGTGGCATCATTTCCTCGACTGAAGACGTTTGTCAGCCTTGCCAGAAAAAAAGAAATTCTACATATGAACCTTATCCAGTTTCCTGTGCAACAAAAGGGCAGGGGGATAAATGGCTGAAATCCATCTAACCCCAAATATTTCAGGTCAAAAATGAAGACAGGAAGCATGGAAAAATACTAGTAAGCACTCTTCTAGGGGCGCTGGAGCCATCCTGAAATGGACTAGACCCAGACCTTTGAGAGAGCCCAGGCCCTGCTTGTCTCTTCTGTTGAGGGTCTCTCCCACCTTGCTCTCTCCAGGAGAATGCAAGAGAGAAAGGCTGGCCAACAGGCGGGGTCCCTGTCAGATGCTAGGTCGGAACCACCAAGACAGTCCACACACCTGCTTCTGCTCACAGTGGCTGGCACGCCCAGAAGCAGGATCACCTCCTCATATCACGTTCCCCAACCACCTGCAGTCTTCCGAGCCCCTCACACACCACCTACCATACGGTCTCCCTGTGGTCTGTGACCACCTGCTGCCCCAGTGGCCACTGTTCACGCCAAGATACAGAAGATAGTGCAGACAAACAGTCCAAGATACAAGAAGAGATTTTTATCTGACCTACTTCTCCTGCAAGGCTATCGGACCCTAACGGGAAGTCCAGAAGACTCATCTCCCATGGAGGAGAGGGGAAAATCCTAGGAAGCTTCGTGGTGGTCACTGCCATGTTCAAAGGTAGAGTGAAAGGACATTGGTCCCTAGAAATGGACACACTCATCATACAGACTGGTGTTCACAGGTCTACACACAGCATTTAGCAATGTGCCTGCGATACCTTCATCCTCCATCCCGTGGGCACAGGAAACTGGACTCTGCCAACTTCCTCTGCAGTCCTGGAAGGAAGGACTGAAAAGGATTCCAGAGGTGCCTCCAAGGACACGGTCAGAAGAAGGAGGCCATGTTGGGTGGAGACCAAGTCTGAAACCACTGAGGAATAGGTAGGTAGGCCTCGGTCCGTCCCAGCCCTGGTGATGCCACGGCAGAGCTGCCACCTAGTGGCCAGCAGAAGCATAGCTCCTGCCATTTGGTCTTTTCAGCTGAGGTAAGGGGCGCTCCTGGAGGGGAGAAAAGGAGGAGTCAGCACCTTGTAGGAAAGGGCCTGGGGAAGCCCAGACAGAGGCACAGCACCTCAGCCAAGCTACACTCCCGGCCCCAGTGACATCCCAACAACACAAAGCTTTCCAGCTCAGCTTCCCTTCTTTTCTTTCCTAACCTCAAGACCCAGATAGCTTCAGGGCCTAGCCTGCAATTCCCAGGAGGCTGCTCACACAGCTGCCTGAATCCATGCTTATGTGCAGCAGCCCTGACACTCCATATTCACATTCCCACCCCAGGCCTGGGTCAGCCACCCCACACACTGACGGACAGGCCTGATGGCCCCCGGGAGATGTCCCAAGAGCAGCCCACTGTGACACAGTGGCAGAGGTAGCAGCACAGCTGAAAGGAACACAGAAAGCCACCCAACTCTACTCTTAACTTTACCAGAGCTGCTACCCAGGGTCCAGGGCTCCAGAGGAAGCATCTGGGGTACACTGGGGCCACAGCCGGTCCCAGTGACAGAAACCACCCTCTGCACCTTTCACCTGTGTCCAGAGTGAGGTGTGGTGGTGTGGCTTGTACACCAGAGCAAGCCCCCCGCTCACTGGGAAAGAGAAGGAAGCACCAGGCCTGGCTGGCAGAGACAGTGTCTGTCCCCAAGATGGAAGCTCCAGCAAAAGGACCAGCTTCCCAGCCCTTAGAGGCCCCAAGCCACTGGCAGCTGCGGTGAGACCAGCAGAAGCCTGCTAGGACGCTGATGTGGCCGACGTCAGGGAGGTCACTGGGGAGAGGTGCGTGTCCCCAAACCACAGGACAGAAGCACCAAGAAGAGAGCACTTCCAGGAACCCTGCGGCTCCTGCCATCCTGGGCCAGACCAAGCTACAGGAGAAGAGGGCATGGCGAGGGCACACGTTCCTCTCACCCTCAGCCCCGCTAGGACGCTTCTGAACAGGAGACCACCTGACGGGAGCTCCCGGTGCTGCCAGTTTAGAGTAGGACAAGATTCTGATGGAAGGAGGACAGGGCCAGGCCCTGTCGGTCAGTCGGTCGCACTCCTCCCCCTCCACGCCTAAGTCCCAGCTTGCCCGTCACTGCCCCCCACTACGGGAGTGTGGGTCTTGAGGAGCGAGGGGGACCTGAAGGCAGCAGAGCACAGGCAGCCGAGGCGAGGATGCAGAGCCCGGCAGGGCTCCACACAAGTGGCAATTTATCAATCTGGAGAATTAGCTTCCAGGGAAGGAAAGGAGGTGCCATGGGCTGGCAGAGCAGCACGCGGAGCACTGAGCAGAGAAGACAGAAACAGAGCTGTGGCGGCAGCGCAGGGCTCTGCACAGGAGGCTCCCAATGGGAGGTCCTGGCCCAGGCCAGACCAAAGGAAGGACGGAGGTGTGGTCATGTGGGCTCAGGCGTGGGCACCAGGCTGCCTGGGAGCCCCGTCTCCCGGCAGCCTGCTTGCCCTCTCCTCATCAGCAACCAAGCAATCAAGGCTTGTGTTCTGCTCAGTGGTAACTGACCCCGCCCCCCAGCTGCTCATCACAGCAGCCCCATCTCCGCTCTGGATGGGAGGAGCTAGAGAGGCCAATAGTAAATCAGCCAAGAGGCAGGAACTCTGCTTCAGCAGGAACAGTCTCCCGAGACAGATAAGAGGATGCTGGCCAGCCGAGGCTAGCCCTGCTCACAACCCCAGCTGTCCACTACTCTCCTTTCCACGGACCACAGAAAGAAACAGCACTTTGCTCCAATGTACATATATATACACATAGAGAAACCCACCAACTACATACATGTGCATTTGTATCTATATCTATATATATGTGGAGTTTGGAAGATGGGACAGAGGTCCAGCCTCTCCCAAGACTCAGAAAACTGAAACAGAAGCAGAGCAGTAAAAGCCATTGCTTTCCTCTTCTTCACTTTCAAAGATATCTGAAGAGGTGAGAAATTTTCATCTAAGTGAAGAGGGGGAGGGGCTTCCTGTCAACGACTCACTCCCTGACTCTGACACACAGGCAAGCCCGCCCCACCTCCACGCCTCGGTCAGGGCCTGGGGAGAAGGGCCGTGGTGGACAGAGGAGGACAAGGCCATGCAAAGCCCACCCCCCTGCCCGCGGCCCCATGGCCCCGCACCCTGCCCCGGGGACACTTAGTGGTGTGGAGTCACAGCAGAGTGGCGTGGCCGGGGTCCTCATGGTCTACGCTGTTGAGGATTGCCGTCTGGTCTTCTGGAAGCTGGCGATGGCACAAGTCTGAGAGCCGGGCAAAGGGGTCAGGACGAGAGTGTCTCTTCTTCTTCCGGAGGCAGACAGCTTCGTCGGGCCACAGAACCTGAGAGTTGGGAGGCTGCTGAGCCTGAGAGGCAGAACCATCTAAAGATAAATACAACAAAACAAGGAAGAGAAATGGGTGAAAGGGCTGGATGCACACTCCGAGCCTCTCATACTGAAACAAGAGGTCATCTCCGTGCAGGGAAGCCGAGACCAAACCACTGCTGGGAACTGCCTCCTAGACACATTCCCGCCACTACCTGCTCTCACAGGCCAGGGAGGGAGGTGCAGAAGCTGCTTCCTCCTGTGGGTCCTCAGATCTCGCTGACTCATCTCTAAATGTTTCCTCGCAGGACCTCTTCTAGTGGTTAGGAATCAGGGCTTCAAAGAATGGGTGGGGCCTCAATATTCTCACCACAAGCACTAACAGATTTTTTGTTTGTTTTTAGGGGATTGTTTTTGGATTTTTTGTTTGTTTGTTTGTTTTTGGCACCAGGGATCAAACTCTGGACCTTGCACTTGCTATGCAGGCCCTGCACCACTGAGCTACATCCCCAGACCCCTAGCAGATATTTAATGGACATGCAATAGAGTCAGGGTGGGACTCTGTCTGGCCTGCCAGGGCTGCTTCTCTCCCTAGTGGCCCTTCTGAAGACACAGAAGAAAAAGCTTTGTTTGCTAGACTATATTTAGTATATGAGGGAAGAGGAAAGGACAAGTTGTCAAAACATATGAAATACTAAAATAAAGTTTTCAGACGCCAAGACTAAGAAAGATATAATAGGGTCAGGTGATAATCAACAACAGAGGCACTGCTCTTGTTCCCTGAAGGTTAATTCTTCAATGGTGTCTGGGATTCTGAGCCTTCCACAAATCTGAGGTGAAATTATTCCCATCAGTAGGGGAACCCAGAGCTAAGAGCTTATGTGGCACCTCTCAGAGGTCATCACAGAGAGGCTTCAAAGGCAGGCAAGGTGTCAAGGGCTCTGAGATCTGTTCTGGTGGCAAAGAGAAGCTTCTGGAAGGTTTCCAGGACTCTGTCACATTCTTTAAAGCTATGGTAACTCTGTGCAGAACACACAGAGGAGCAAGGATAGGACCCCAGGGCCACTTCCAGGTTCTGCAGCAGCCCAGGTAGAAGAGAAGGGAGCGCATATTGCAGTTTTCATAATGTAGACAGCAACAGTGGCATGATTCTGGACACATCATAAAGGCTGAGCCAACAGACCTTTCCAGATGGATTAAGTGTAACCCAGAGGGCACGAGAAGAAAGCAGGAGGAAACCACCTGAGCAGCTGAGCAGGAAGCAGTGCTACTTACTAAACTAGAGAAGACAATCCACAGTTGTATTTGGGACACTGTACAGACTTAGAAAACATTTAAGCGCATGTTCAACAGTCAACTGCAAATAGAAACTTCACCTCAAAGAAGACATGTGGGTTAAAGACAGACATTTGAGAGCTGCCAACACAGAACAAGTCCAGGTCCACTGTCACCATGAGTGAGAACAGATACACACTACAGCTTATTCTGCAATAAGCAAAGAAATTGTATGTATTGTAAAGTCGGGCACACATAACAACAGCATTTGTTGATGGTGGTCCCACAGATGTTGCCACCCAGTGATAGCCTAGTTTGTGTGATTATACTCTGTGATGTTCACTTAGTGATCAAATCAACTAACAATCTGTTTTTCAGGTTGCCCTTATCGCTAGGCGACACATGACTGGCTACACACCTACTCTCACACACACATACACATAAAGATAGATAGGTAGGTAGATAGGAAATAATTAATAGATAACTCTTCGACTGTTAATAGGTTTATGTTGGTGGATTTTTATCCATGGACCAGTAGGAGACTGGTGCCACCTAAAGGCTAAACTTGTGATTGTCCATCACCACCTCCCAATAATTCCATCAGCTTCACTTCCACTAACACTTTTCCCTATAGCATTAACTCTAAGAACAGTTACGCTTGTTATAGCTCTGCAAGAAAACTGCTGAGCATTCTTCCTTGATAGTCTGCTGTAATATTCCTAAAGCCATCAGTGGAGAGAATTTGACACCTGTCAAGGAACTTCTCAACAGATGGCTAAATGGTTTTCACATTCTCTGAGAAGATACCAATGACTGCTGGGTAACACCAGACATACCTCAGTGGAACTGCCCTGTATGAGGTAGGGAGACCACACTCCATCAACAAGGAAGTCTGGTCACCCTGCAGAGGGAGGTCCATGCCATACGAACCCTAAGCCCCACCACTCCTTCAACAGAAGGCACAGAGTGACACAAAAGAAATAAATATATGAGGAGATGGGGACATTTTTGAGATGTGCTGTCAAGTGGGAAAATATATATATTGTATTTACATTGTCAAGAAACAAATTAAAACTATATCGTGTATTTTCTAAAGCTGGAGACAGAAGAGGCTCTGTGGGCTCACAAACTCGCAGTGATAGGTACCCACTGGGGAGACCCCAAGGGGAAGCAATTGATCTTTACCCTTCCTGCTTTCTGCTCAAAAAATCACTTAGGATTACTTGAATGAACAGCTAAAGGAAAGGAAGAGCAAGAGAAGCTGGTGGATTCCACTCTAGAAAACCCAGGCTGGGAGCCCGGACCCGATAATCCTCATCCTTAAGAACAAAGCAAGATGGAAAGAGGCGCGAGTGCTTCCCACCATTTACCGGATCGTTTCTTTGACTTCGAGGAGCCCCTGGATGACTTTTTGGGCTTCTTTATCCGTTGGTATTTCAGAGCCTCCAGCCTCTCAGGCGCAGCAGCATTCCCAGGAGCAGGTGGGAGTATTCTGCAAGGGACAATTAGAGAGGTACAGGTCAGCTCCCAGATGGGGGAGCTTCAGGCGCGGGAGTGGAAGACAGCCAAAGACCTGGCCTGCAGAAGAACAGAGCCTGGGGGACGAGTCCAGGCATCCGCTACGGTCCCTGGACGCCTGCCTTGCTACTGCTCCTGGAAGGGAGGAAACCCAGAAAGCTCCAGCAGCAGGTGGCCTACCGCAGGTGAGAGCCAAGCTGGAGAGCGATGAGAAGACCCTAGGAAAGGGAGAGACAGACTTTAATAGGAAGCCCCATTGCATCACGCAAGCCGGGATGAGTATCAAAGAGAGGCAGGCTTAGAGTCTGCAGTTCCTAGAAATCATCACAGTGAAGACCTTCAACTGGAAAATAAAAGGGTAGATTAAAGGAGGAGGCGAGCAATTCCAATCCCATGTAACTGTCCTCCAGCCCCAGAAAGGGGAAGGCTAAGTGAGAACCCCAATGTCCACATCAATGGAAACTTCATAAAGTCCCACTTCACTGGGTCTTCCCATTCATCTGCAAGATGTAGCCAGAACCTCCTCATGGATGGCAACAAGCAGAAATGTCACCTTCTTGACCCTGTGCAGGTGAGGCTCAGATTCACTGGTCTTGTAAGCAGACAGAAGGAAGCAGATTATGACAGGGTGTTGGAGTCTATAGCCCTCACAGAGCCCTTGGTGTGAGTCACAAGCATCTGGTGAATGCTACATGTTCAAACTCAGCAGAGAAGCTGGGGTTACCGAGAGAGAACAGCGCTGCACACAGGTCCCCCCTTTCTCCACCCAACATGGGGAACAGACGTCATCATTGGCCTGACAGATCAACTCTGTGGTAAAGACACAGTCAAATATTTAACCAGAGCCCTGCAGCCTGGGTATCACAAGGGATCACAGCAAACTGAGAGAGTACGAGGAATAAAGGGGAAAGAAGGGACAGGGCACACACTTTCTTTCTCTTTTTCTTCCTTCCTTCCTTATTTCTTTTTTTTAATCTTTTTGGTACCAGGGATCAAACTCAGAACCTTGTGCTTGCGAGGCAGGGATGGTGCCTCTGAGCTAAATCCCCAGCCCAGGTACTCTTTCTTTCCACCAGCACATATCGGCACATGATAGACAAGTAGGGATGTTCTAGGTTACGGCAGACAGAGGTAACATGCTCTTCCCTTCTTTAACACCCACACCTCCCTCCCCCATCTCCATCACAATCAGGTTTTGGTAAATCTTGATCAAAAGACAAACAAACTATGTGAACCAAGTAAGTCCCCAAAGGTCAGTGAAGCTCAATTCATTAAAAACACATGGATGAAAAGACTGTAACCCTGGCTCTAGCACAGCAGATGCCCCTGGGAGCACAGAGAGAGGACTTTTGGACACAGTGGAGCTAAGCCTCTGGTCTCCAGGGCCTCCTGATGTTACTGGCTATGGGCTACCTCCATCTTCTTTGCTGGCCATCATTAAAGTCTTTCGGCACACACAGTACCAAGGAACTCCCTCAAAGTTCAAATCAGAGACATCTTGACTCTCCAAGTGCCCCGTGTGGGCCACCATCTCACAGAGAAGCAGCCCAGTTCAGCAAGAGAAACTAGGCCTTTCCCCAAAGACCCAGCATACCAATGGCCCATTCCTTCTTCTTCCAGAAAGACACACCAAGTCTATGGTGGCAGCAGCAATTAGAAAGGAATTTGGGATAGGAGGGAGCCTGCCTTCCCAAGACTTGGGAAGCATCCTGATGCCCTCTTGGCATGACCAGGGCTTCTTCCTGCTCCCTAAATGGAAGACCAAAGGTGTGAGTCTGCCTGTTCAGTTTTCCCACCTCCTGGTGATGGCCAGATTCTCCAGAAAGACTGTACAAACTGAGCCATGGATGGTCTGAAGCAATACATGAGAGGCAAATGGCTGCCAATATGCCCCCAACTCACCCAGCTATAACACAGTCTCAGCTGCCCCCGCCCCAGCAGCCAGAGGTGGTGACATGGAAGGCACTCCCTCCTCCACTCCTCAACTGCCTCAAAGTAAACTCCACTTGCCTGAGGAGATCCTGGGGAAGGAAGCAGAGGAAACCCACTCATGCACTTGCTATGGCCATTCTCCGAGCACTGCACTGAAAGCCAGGTGTCCACAGTTCAGGTACAGCCTGTCACCAAGGGCCCTGCCCTCAGGGTCAGCACACAGCAGGAAGCTGTACAGGGCAGCCCTAAAAATGCTTCTTCAAGCCAGGTGAAACTCTCAGGGGCTTAGCTCTGTTACTGCCACTGTATGATTATTATTATCATTTTCATCATCGGCATGTGTTTTCACTTACCAGGCTGGGCACTGTCCTACATTCACTACAACTGTCTAATGTCTACAGCATCCCACAGAGCTGAATACTATATTGATTCCACTTTTATTTGCAGAAGCTGAAGTTTAGAAAGGTTAGGCACCTTATGCAAAAGTCTGACCCTGGTATTCCACTAAACCGCTCCTCAGTGCTCTTCCAGGAGATACAGCTGTAGAAGCCATCATAGAACAGCAATGCCCCACTGTCCACATGAGAAATAAAGTTGCTCTGCAACAGACATGCTGACATCCTCCCACGCGTCAGGGTCGAGCAAGGGTAAGGAAGACAGACCGGAAGGGAAAACCAGCTGAAGTTATGGCTTTGGGCAAAAATTCCCAAACAGTAATGATCTATGGAGGACAAGAGGCCCATTTCCCCTTGAGAACCAGCCAAGCTCCAGCCTTTCCAGGACACCAGCAGCCCAGCTATTCCAGCTCCTGGCTCAGCACTCAAATGCTACAGTGCAACAGAAGAGGGTCCCAGATGCCCAGGACACTTGCCTAATGACAAGCAAAAATAAAAGCAAGTGTCTGGCAAGACAGGTGGAAGGAAAGGGCTAAAGCAACATGGTCTATTTTTGGCAAATTATAAAGAAAAGATACATGAAACCTGTTCTTTCAGACTTTGCTGGCAGCATGGAAAACCCTCTACAATCAAAATCACCTCCCCTTTTAGGAAGAGGGACCGTGTCCCCCATCAACACCAAGCCTAGCCAGAGCGTTCTGGAGCTGATGTCTCAGAGAACTGAGGGGAAGCAACCCCATCCTAACCCTGGAATAAAGTGCTCAAGTAATGGGAATCCAACCTGCCCACGGGCACTCCCAATCTCCTTCCCCTCAGCCTAATTCATCTGAACACGCTGGGACACTGCAGACCCTGGGCTTCCCCTTCTCACAGGAGCTAACGGTTGTATAGAAAGGTGAGAAGAGCAAAGCCTGAGGGTATTTCTGGGTCCTTACTTCCCATAAATCCCAACTTTCTAATTACTCAATTGCCCAGGATTAACCAATCTCCCTCCCACAAGAGGTTGTACTGACTTAGTTCTCTGCTTACTTTGGGTAGCTGAGGCAAGAGAAAACCAAACACAAGGAGGTGGCCAACATCAGGACAGGAAAGATGAAACCCACCTGTACAAATCTTCCCTCTACGCCCTAAGAACTGACTATTATGACAAAGTTCCTAATTATCCAGCCAACAGACAGAGGCAATGACATGAAGGGCACCTCTTTCTCATCTCCTCCAACCTCTAAAAGCAAACTCCACTTGCCTGAGACACTGTGGCTAGGAAGAGGCTGAGGAAACCCACTCATGTACACTCTGGCCCGAGAAAAGATGAACCCATTCTCTACGGACTGCATGACGGCCAGGAGTCTGTAGGTCAGCCCACCCAGCCTCCCACAGATGGCCGCTCTCCAGCGGGTCAGTGCGTAAGTACCCTGCCTCAGGTCCACATGGGAGTTCCCTCCTGTGGCTCGCCTGAGAAGAAGGGCTGCCTCCTACTTCCAGAGCTCAGTGTCACTGAGGTCACAGCAGATCGAGGGGAAGGGCACCAGACGGAGACATTCAGGTAGGGGTGCGTCAGACAGGAGCTGAGCTATGGCTCGGCCCCAGGCCTGACAGAAAGACAGGTCCACACAGCACAACTCCCCACACTGAGATGGGAGTTGGGAAGAGGAGAGAAAGGGAGTGAGAACAGGGGGTCAGACGAAAACAAGTGTGGGCAGAAGGAACAGGAGAATCGAAGGGAAAGAAACAGCTGAACGGACGCAGACAAGAGGCACCACAACTTCTCCAAGCAGTACGGAGAGGAAACACATGCAAAGGCACGGCGTGAAGACAGCGTCTGCACAGGAGCTGCTGTCTCCCCATGGCCCAGCAGCTCTTGCACCCCAGGGAGGTTCTCAGCAAGCAGGAGAGTGAGCAGAGGCTCCTGTTGCCCAGCATCATAAAGGTCTAACTCAGAGGACGGGGAGGACTCTTCCTTCTCCTAGGCTGGGGGCGCTGGCCAGGCCCGGGAGAGGAACAACAGTCCCTCGTCGCTGCCCCTGGTTTCTGGGTTTACCACAGCAGTGGTGGGGTGGCTGGGCTCTCTCAGATCTGGGAGTGGGAAGCACTGAAGGATGGGGGTGTCTGGGGGAGGGGAGGGGAAAGTAACAGTGGGGAGAGAGTGGAGGTACTTGGCAAAACTGGGGTGAGAGCAGGTCTAGAGCTACCGTGCCCCTGTGGCAACAGAGTCCTAGCCGGGAGGTCGAGGTCGGGAAGGTACAGGGCAGGGGCTGCACGAGGCCCTGCAGCAAGTGAGCTCACGAAGCCACCTCCAGCCCTGGGCTCCTGCCAGGACTCTGCTGCTGGCTGCAGTGTGACACCAGAGAGCCTCACACACAGCTCTGGGGCCTTGGGGCTGCAGACAGTCCTACAAGGCAGCTGTCTCTACAGGGCCGCTGTTCAAAGTGTGATGCAAGGCCCCGAATTAGGAGAGTCGGCCTCAGTGTGCACGCCAAGGTGGGAAGGGACCAGCTCCGGGCAGCCCGCTGCACCCAGTTGGGAGGTTCCGCCTCTACATCCAGGCAGCAGGCAGCAGGAGAGTGTGCGTGCTTCCAAGGCACGGAGAGCGTTCAGAGCAAAAGCTTGCATCACCGCAGGTCACCTGAGCCTCTCTGAGAGACCAGACGGCCGATGGTGGCTACACCGTTTCAACCTCCCCTGGAGGGAGGCAGAGCAAGAGCTGGCCACTCTGGGCTCAGGCAATCTTTCCTCTCAGCTCCCTCCTACCTGGGGGAAGCCTGCTGTCCCCGAGGAGGGGGTTCCTGCCAAGACCCCTCAACAGCATCACTCCGGGAAGACGCTTAGCTACCGCAGGGAGCGTGAAAGCAACTGGGGCCGGAGGGCGAGGTCACACTTTGGTCCTCTATGGACCAAGAGCCAGCTGCAGGACGCACGGAGCATGAGGGAGTGGTGACATTCTGTCACCCTTGCCCCAACAGGACCGGAGCCCACCTGACCCTGAGGGAGCCCTAGGTACTAGGGAGGACCCCGACTCCTTGAGATGACCTAGACTGGCTGAGATCCCAAGAACGGGAGGGACCACAAACCCAGGGGAAGATCTAGGAATCCAGGGCTAGGTGCAGAAGGGGGACTACGCCTGAGGCTGCTGGGAAAACAGGGCAGAACTGTGCGGGGTGGTGAGGGAGGATCCTGAACCTTGGGGGGCCCAGTGAGGTCCCGAGAGTGCAGAGGCAAAGCAGATCGTGGGCATTCTGGCTCCTTCAAGTGCATGCAGGGTCCCAGGCTGCCAGGGAGGCTCTGGGTGCTGGCGGCAGGATGAGAGGGGACTGCAGGGCTCTGGGAGGGGCCAGATATGGACTGGAGGCTAAAGCTGCAGCCAGGTGGCCCGGAGGGCACGATGTGGGGAACCCAGAAGCCATGGGAATCGAGGAGCGGCAGCTGTCCCCACGGGCGGTGAGGGGATGTGGCTTGGATCCCCTGTCAAGGAAGCGATGGCCCTGCGGAAGCCCCGTCCACCTGCCCGCCCCCACCCGGCCCGGCCGAGGAGCTCCCTTACCTATTGAGCTGAGGAGAGGCTTGTCTCGACAACACTGCCCAGATAGCTGAGATCAATCAGAAACAAAGCAGTTACCAACAGGCCGGGGGAACCACCCACGCACACCCCAGGGGAGAGGGGCACAGTGAGCAGAGACCCACAGGCGGGGCCAGAGAATGGGCGAGGGAGGAGAGGAGAGAGACGAGAACCAGACGCACGATGGAACAAAGCAGGTGAGCGTGCTGCGCGAAGCAGACAGGGGCGACGACAGCGTCCTGCAGACAGAGACAGGCGCCCTTCTAGACTCTCCTGCCTCCCAGCCACGCCCTGCTCTACCACGGAGTGCCCACCGGGTGGGTACTGAGGGTGCAGGCAACCTCGGCCTTCCAGGTACCAGACAGGTGGGAGGGGATGGGCGGAGGAGGGCACCAGCTGCCTCCTCCCAGCCACCCCATCCTCTCCACCAGGGCAGCCACCGTGGGCCTGCTCCCCTCCAGAGGCTGCTACATCCAGAAGAGACCAAAGTACAAACCAGAGAGGGGGAGGGGGAGAGAGAGGAGCAGGGGCGGGGTGGGCAGAATGCTGGCCGCTCCGCTCAGCAAGTCAGGTGAACCCGAAGGTGATGGAGAAGGAAGAAGTCGGACAAGAGACTAACTTAAGAAGGGAGGACAGGCAAGGAGGCGGAGGCGGGGTGGGAAGACAGAAGAAGAGGCGCAGACAGGCGTCCAGGCCGCTCTGGTACCTGGAACACCAGCCGCTACAGTTTAGAGCATGCTCTGTCAGGCGGGCTGGTCGCGGGGGCGTGTCTGTCTGTCTGTCTGTCTCTCTGCAGCTTCCTGCGAGGCACACAGGTATGTGGGGGATGTGGCTCCTGGCACACCAAGCCTGAGACTTCCCTCCCAGCCCAACCTCCAGGATGCACCACCTGGCGAGGCTGTGGACAGGACCGGGCCAGCACTCACTCGCTAGGGCAGATGGAACAGGGGCTCCTAGCTCCAGGGCTCTTATAAGCAGGGGCCAGGGAAAGGAGGCAGCAGGACTCAGGGCTGCATCCGTGGCAGCAGCAGCGAGGGCACGGGCACTCAGAAAGCCTGGATACTAGGGGCCCACTCTGTATCCTTCTCTGGTTCAGCACGGCCCCTTGCTCTCCCATGATCCGGGGTCAGCTGTAGGCCTCCCTTGGGGTCAAGGGTGGGTGGAGAAAACCCCTCACACTCCTGGCAGGCACGCCCGGACCCACTGTGCCCCTTAACCAGAGCCTGCCAATGTTGTGTCCACATGAGCCCTGTCTCAGGGAGATGGAAGGTGGTGGGAGGGGAGGCGTGGGTGAGGAGGTGACGGGCAGTGGCCGGCGCACAGCTCACACTCACCCTGAAGTAGGTAACGTTGTTGGGGGCTCGGGCCGCAGCAGCTCCTCCCCCATCCTTCGAGGGGAAGTTGTCTGTCCAAACACATCCAGGCTTTCCCCGGGAGCTGCTGGGGCTGGGCCAGGTGGAGGGGAGGGGTAGCCTGTGGCCAGAGTGGTGAATCCCATGGCGGGCCGGTAGCTGGGGCTCCCGCTGCGGCTGCTCTGGGAAGGGGAACCCGTGGACGACGGCGTGGACTTGCGAGAGAAGCTGACCGCAGCGGGTGGCTGCAGGGTGATCTCTGACATCTCCGCCTGCTGCAGGAGGCCCGGACGAGGCCTCGCTCGGGCAGCCAGCTCGGGGGAGCCGGTGCGGGAGCTGAGGGGGCTTTGGGCCAGAGGTGAGAGCCGGGAGGGCTGTAGCACCACTTGATGTAAACTGGGCTCCGTTCGCCGGGCCTGCCGGGGACTGGGCCGGGGCCGGGGCTGGGGCTCATACCACCGAGTGTCCAGGCCGAATGCGCTGGGTCCACCATGCCCCCCCGGCTCAGCTGGCTCGGGGTAAGGCAACACAGGTATGCCCATGCCTTGGCTGGTATGTCTCAGCTGCCCCTGGCTAGCCAAGGGCTGCACAGGTCTGTCCTGCCACTTGGCGGTGGGGGGCGCAGGGACAGGGCCTCTGCCAGGAGATTTGCCCGCCCAACTCTTGGGTGCCTCCAGAGACAGCATGCCTGGGTAGGCTGCGGGCACCTGTAGGGAAGTGGGGGGCAGTCCTCGGGGCAGGCAGGCCTGGGGCTGCAGGCTCTCGGCCACATCATGGGTGTGCAGCTGGTGGGGGAACATCATGGCTGGAGCTTCCAGGCCCCCAAAGGGGAATTCTGGCCGGCCCCAGGGCTCGGGGGAGCGTCCTCCCGTAGGTGTCTGAGTCAGGGGCAGAGTGCTGTTAGAAGCATTTTCTCCATTTTCCTCTGGGATGGTGGGGTGCCCAAAGGGCCCCTCAGTGTGCAGGGGTGGGGACGACATGACAGAGCTCAGGGGACTGCCCACTTCCGGCATGTAGAAGGGTGGTGGCTCCACCTCCCCAGGGCTGCTGCTGCTGAGGTACCCATAATACTGCCCATGGTGGAAGGGCCGGGGTGCTGGAGGCCTGGCCTGACCTGTGGCCTGCAGCCGACCTCCCAGGCCACTGGGGCCCTCGAGCCCACGGGGCTGGAAGCGAGGACTGTATGCCGGGGGAGGCAGGTAGGACTCCTGGCTGGAAGACAAAGGGGTCAGCTGAGACTTGAGGGCAGCCACGGATGTGGGCACCAGGGGATCCTCGTTCTCCTCATCTGACTGCCGGAACTCGGGGTACATGTCCGTCTCCTCTGCAAAGGGGAAGCCCTCAATGCGCCGGGTCTTCATGGAGGGCTCGATCTCGGAGGGGTCCATCACAAAGCGGCCATCAGGCCCTCTGCTGATCAGCTCAATGGGGGTGGTGGCTTCCGCCTCCGCCTCAGCCTTGGCCACACTATACTTCCTGCTGCTGATGGCCCGCTTGGTTTTCTTGTACAAGGACAGCTCCTTTTCCCGGGCGGGGCTCAGCATCCTCTTGGCTGCAGGTTGGCCCTGGTCGTCGGAAGACTCAGATGGGGCGCGGAGGGTTCGGATGCTCTCCGGACTCACCTTGCCGGAGGACAAGCTGCGGGCACAGAGCAGGGCCTGAGGGGCTGCACTGCGGTAAGGGGCACTGGCTGATGACGACCACCTAGAACCACACGCTCGCTCCTGCAGCCTGCCCGTGTCTGGCGTACGCTGTGTAACACGTCATCAGCTTCCTTCCCAGGCTGCTCAGTGAACACAGCTCATTTTAAGACTGACTTAAAACATGTTAAGATGAGTCTGCTAGGATGAGAATAAGTACAGAGAAATGGCACAAGGCTACAGAGAAGCGAAGGACCCACTGTTTTGGGTCACCCACCACTCCCTCAAGCTGTATACACTATTCAAAATTAACGTGCAGCCCAGTTTACAGGAAACAACTTAAAAGCACAGAAATGGGCCTGACCATGGCAAGTGCCCACTGGTGCCCAGCCTCCCCTGCTGCCACGTGCCACCAACAGCCGAGACACTTACGGAGACTCCAGACTTTTCCTGCAGTGGGTGATGGACAGTGGGGGATCTGCAAGGCAAAAGTACAAGGGAGCCCACTGAGGCCTGACCCATAACAGCCTGGCTCTGGCCCACAAGTGCCAAAGGCAGGGCCCAACACTAAGCCACAGAGGGCAGTGCTATGTGGGCTGGCAGTGCCGCGTCTGCACAGAGCATAGGACGCTCCCTCCAGCTCGCCCACGGCCCCTGCTTCCCTCCCTGTCTCCACCAGTCCCACCGCAGCTCCACCTTCGAGATCCCAGCCTCTCTGTCTCCTCTTCCAGGGAGCCTGTGCTCCAAGTGGCCGCCCCTGCTTGTGGGGACCACTCAACACGCGCTAGGAGGAGCAGGGGAGTCGGCAACACCCACCTTTTTTTCGCTTGAGTTTGCGCTTGCGCTGCTTGTTGACAAAGCAGGCGGCCAGTGTGCTGAACAGGATGGCAGCTGCCAAGAAGCAGATGGTAGCGACAATTCCAGCCAACACAGGCCGGGCTAGCCCGTCATCGGTCAGGTCCGGCTGCGGGAAGATATCTGCAAGGAGGGCGGAGAGTGCTGCTGGGACTCTTCCCTGGGGTCCCCCATGCGAGGGCTCAGCCTGCACCCTCGATGCCACACTAAGGAGGTTTGCGAGCTGCACAGGCAGGGAAGAGCAGGGTATGCAGAAGCCAGGTTAACTCTGGGAGCAGGGGAGGAACGTGTGCAGAGAAAGTGGGTACGTGTTGTCAGGTCTCCTCCTTACTACCCCCCCAGACCACACAGGCTGCTCGCATCTCTAACACACACTGGTGTGTGGAGGAAGCTCACGCTACTCTCAGTGCCCTAACCAGAATCCAGCTGGAATGTGGATCTGCCTCCTCCAGCTGGGGGTTTTCTGCTTCCCCCACTCTGTCCAAGACTCGGGAAGGAAGGCATTTGAGGGCAAAGTACAGGGATCGTCACCAAGAACTCACAACCAACCACAGCCACGGCTTCCCTGGCCCCAGGACAAGGGCAGCCTCAGGCAGCTACGCTGCTTGTGTTGGCTGGGACAGGAGCAATGGGATCAGTGCTCCCATAGTACAAACAGAGGTCTGATTTTTTTTACCACACTTCAGAGCCAATGAATGGCAGAGACAGGACGAGGCCCTGTCCGTTGCCCACTCAGGGCAGTTCGGTCAGCACCAAGTGCTTCTGGTCCACTGAAGGGAATATTGGGGCCAGTGTGCACTGCTGTGTCAGGAACAGTCCAGATGCTGCCAATGCGTTCAAAGGAAAAGAGCACCAGGCCTTTGGAAGAGGGAGCCCCGGCTGAGGGGAGTGCAGAGGGTGCTGTGACCCGGGCAGTTTATGAGGAAGCGCTAGACCAGGCACACTTCCGGGAGGCAGCGTAAAGCTAAGAGCACAGAAAACAACTACAGAAAGGAGCCCCCCTCCCAGTGCAGCACAGCCTTCTCTTCCTTCTTCCTTCACCTCTGAGAGGGAGCCAAGGCAGAAGCGCTGGGTTCTGCTGCCTACAGGAGGCTCTGTGTTTTACCAGAAAGCCCCAGGGCACCTAGCAGGCGACAGAAATCGCACTCTGCCATGCTCCCTGGAGCCCACAGCTCCCCCTCCCCACACCAGCACCAGCGCTCTGCAGCCCCACAGGGTCTCAGTGCCCGCAGAAAGGTGCCACTGCCGGCTTGCTAGGCAAGAGCCCCTTCCGGACCAAGGCCACCACCTCCCTAGAGGAGGGACCTGGCTACCTCTTGGGAGCTGGAGCTAGAGAGGAAACATGTGAAAATGGAATGAGTGCCAAGAGAAGGGACGACAGACGCAGAAAATGCTAGGGAGTTGGCTTTATTTAGCCTGAGAAAATCTAGGGAGAGGAAGGAAGAGAGGGAAACAATAACAAACAACAATTTCCTAGTAAAGCCCACATAATTATAAAGAAGCCTATAATAGGCATCCCATAAACACTTGCTGACCTGCTGGCTCCGGTCCTCATCCACTGCCCCACCCCCATCAGCACACAGCACACAAGGAAACAGAAAACGTGCAGAAACTAGCACTGTTTTCTGATGCCCGTGAGAAGCCTGGTTGAATCTCTCTCTGTGGCCATCGTACAAAACTGTCCAAACCCACCCAGCCCGTGGGACACGATACCACGAGTCCTAAAAGCATGGCTCACAGGCTTCAGAGATGCTACCACCTGTACAGCTTACACTGGCCACCTCCTCAGTCCACCAACCTCAACCTGTCCTCGGGCCTTCTCGCCCCCCAGGGTACCTGTGCTGGAGACGCCTGCGATGTTGCTGGGCTCGCTAATCAGGTCCTGCATGACAGCCAGAACCCGGAACTCGTACCAGGTGTCCTATAGCCGTAGGGACAAAATGCGGTCAGTCAAGGCACCCAGGCTGACCCTGTCCCTTCCCCCACTGAGCCTGCATGTGACTTCAGGGAAGAGGACCCCAGAGTGCCAGGGTTCTAATAAGTACTTCCTGGTCAGTGATGCGCAGCACTGGGCACAGCCATGGGGTAAATGTCCCCACTGATCTCAAGCTACGAATGTCAGGTCACTGAGAGTGGTAAGACAAGTGTGCAGCCTCTGAGAAGGCACTGCGAGTGGTGCCATCATAGCCACCCCAACCCACACCCAGGGCAGGAAGGAAATCATTGCTTTCCAGAGACAACCCTTCTGAAGCCTCCTCCGTCCTCCACCCGCTGAGACTGAGCGGGGGTCTGAGGCCTGCATGGCCTCTCACTGCCCCGCCCGAGCTGGAGTCTGTGCTTGGGACAAGTCCCTACAGCCACCGAGCTGGCCCTGCTCCGGGGGATCTCAGCAGCCTCAGCAGTGGGTCCAGGAGCAACCAGGGATGGAGGTGGAGGGGAAGTGTGTGACTCGACGCCGTGCACATAAGCCACATCTCCCAGAGCTCCCGGTGGCTATGCCGAGTCATGTTGCTTCCGGGACTGGGAAAGGGGTGAGGAGAAGCCATGCCTCACCTGCGACAGATCCTTGGCAAAGAAATCTCCATCGGTGCCCGGAATGGCGTCGTCCAGCATCTCCCAGTGCTCCCCGACTCGGAGCTCCACGATGTAGCGGTCAATCGGGAAGCTGTGGTTGGCAGGCGGGAGCCAGGAGAGGAGCACGCCCTGCCGCGTCCGATTGGCTGTGAGGCACCTTGGTGAGGTGACCAGCACCAGAGGCTCTGGAGGTGTGACAGGGAATGCTGCGGGGCACAAGAGGAAGGCAGCGTCATGGCACAGGCAGCTGGCAGCTCCCTTCGTGGTGCCCTGAGGGGACCCCTCCCAGCCTCAGGAAGAAGCCAGAGCCAGTGGCCCAGAGCATCTTGCGCTGATCTCAAGCAGGTCTGAAGAACATGCAGAGGGAACCAAGCACCATCCCCAGAGAGGGAACAGCAGCTCAGGGAGAAGAGCCAGTACAGTGACACAGGCCACACAATAGCTCAATCAGCATGGTGCTGCATGTCATGTCACATGCCTATGTGTTCTCACACAGCTGAGAAGCTCCTGTCTGCTGGTGACACAGCAGCTGTACATCATGGGACATCATGTCCTCACGTCTATGGAGATGTTGGTATACACAGCCTCCTGCACCGCCCACTGCACATGGTGCAGCCTGGACAGCTGTGTCCAGGACCGCACCCTTGACAACAATCATAAACAACTAAGTCTGGTTTATGGATTACG
Source organism: Thryonomys swinderianus (assembly GCA_004025085.1). Lineage (NCBI taxonomy): Eukaryota > Metazoa > Chordata > Mammalia > Rodentia > Thryonomyidae > Thryonomys > Thryonomys swinderianus. The sequence continues at coordinate 204,713 of PVIC010000009.1, forward strand.
TGCGACTTTTTTTGGCAGTACTAGGGACTAAACCCAGGATCTTTGCTCTGAGCAACAAAGCCTGTTTTTGTTGTTGTTGTTGTTTTGTTTTAATTTTTTTTGAGACGGGGTCTCACTTTGTAGTTCAGGCTGGCCCTGAGCTTACTATGTAGCCCAGGCAAGCCTTGAACTCAGCAATCCTCCTGCCTCTGCCTCCCAAGTGCTGGGATGACAGGTGTAAACTACCATGCCCAGCACTGTGGTTTATGATAATGATTGCTGGTGGGCATGAGTCACCATGGCTGGTACTGTACGTGGTTACCAGGATCAAACCAGTGACCTTGCGCTTGCCAAGCAGGCACTGGGACCACTGAGCTAAATCTCCACCCTCTCCAAATCTGTTATTTGTGAGTTTGTTTTGTTTGTGACAGTCTGTATAAGTCACTAAATTGGCAAGGCTAGGTTTGAACTTGAGATCTTCCTGCCTCAGCCTCCCCAAGTGCTGAGATTACAAGCATGACCTTAGCTACAATGGTAATTTTGTCATCAGGGTATGTTTCTACTTATAAAAAAACTTTCTATGAGGCAGTGTACTCTTTTCACATCTTGCATTTCCTGTGCTTGGAGGCACCGTCTCTCACAGGCTGTGTCACCAAGTTTGGAAAACACCCGTGACACTCGCACAGTGACAGTGCTGTGACTGATATTTCTCAGGCCCTCATGTGGGAACCCCACTGCTAAGCAGCACATGCCTCTGCCCAGGAACTAGCAAAATGTCAGAGCAGTGGCTCACTTTCAGACCCTTCTTGGCCCAGGAGCAGAGCACAGCGCCAGAAGAGCCGTGGAGCAGGGTGAGTGCCCGGCTTCTGCACCTCGGTGCAGCACAGGGAGGGATGCTGGAGACAGCCTGCACATCAGACCTCCTCAGGCCTCAGGGAGGGGAGACACTTAGAGCCAAGCAGTGCGGAACGGAGTCCTGTCTCCTGACAGACCCATCCAACACGCAAGCCTGAGGCCTCGAGAGGGAGAGTAAAATATAAAACTTCTCCCTTCCCTGAGGCTGCAACAGGGACCCGCCAAATGTACCAAGCTATGGCACCAGGCGACCCTGCAGAGGGACATGCCGAGTCCTGAGCAAGAAACCCCGCAGGTACTCAGGAAGGCGCCAGGCACGTGAGACCTGGAGGACAGCTTGGGACCCCTGCTGCCGTCGTCTCCGTGGCCCCAGCTCTGCGGGGGCGGGCGGCCTGCGGCGCTCACCTAAAGTGTTCACAGTGACCACCTCACTGAAGGCGCTGGTCCCCAGCTTGTTCTGGGCCAGGACACTGAACTGGTATGCGGTCTCAGGCTCCAGGCTGTCCACCAGCAGCCAGCTGGGGCCCGGGGGCACTGACAAGGATAGCCAGTCATGGGGCCCAAACTGTGCCCGCTTCATCCTGGCCGAGAGAGAGAGAGAGAGGGTGGGGGACAAGGGGTGGGTGGGTCACACTGGAGAGAAGAGCACCAGGCAGTGTCCTCAGGGAGAAGGGGTGAGAGGACTACACTCCCAGTCAGGATGGGGGAGATGCCAAGGCGGTGACCTGCTCAGCTCTGGCTGTGCCAACCCTCATGACACCAGCTAACTCCTGGTTGGCCCCCTGCCCACAGAGAGGTCCTCGGGTCAAAGCCACACGAAGTTTCTGGCACACCCCCAAGTGGACCCTAGAGAACCCCACCCTGGACAGCACACCGCAGCAGGATCTGCCCTGGGGGAGGAGGAACCCGGAGAGTGACCATAACCACATGGGCATCGGCAGGACCGGGGAGGGACCCAGCAGGGGCCTGGCTGCCACCCAACCAGGTCTCGATCGAAGACCCACGACAAGAGTGACTGGGGACTTCCCACAGCGGAGTCGAGAGGCCTGAGGCCTTGGGGTTAGAAATCTCATCGAGAGGGACGACACACTGTGCGGAGAGTCCTGAGGGGCAAAGGCTTCTCATGCTGCCGAAGGCTGCCAACTCCCAGGGGCTGGTGAAGCCGCCTCCTGCAATGCTACTATGTCACCGCTGGGAGGAGACATTACCCTGTGGAGCCACCGGCCCCTCTGCCCTGCCCAGGTTCCCTGTAGGTTTAAAGTTTACCCACCCAGGAGGGAGAGCTCGGCGGAAGGCACAGCAAAAGGAGGCTGGCGCCAGGGTCTGAGTCAGGGCTCAGAGCTGGAGGCAGCCAGCGAGGAGGGGTGGTGCCCTCCTGCCCGAGCCAGGGTGAGCACTCTGAGCGACGTGGAGGAGCAGTAGCATGGACAGAGCCGCAGCAGGGGCCGCCTGTGCAGGCCTCCTGCTCAACACCGAAGGCTTGGACTGTGCCCGCCCCAGCTCCACCACAGCCCGCAGCGGCCCCACAGCCCTGCCACAGAGGAGGAGACACGGAGGAGGTGGAAGAGGCTTCGCTCCAGTGAGTGTATACCCAGGACGTGGCGCCCTCCCCGGGCATCCAGACCAGGCACCCTCTCCCTCTGCCGCTCCCTGAGCGCTGCCCTGAATCACAAGCCACTGGAAGTGCCTGGGTGGGACAGGCCCAAGGGGTTCCTCCTCCCTTCAGGCAACCCAGGAGGTGTGCAGCTCGGCTGGGACAGGAGTGCCCGGAGCCCCAGGGTGATGAGGGCCCGACTCTCTCCCGCTTTCTGGTCCTCTGGCCACCTCCCTGCTGCGTGTCTTTGAGGTCTTTGCCTACCCCGAGGTTTGGACCAAGGGCTCACATCGTCACACGCGTCTAAGTCACAGCAGGGACAGGAGAACAAGACATGGGGTCCTACAGAGAGAACACAGATGCTGGCAGCAAGGCCGGGGCGGGGGCACCTGTTCCCGGCAGTGAAAGACCCTGTACTGGGCTATTTCATGAAGCTCTTGATATTGCCAGGAGTCTCCTCAAAATACCAGAGGAAGCCAGAAAAAGAATGGGGCAAGGCCCTAAAAATGGGGCAACCGAGTAAGCCAGAGAGAGCTGGAGACGGTCTGCAATGACTCGGGCAGTGGCTCCCCTCAGAGGCCTCCACCTCCAGGCCAGGGGCGCGGGGTCACTCTAGACACCCAGCACCCCGAAGAGCCGGGTCTCTTCTGCCTCTGCCACCAGCAGGGCTGCACACGTGGCCCACAGCCCCTCGGACGCCCCCACCCGGGACAGCCTGAGTCGGCAGGGGGAGAAGCAGAGAGCGAAGCATGCGGGGCTGACTCACAGAGGTCCGTACCAGACTGAGAATGTCTGCTCGTAGCCTCCATCATAGCCTGGCTCCCAGGACACGTTGGCAGTTGTCATGGAGACCTGGACCCGGACACTGCCCGGGGCATGGGGGCTGGTGCCTGGAGACCAAGGGAGACCTCTCAGACTGAAGGGACCCACCACCGGGGTGCAGGGGCCCCAGGGCCAAAGCAGGGAGCAGCAGAAGGCAGCACAGCAGTGGGAGGCTCCGAATGCCAGCTCCTCTGCCCTCCGGGGCAGGAAGCCACTCCGCTGTGTAGCCCGGTCTCTACTGGGGGACACTGCAGGGAAAGGCGCGAGGGGAAGGCAGAAGCCTCCTCACCCCGGGCCTAACTCCTGTGCGCCTATGGGAAGCACAGCAGATCGGAGGTCCCGGCATGGTCTCCAGCAAAGGCCCCTCCTCGGGACGCAGACCAGCTCCCCCCAGGAGGTAGCTCCCTTGGGTGACAGGTCAGCTTGGGGCTGAGCCCGGGACCCGCAGTTACTAAGAGGCCAGGTGCCCAGCCCCACATTTCCTCAGCCCCATCCCAACAGATGCCACCTGGGTACCAGCTGCCATCTCCTTGACTGAATGGCAGCAATGTGGACCCCGGTCCACAGCATAAGGCCAGGGGAGACACCCAGGGTGCTGACCTAGGGCACAACCATGCTGTCGGAGGACCAGCCACAGGGGCCGGAGGTCTGAGGTCCTGGAGGCACGCTCCTGGGCACTCACTCCAAGAGGCAGAGCCCACTCGTGCCTCCTTGAGCCAGCCCAGGGCCGGCCCAGAACACCACGCTATCACTGTCCCTCACCCCAGCCCCTGGGGCTGCCACAGCCCCTCCATCCAGTCTCCTCAGCCTGCTGGCCACGTGGCTGGCCCCTATGTTGTGGACAGGACCCAGGCTGCCCTTCCCTCCAGAGCCCATGGGTGCCTGACCGACGCCACCCCACCCTGCACGTACCGATGACAGTGAGGTGGGTGCTGGCAGTGATGGTTGTGACCACGTTGGTGGCGACACATTCCCACTCCCCGTGGTCCTCCTTGCTCAGGGCACGGAACTGGAGGCTCCCGCTGGGCAGGGCACTGTGCTTGCTTCGGCTGGGCTTCCCTACCTTGGCGACCCAGGGAGGGAGAGGTTAGGAGGAGCCGCCGCTTCACCCAGGGTCAGGCCTCAGCCCACCCTCACCCTCCCCTGGGTGTCTGGCTGCAGAGCCCAGGTACCTTTCTCCAAGTGATGACAGGGAACGGGTCCCCCGCAGCTGCACAGGGGATGAGCAGCTCTCGGCCAGCCTCCTGCCTGTACTCCCAGCCTGGTAGCACCGTGAAATACGGGGGGTCCTGAGGAGACAGGCATGCTAGTGAGTTGGCCTGGGGTGCCCGGTACGTTCTCCCAGCATACTACCCCATCCCTCACCTTCAGGACGAGCCTTGCAGGAGCAGACTGGCCCATGGTCCCCAGAGTGTTGTAAGGCACACACGTGTAAGTGCCCAGAGCCTCTTCCGTGGCCTCCTCGATCCGAATGGAGCCATCCTCCATCAGGGTCCAACCCAGGTTCTGCCGCACAGACAGCAAGGCTGTGGTCAGGGCATGACGGCCCGGATACAGACCCCGCAGGGAGCGGCCAGCAGAGCTGGGCCCCGAGGCAGCGTCTCGTACCTTCTCCACCTGCAGGGGGCGGCCGTCCTTGTTCCACTTCACCACGGTGGCTGGTGGCTCTGCGTCCACGGGGCAGCGGATGTAGCCGTGGATTCCCACAGGCACATAGATCACGGGGGGCATGTTGAGGACACGGGCAGGGTCTGCAGAGCGGAGAGAAGAGAGGCATGCGAGAGGCCCGGTGAGCAGCCTAGGTACACAAACCTGCGCCCTGCCAGGCACAGCCTACGCATCAACTCCGGGTGTCTCCACAGCCACCTGCAGCCAGCAGGTCAGCTGCAGACTTATCTGCCCACCCCATGTGAAGGCCACGCAGAGGCGTTCAAGCCTACAGTCTCAGGGCAGCACTTGGGGCACCTGCAGTCCAGACGTCCCTTCAGGCCAATTCTGGAGGTCCAGATCCCTTAGCCTCAGCATCCATGCAGGCCACAGCCTCCTGCCCACGCCTCGTCCCCATCTGTCTGGGGAGCGTGCAGTTCAGCAACCTGCATCCTGAGCCAAAAGGCAAAGCTCCACGCAGGAGGCCACCTGGCTGAGCACAGGGGTGTTTCTGTCAGCTCCACCTTTGGCTGGGCGTGGCCTCCCAGGGCCTGTCTGGCCGCTTGACCCTAAGCAGACACGCAGCCTCCACCCTGGCCAGAAGCAGATGCAGACCGTAGGATGCGGTCCTGTAAGGCAGGCTGAGTCACCCCCTCTCAGTCCTCCCCAGGCCCTCAGGGCTATGGAGAAGGATCCAGAACTTGGCAAGCTGTGAGGATGAATGAGCTGGTATCTTCTAAGCATTCTGAGCGCTTCAGAGAACAGCATTACATAAATACCAGGCCGCGTTATATATTTAGACATAGCTTCCTACTTCTGTATGGTGGAGTCTTTTTTTTTTTTTCCTCTGAGATTTTCAAAGGGTTTATGAATGGGAAATACTCTGAACACTGCTCTTTAGCAGAAATAAAGATCCTTGTCTCTCCCACCTATAAATCTCAACCCCCTGGATCCTCTTTGAAGGCAGAAAGGAGGTAAAAAAGGACAAGACAAAGTAGGAGGTGGTGCCAGGAGAGACAGGGAAACCAAAACACCTTTCCAACAGAAAGTCAGCCTCAGCTTCGAGGGTGGGACAAAGCCTGGGTCACCATGCCAAGGACAGTGTCCCCCGACACTCCGCACCCCCAAGCCACAGCACTTCTGGTCCGGGGTCCGGCCTTCACCAGGCGGAGGGACATGCGCCTGAGATGACATCTCTCTTTCCTGACTGCAGGCCCTTCGTTCCAGTGCTTCCTGGCCCATCATCAGCCCCTGAGCAACTCCTTCACTTGTTTTTCTGTTGCACGTCTCTGGCAGGATGCACCTGATATCCCAGGTTCCACAGCTCTTGGGAGCTTGAACACATGCGGCACATGGCCAGGCTCAGTTGTGACAGAGGAAGTGGAAAGCAGGGCTCTTCCCACCAGCACAGCCTTGCCACAAAGGTGGGTAGTGATGTGACATGCGGTGAGGCCAACCAAGCCCCGCTGGCTCCACCCACCCTGCCCCTCGGGGGCATCTCCAGCACTCCGCTCCAGGCAGCAGTTGGAGCCGCACCACCTCCTAAGGCTCCAACTGTCCCCTACTATCCTCAGCTCACAGGCTGAGCCAGCCAGCCGGTCTCCAGACTGTCACAGTCCGCGCTCCTGCCGCTCTGTCCCCCGCACAGCCCTCTCATGACGGAGCGTCTGTCAGTCTGTCACCTGCAGCAGAGACACGGGCCTTTGTTGCCGAGTGACAGGGCCGTCCACGAATCAAAAGGCAGAAATTAATCCTTTCTATGCATCCTTCCTCTCACAATGCTCTGCTTGCCAGGGGTTGGGAAAGCAACCAGCAGTGCTCAAGTGTTACAGATCAGCAAAGTGAATCACTGTGCTCTCACGCGGGCCTGGTCATCTTGTGTCCTGAGAAGCAGCCCTGGAGAGGGGCGCCGGCCACAGGAGGGAGCTGGGTGGGGGAAGCGACTTGTACCCAGAACAGGGTCCTCTGTCCACCAGACCTGTCCAGGGCCGGTGGGGCAGAGTGCAACAGGCCGGAAAATGACACGAGCTGGCTCTCACTGCCCCTCAGTCACTGGAGAGGAACCCTGTCAGTGACCCCTTCGAGGCTCAGGAGTACGGGCCAGTGTCCAGCGCACAGATAGCCACTCTAGCCCAAAGGACAACTGGTCAGAGACAGGTCTGCTAATCTTTGAAGCCCCCTAAACAACAGGTGCCAGTTTGGCCTACAACCAACCAGGTGCCAGCCTCCCCACTGCCCTTACCCTCCCTCACCGTCCCGCCTCCCATATTCCCCTAAATGACACTTGGTCTTGGCTGCCTCCAGCCTCTGGTCCAGTAAAGTGGTTCACACCTTCTACAGTGCCACCCACACTCACACTGCACAGTCAAGTAAGCTGAGGCCGAAGGGGAGCGGCCCAGGCTGTTGCTAGGGACGCAGGTGTACTTCCCGGCGTCCTCTGGCTTCACCCGGAAGATGATCAGCGTCCCATCGATCAGGATCCGCACCCTCAGCTTCAGATCACTACAGAACGCAAGGAGATGGAGAGGAGGGGTGTTGGCAAGGAACAGGTAGATGGCCTCCTGACAGACACTGAGCTGGGAGCCAGGAGCCACCTACAGCTCCCAGGGCCCCAGACTCCCGCTCCTCAGCATTGTGGAGCCCTCACTGCCTTCGGGTTCTCTGTGCCGCAGCAGTGAGACACCTGGACCAATCTATCTCCACTCCGAGCTCAGAGGTGGAGGCCAAGGGCACTGCCTCTGCTCGGCACCCTCGCCCTGGAAATGCTGTGGGGACCCCCAAGTGGGCGGGATAGGGTGCTGCTCACTTCTGGAAGTAGACATTCTCGTCCTGCCAGTACCAGGTGTACGTGAGGTTGCCGGGATACGCCTCTGCCCGGCAGGTGAGCAGAGCATCCTGGGAGATGTTGACAGTGATGTTCTCCGGAGGGGAAACGATGAAAGGAGGCCCTGGAGAGAGTAAGGAGCTGGTATCACCTCTGCTATGATGGAGGACAGGCGCCCAGGCTCCGGGGAAGATCAGAAGTGCTCAGGAAGGGGCAGCAGGGACAGCACGGCCTGGTTGCCACAGAGCTGTGGCCAGCTTCTTGCCATGCCTGCACCCACCCAGCCAGCGTCTACTTGCACCCCACCTCACACACTGCCTTCCTGCCCACCCCTGCCCACAGCAAAGCCTGAGCAGGAGAGTGCAGACAAGACAGAGCCCTAAGCTGCTCAGCAGCCACAGGTTAGAGGGTGACTCAGAAGAGGGGCAGTGAGGAGGGTGACATTCCAGCCATCCCCGGTGAGGCTGGCCAGACTCCGGCCTCTGGCCCTGGCTGCTGCTCAGCCCTCGCAGGAGCAGGCATCACCACAGCAGGTGCCACCGCTCTCACCGATGACCCCCAGCAGGCAGTGGGTCGGAAGGCAGAGCTCCTCCAGGGAACCCCACCTGCCCTGCACAGTGAATACCCAAACCAACACACTGGCACCTGCGGCGCTGACTGTACAGACCTCAGTCTGCCAAATGCCCTGTTGTTACCCAAGCTCAGACTATGTTCCCATCTTTACTTACTGATCCCAGCACTAATGGACAAATCACCCGAGGGAGCTCCCCTCCCTGGGGAGGTGGAGACAGCAGGGATGCTATCCGGACAGGGGGAAAACAGAAATCCCCTGCACAGGGCCTCCCACAGCACTGCAATGCACCTCCCTGGGGGAGCTGTGGCTGCAGATCTGTCCCTGTGGGACCGGAAGCCCCACACAGCTGCGCCTGTCCACCAGCTACCAGGAGGTCCCTGTGACAGGATGGGGCCAGAGGCTGAAGAAATCCCTACCTTGGACAAGCAGGTGGGTGGTGTGGACTGCCTCCCCCTGGATACTGTATGCCCGACAGGTGTAGGCGCCTCTGTCCTCCCGGCTGACGGAAGTCACGGTCAGGCTGCCGTCACTCACCTGGGGCCAAGGACAGACAGAGCTCAGCACCACCGACGCCAGCACTAGGCAGAGGGGATACGAGAGGAGCCAGGCTGGGAGGGCCGAGAGTAGAGGGGGCTGCGGAGGGGAGGGCAGGTCATGGAGTGGGGGCTTGCAGGGCCAGAACAGGAGCAGGACGACACTCACCTGGTACTTCCCACCAGCACTGAGGAGTGCACCCTCCTTGAGCCAGGTGACGATGGGCTTGGGGTTCCCGAAAGCTGTGCAGGTCATGGTGATGCTGCCTCCCTCCTTGGCCTCAATGTACTGGGGGGGTGTTTCTGTAAAGGTAGGAGGGGCTGCAAAGGAGATCACGAGGGTGAGTGTCAGGAGCACACACACACTCACGAGCGCCCCCCCACACACACACATACACACATGCGTGCACGAGCACTCACAGAACTTGGCACAACCTGCAGGATGCGAGGACAACTGAGGAGAAAGCAGGAGGTGGGTAAAAACCTGCTGGGTTGGGGGCTGGCCAAAAATCTACACTCGCCTAGCTGGGCCCAATGTTATACGTTTCCACCAAAATGTTCCTGAGCACCTCCCATGGAGAAGCCATCATGCTCAGCCCTAAGGTCACTCACTACCTGAATAGTACAGGCCTGATCTACTCCTACCACCCTGTTTCCCCTCAGGGCCGCCATGATGTGTGGGACCCACACTTCCAGCGCATCTGTCACCAGAGCACAGACCATGACCCAGGCTGACCGAAACTCCATCCTGCTCGGGTCAGCGGCTTTAGGAGGTGGTCCCATTCCCCTGAGCTGCTCCATCCATCTTAACTGTGGGGCCGCAGCCTTTGAGAAGGGCAAGGTGGACCCCATTATGACCACCCAGACACCCACCACAATAGCCTGGGGCCCGTTTGGGGGTCCTCAAGACCCCCAGGCTTGACTCTGGGTTTCATCCAAAGCTCAGTCTCTAGCTGCATGTGAGCAATATATGTGATAATGTCTGTGAAGATCATCCTGCTCAGCGCAGGTGCCTGTTCAAAACAAGTATCAGCTATCCTGCCACCACTATCATTGCTCTGACCTCCTGGGGAAGCACCGGAAGTACCAAGGAGTTTTGGGACAGCCCCCTCCCCAAACAAAGCCTTATGTGAGACCAGAGCACTGGGCTTTAGGACTGGGTCCTTCCCCACCGATCCCATGTCCCAGCATACTTCTGCTCACTGCATTTTAATCACACGGGCCTTTGTCTTCCTGCAGTATGGCAAGAGCTTCCAGGCTCAGGGCCTTCGCATGTGTGGTTCTCATGCCTAGAATGCAGTTTGCAGGGCTCATGCATCTGCTACCTGCCCCTCAGCCTCCCCTGGCCAGCTCTGACCCTCCAGCACTACCTGTGCCCTGTGCTCTTTTGTTTCCTTTCCAGCTCTGCTCACTACCTGAGGCCACGTCATTTGTTTCTTCCCTGTCCCCACCACAGTAACGAGGACTGGGCAGAGCGCTTACCAGCCATTTGCTGAAGGAATGACATGAACAGGGGATACAGCCCCCCAAAGACCACTGCAAACACAAGTGCACAAGACCTGAGTGCAAGACCCTGGAGTCCACTTTGACCCATGGCGTGGGGGTATGGAGGAAGGTGCTTCATCACACACACATGTGCACAACACATGTCCTCTCCTCTCTGTCGGCACGTAAGACTACACTGGACATGGTGGGAGCCATGGAGGGAGCCAGCAGGCCAGGGCCCAGGCCTGGCTGGTGTACCCACCCCCCATGCGCCCTCCCTGCCCAGTGGCCCGACACAGTTTATACAGCCACAGCCCCCAATACCTCTGTGTCACGCTTAAAAGAACAGATAATAAATTACATTATGTCCTGGAGTGACAAATTAATTACCAATTACATAATTACTTTATTATTTAGGTGCTAATCAGGAAAGTACTTTGAACAATTTCAAGTTTTCAGGAAAATAATGGTTTGACTCTCGATTATTTACTGAATTAGCTGTTAGCTTGCCAGCTGTATTCCAGGCTTAATTCTTTTTGCAAGTGCCCTATAATTAATAGTGCAGGTTAGAAGCAGCCTGGCCTCTCCTCCAAGTAATTCACTAGCCGAAGAGAAGCCTTGGCTTGGGCTTCCCACTTTTTTTCTATATGATAAATAATCAGGTTCCTTTCCACCCAACTGATCTTCAAAGAAAACACTGAAAGAGAATGAAACCATTTGCCCCTTTAATTTCTCCCTGGCCTTTCAATTTTCAAAGGTGAGTCCTGTCAGAAAATTCTGCTTTAGAAACCATGAAGCTCTGGGCAGAAGCGTAGAACTCAGGAGGAAGGGAGAGAAATGTCCATCACAGTCTCCCGGTCTTGGCCCACCATAATGAAGTCTCAAGCTTTGCCTGGTTCTGAACATGGGCAGACAGGGCAGCATTATAGCATCTCTGCCCAACACTTCTTCATGAACAACCTGCCTGTGTCCCCGAGGGAGCTGCTCTACTCCCTCAGGGCTCCAGGTTTGAAGTCCTTCCCAGAGTTCCCTTCCCCACCTCCAACCTGCTCCTGGCTAATCCCTCCCTGACCAGCTCCAAACAGAGGCCACTTCTTCTAAGAAGCTATCCTTCTTATGTGTCCCCCACCCAGCATGCCAATCGTCTCTGGACTGACTCTCTCTTCAAGTCTCCTTAAAAACCCCTGCAGCATGGGCTGGAGATTTAGCTTGCACTTGCCGGTGCTTGCCTGGCAAGTGCAAGGTCCTGAGTTTGATCCCCAGTAACCACATATAATGCTGGGTGTGGGGACTCACGCCCACCAGCAATCCATACCACTTACCACAGTGCCGGGCGTGGTGGCTCATGCCTGTAATCCCAGCACTTGGGAGGCAGAGGCAGGAGGATTGCTGAGTTCGAGGCTTGCCTGGGCTACATAGTGAGCTTAGGGCCAGCCTGAATTACAAAGCGAGACCCTGTCTCAAAAAAAAACAAAACAAAACAAAAAAACCCTGCAGCATGTCTGCAGCAGCTGCCACAGAGCAGACACTTGAGAATATGTTTTGACTGGGTAATCGCTGCTGAAATCACAAGAATTTTCAACTACCAGAGTCCTCATGTCTTCCATCCTGCCAGCTCTACTGATGATATCTTCATCTGGCTTTATCCTTTTTCTCTCTGGAGAAGGAGATGGCCAGCATCTTACTCACAATTACACACATGTAATTAGTGCTCCAGACACTGTGCAAGATACATTCTAGTGCATTTCCATTTAGTCCTCACAATAAGCCTGTAAAAGGCAACTGAGGAACCAGAAGATCCAACGATTCTACCCTGGCCAGCACTACACAGCTAATGTGGAATTGGTTCATGAAATAAACCAACTCTTGAGAGTCTTGTTCACACTGATTTCACTCTGAACAATCAGGAATTTCCAAGGAACCAACTCCTACTGCTGCTAAGACAGACAATGGACAGGACACACAATTCCAAACTTAACTCTACTTTCTGATCATATGAAAAATGAATGCATAGTATCTGCATACTGGTGCCCACACAACCAACCTACCAGGACATGTGACAGGCAAGAGGATACTCCTCAAGGTGGCTTCGCTTGTTTAGGAAAGGAAGGGCCTGGGAGAGAGAGAGCCCTGTCGGACGTGTGGCTTAGGTTCCATTAGTTAGGCGACAAGCAACAACTTACCTTCCTAATTATGTTTTGCTTGGGCTGACACTAAGCAGAGTTTTCATTCTTTGCACATACAACAGCTGGCAGGAAAGGGAGGTGACTCAAAGCTGCTGGGTGCGGAGGACAAAGCACCCAAGATTTAAAATCTTCTGGCAACTGTACGCCATCTAACGGCCAAACCATCGCCTACTTCAGGCCACAGTACTTCCAGTCTCCAGCCCTATAGGCGGTCACTTGGCTAAGTCACTCAGCTCTAGGGCTCAGGTGGCCCAGTGGTAGAGCACTTGGCTAGACTCCACAAGGCCCTGGGTTTGATCCCTAGCACTGCAAAAAAATAAATGTACATTCAATGTAAAAATACTCCGATCTTTCAAGATCCAGGACAGGCTCTCAGACCCAGAAGGAGCACAGGTCTGCAACCCTATCACCAGTCAGGAGGGAAGAAGCTGAGCTTCAGGGAAGCTCTGGGGAGGCAACTCAGCCAGGAATATCCATTTCTTCTAGCCACAGTCCCCACAGACTCACACACCAAAACACAAGCACCACACTGCATGTGGCCAACCCAAACATGCATGTCACCAAGCCTCAACAACTACCGCGGTGTCTGCAATGTGGTGATCAATGCTTGAGAGACTTTTGCCAATTAACAAAAGAATAAGTGTCAGGCCAGAAGAACAAGCTAAAGCTAAAAAGAAGTCCCACTGTCCTCCCTCTGTGGGGACCACTGTCCCCCATTGTCTCTCAATGCTTTCAGCCTCTGGCTCCTCCAGAGCATCTCCTCCCACACATGGCCTCCTGGGGACCCCAAAGACCCAGCTACTGGCCTCTGTCACCTGCAGACCCAGGCCCATAACCTAGGCCAACCCAGGAACTGGCAAGCTCATTTCGGTTCCCTTGCCCCCACCAGTACTGGAAAAGCATTGCACACAGCAGGCTTCACTTAACATGACTGTAAATAACAGCCAATACAACTGATCCTCTGCTTTATGAGCTGGTAAACCCCTTATGAGCAGGGCCATGCTTACCAGTCAGCGGGTGCAGGGCTGGGCACAGAACGGACCCTCAAATACATGCATTTAACAAGAAACCACAACCTCTGTCTCAGAAAAGTAACTTCTGGAACCCCACTGGGAGGAGGACTCTTTCCAGACAAGCAGCGTGACCCCCAGAGGCCTGGGGTGATACTAGCAATGACCATTTCTCCCCCCACGGCTCCTGAACCCTCCAGGTTTCCAGCAGCAGAGCCCACTTCCCCCAGAGAAGCTCTGCTCCCGTGAATTCAAGTGGCCGGGGCTGCAGAAAGAGAACGGCGAGGGAGGAGGCGGCAGGAGCAAACGGAGAGCTCGCTGGGGCTCAGGCTTGCAGCAGGGTGGCAGGAGAGGGGCTTCCTCCAGGCACCCCGCCAGAGAAGGAGGGCCATACGCACCGTTGATGGTGAGGTGCACCCAGCTGCCGTTGTGGAAGGTGTCATACTGCTGATCCAGCATGAGCACTTTGCACTCATACCAGCCCTGGTCCTCCGAGCGCACCTGCTCCAGCCGCAGGGACGCTTTATCATGAAGACTGGCCCGGCCTGGGGGAGACAGCAGACAGAAGCCGAGGAGGCCATCAGGCAGGTCAGCAGTCCCCACCTCCCTCCCCAGGACAAAGACAGACACTGTGTCTGGCAACCCAGTTGCCAAGAAAGGCCCCAAGATGACAGCCATCACCACTCCACAGCAGCATGGCACCATCCCCTCCCATGGCCCAGCCCCCACCAGGGAACAGCAGGTGCAGCACCAAGAAAAGCCTCTGCCCACTGGATACCCCTATTCTTCTGGAGATTTCTTGGGACCGGAGAAAAACACAATGCATGATAGATACAGAGCAGAGAGACAGACAGACAGACAGAGACAGAGAGGGAGGGAGGGGAGACAAAAGAAGCTAAACTTGCAGCCTCCATGGGCCCCACAGCAGCTCCATGAAGGCTGGACATCCTGCCTAGCAGGGTGCCCAGGTCAGTCTCGCCAGAGCCCTCCCTGAAGCCCTCCCACATACAGCAGAGGGATGGGGCCCCAGTGCCAGGCCTGTCTCAGTCCTGCTGCCAGGAACACCTCTTACCAGAGCCTCACGCTTCCAGAAGCTGAGGGCAACAGGGCCTTAAGCCCGAGGATGGGTCAGGATGACAGGCAGAGGGAGATCCCAGCCACCTTCCTCCCCTCCAGGAGGCTGCTCTGCCCTCGGGACATGAAAAAGTGAGCTTTTCTGCAGAAGCCCCAGCCCAGCAGCACCCTCTTCACCCTGATTCCAGGTCCAGAGCCACCTCCTTGTTGTCCCCTCTCGGGACGGGCAGCCTGCCTGTGTGCCTGGCTGGGAAGGTGAGAAACAGGTGAGGTCAGATTTAAAGGGTGCTGCCCAGGCTCCTCCCTTCCTCCCACCTCAGCAAATTCGCACTTGGGGGCAGACATGTGTGTACACACACCTCAGGCTGGCAGGTGGCGCCAGTGAGTCGAAGTGTGGGGCCAAAGCTCCTTCTTCCTCTGGACAGGGGTCCCTGCACCTCTCCTACATGCCTGGCCCCTCCCCACCCCAGCAATCCTATCTGCCCCTCCTCCTGTGTCCTGCCCTTCTGTGTCCTTGCATCCTGCCACTTAGTGAAAATGCAGCAGGGTTCAAAAACAAGAGAAAGAGGCAGAGATGGGAGGAAAACGAACAGACCAGGAAGAGAAAAGACAGAAGACAAGCGGGGCACTGGGGACCTCAGGGTGGCCAAGACCTGGGTAGAAGGAATGTGACGGAGAAGCCCAGAAGGTGGTAGAGCAGAGACCACGCTCCGCACCCACACTGTACCTGCATACTCAGGGTCCACGTGGGGCGGGTAGTAACCGAACTTGATGAAGATAGGGATGGGGACCCCGAACTTGAACCACTCTACCACGTAGGGTGGGGGCTGTCCCGTCACGGGGTGGATCACGTCGCATCGTAGGACCACGCCCTCGCCAGCCCGCGCGGTCACGAACTCAGGCTCCTCGCGCAGGCCGTGGGCACCTAGTGGACAGCCAAGTTGAGGTGCAGGGCGCCGACAGCGACCCTGCCCCAGCAGCCTCTGTCCCCCCACCTGCCCTCCTTAGTCTCGCCCCATCTCTTCCTCGGACCTCGTCTGGGGGCCCCCCGACACCTCCAAGGCACCAGAACATCCCTCTCCCGTCCCCAAAGGCAGCAGCCAGAACCAAGGTGCCCTGCTCGCTGTGCTGCCCCAGGACAGTGAGGAGCGAGGCGCGGAGGCCCCGCCAGCAAAGCCAGCAGCCAGCAGAGCTCGAGGCTGCCGCTGCCGAACCTTCCTCCAAACAAGCCGCTTCCCGCAGAGCCAGCCCGCCTCCTCGCCCCGCCCTCCCTCGGCCTGGTGTTCCAGCACTAAACAAGCGCTGCACACAGGAGCGGAGCGGGGAATCCCTAACAAGCTAAGCAGGCTGCTCCCGCAACACCAGAGGGAAACCCCACCGGCCGGCCGGGGCTGGCCTCCGCAGCCCCTCCTCCGAGGACTGCGCCAGCCCGGCTGCAGAGGGGCGGGGAAGGGCTATGGCCTCTGCTTCCAAGCCCCAAATCTATCAGATTCTCCAAAACGCCCCGGACATCCCCGTCAGGACCTCAGCCGCTAGGGATGAGGAGGTGGAGCCAGACCGCCACCACCTTTGGCAGAGGACATCAGAAAGACACCGCTGCATGTGGCCCCCCATGCTGGCTGGCAGAGGAGACCCCTGCCCCCTCGCAGGCTGCAAGCAGGAAAGAGAGCCGCAAGGCTGACCCACGAGAGCGCTGCCCACGCAATGCGGCTCCACTCCCAGCTGAACAGGCAGGCCTGCGCCCACCTTCAGCAGCCACTCCTCCCACCGGCCCAGGCCTGTGGCCACCTGGGTGAGGGGGATCCAAGGTCACCTTGTCCAGGACAACCAGTGAAAGGGACAGAGAGACGCAGCCTCCGCCCTGCCTCCCGCGCACCCAGCACTCCCACAGGAACCACAGGCTATCCTGCGCTCACCCTCCATCCCAGGGGCTTCCTACTCCCAGGGCAGCACCAAGGACAGCAGTCAACGCCAGCTCCCTGCCAGGGGACAGACACCACAGCAAGGCAGGAGGGCGCAAACCTGGCCTGGCTTTGCCCATCCGACCCAGCCTCTGCCCGCCCTTCACATCAGTCTGCAATGTGCATATGTGTGTGCAACTCCTTCTCGGGGCTCGTCTTTTCCTTTTCTGTCTCTCTTTCTGGCTTTTTCCTCATCTCTATGTCTCTCTGTCTATCTCTGGCTCACGCGTGTATGTCTATCTCATGCTCTTTCCTGACTCTGTTTCCCCCTTCGTGTCTGCCATCTCCTCCCTCATGTCCTTCTGTCAGCATGTCTCTCTTGCTCCTGCTGCATGAGGAAGTGTCCACCTGCCTGTCTTCCTGTCTTTGGTGCCACCAGCTCATGCCCACTGTGCAGGGCAGGGTCCATGGCTGGCCGTCAGCCTGTGTGAGGGGAAGGCCCTGCCTGCTTCTCTGTGTAGGGCTCTGTGTGTCTGTGCGGCATGTCTGTGAATTCTGTATGTCATCTGTGTGTGTCTCTGCATCTCATTCTCCTGCTCCCTCTCCCTGCAACTTGCGGAAGGAGGAGGAGGAGGAGGAAAGCCCTTCCGGAAGCCGATTGGCTCCTGGTGACATCACTGTTTTCTAGAGAAAGAGCTAAGATCACAGAGTATTTTTGGAGCAGAGCACAGTGTTGCACTCACCTGCCCAGGCCCCAGCAGGTTTCCCAGCTCCCCACCCCCAGCCTGGCTCCAGGCTTGTGGGTAGCGAAGCCCCTCAGGGAGACGAGGAGAGGTCCCACCTGCAGCGGGTACCTCCCAAACCGGGGCATCTGGGAGGCCGAGGCTGCAGCTGTGTCCAGGAGCACAAAGGCCAGCACTGGACCAGGAGCTGGTGGGCAGCAGGCACCACAGCACGCAGGAGAGCCAGCACATGTGCAAACCCATGGGAGCATGTGTGAGCACACACAGGCATTGTGCAACACATTCAACAGTGGTGTCTGCAGCAGACTGAGGAGATGAGGAAAACTACAGGCATGTGGGGGAGGCAAAGGGGTCACTCTCAGGTGCCCAGGTCCTGGGCACAGCTAGGAACCCCACACAGTAAGGTCTGCCTCTGCAGAACGTGCTGGGATGGCGGCCTGGAGCAGTGCCAAGAGGTTGGTGGCCAGGACACGAGTTCCCACGGCGAGCCACACCCAAGCCACCACCTCACACCACAGCCATGAGGCAGCTCCACACCTTCCTTCCCAGCACGAAGGGCACCAGGCCCCGCCCCTGGCTCAGCCCCCTAGCTGAGTGGGGGCCTGCAGCGTGCTGCCCTCCCCAAGGCAGCGGGCATGCACCCACCCAGCAGTGCTTGTCAAGGGCCCACCCCACAGAAGAGTTGCAGAGAGGACATGGGTGACGAGACAGCTTCTCCAAAAGGAGGCGGTGGGCAGCCATGGCTTGGCCTCCACACCTCACTTTCTGGAGCCTAAAATATTTCTTCACCTGCTTTTCCTCACGCACACATACACATGCACATGCACATACACACACATACACACACACACACACACACACACACACACACACACATGCACCCTCACTCCATCACCCTCAAACACTTCTCCCAAAGCCTGATCCTCTCTGAGCCAAGTATGTCTAATACAACACTCTCCTGAAAAGCTCAGGGGAAGAAAGGGACAAAGCAACCCATCTGGCAGAAAAGCGGAAGAGAGGTTTGACAGAGGAGAAGCAAACAGGGGAGCAGGCCCA
Organism: Thryonomys swinderianus; assembly: GCA_004025085.1. Lineage (NCBI taxonomy): Eukaryota > Metazoa > Chordata > Mammalia > Rodentia > Thryonomyidae > Thryonomys > Thryonomys swinderianus. The sequence continues at coordinate 222,996 of PVIC010000009.1, forward strand.
CACCCGGGATGGAGGACTCGGAAGCAGCAGAGGAGGCAGATGGGCCTCCTGCAAGCCAGACACATGCCCAGCCGGCCAGAACAGCATGACAAACACTGGGGTGGAGTCTGACCCTCAGGCAGGGAGACTAGGGGCAGAACCCCACCACCGCCTTTTCCAGCGTCCCAGGGGCCCGGATGTGCCTCCAGAGGAAGCTAGCCTTGGCAGCGGTGGGGGTAGGGCACAGTAGCCTCTCTCCGAAAAGCCGGGCAGTGTATCTTGAGCCTGGCTCGCTGCATCTTGGGGGTCTGCCCTGCCCACCCTGGAGCTATGCCACCTGGCAGGGAGGAGCAGGCTGAGGGCAGCAGAGTGAAGAGACCCCCTGAGGGCTGGCTGACCTTTTGGGAGCCCCACAGAATAAAAATCTCCATTCTCCGGGCCAGGTGAAACCCAGCAGGTATCTGAGTCCACAGTCGATGGCAGACCCACTGTGGGCCCAGAACCGCAAGGCCTCCAAGGCCTGGCACAGCCCATATCCAATATGCACCACCTGGAGCTCATGTGTCAGAGAAAGGATGGAGGTGGAAGGGTCCGGAGAAGGAGAAATGCTCAAAACCAGGCGGAGAGAGCCTGAGCTGCCAGGCAAACAGAACACACTACAAAGCTCTACCACACACCAGGCTCCGCTAGGAACGACACAAACCGCACTGCATGTCCGCCGACAGCTGCCTGTCTCCACGGGGAGGGAGGCTATGTGGCTTCCCTGAAACGACCCAGATAGCAAGTGCTAGGATCAGGACTCTACTCTATCCCACCCGCCTAGCCAACAGCAGGCCCGGAGACCAACACCTCTCCCTGATGCCAGCCCCTTCCTTTCAGCACCACCTCAGGGCTCTCCTGCCCTACCCCACACTCTGAACAGGTTCTGAGAGTGAAGCTCCCACAGCTCAGGAGAATTAGAGGAGGCTCACAGGTGGGCCAGCCTCAGGAAGCAGCCAGACAGAGAGAATGGGCCTGGCCTGAGACCCTGGAGTCCGGCTGCATCCCAGAGGTGGGCTGGGGAGGGAGGGGTGTGGGGGAAGCCTGGCTCTGTGGCTTATTAGTACAGACCCAGTGGCAGCCTCGTCCTCCTTCTCCTCTTCTTCCTCCTCCTCTGGGCACCAGACTCAAACCACAGGCCTGTTGTCTAATAATACCAGCGACAGCCACTGCCACCTCCATCTGCCAACCTAAAAATAATCCCTGCTGAGCCCAAAAAAGGCTCGGCCCCCAATAGTCCCCAATCCCTCCTCCTCAACAAGCCAGGAGCTCCAGGAGATCCCAGGGAGCTGGCAGACTTAGCGTTCACCAAGTGGGAGGTGCCTACACGCGGCAGGCAGAGGGCTGGCTCCCTCCCCTCTGCCCACACCAGGGTGATGAACACCCAGGACGCCCCACAAGCAGAGACCCGCGCTCAGGACACCAGGGGCCCTGCTCTCCTGCTCACAAAGCAGGAGGCTCAGAGGTCCTCATGGGTGCCCCTGTGCTTCTAGGAAGGACCCCCACTCCTCATGGAGGAAGGTCTCCCCAGGAGGGGCCTCACTGCCCTTCTAGCACCCCACCCACCAACCTAAGGGTTAGAAACCTGGCAGTGACATGAACAGCAAGGCACTGGGGGAAAGAGCTCCCTACGAACCCTTGTGGGCTGGGCTCCCCCAGCAGCCAGGGAGCCAGCGGTGCTATTAACGGCTTTAATTTGCTCTGCTAGATTGTATTTCCAAGAGCCCTTTCCCTGTGAGCTGAGGGCAGGAAGGAAGTCAGTAATCTAATCTCAGTTCTGCTCCTTTAATGGCTCCTCAGCAGAAATACAAAGCCACACCCCACCCCCACAATATGCACCCCAACACCTGGGTGGAGGCCTGCCCCACACTCTGTGTGCCCCCCAAGCTGGCCTGGAAGGCTGATTGCTGAGGGAAGGCACAGCAAACTGGACCTGCCACAAGGCCAGGCTACTGCTGAGGGGCTCCGACAGGCACATAACTAAGCAGGAAAGCGGAGTTCCATATTTACTCCCAGCAAATCATCAACATTCCCTACTCTGGAGCCAGGAAACGAGGACGGTGACTCACCTCCCACGATGTGTGCCTGTGTGCAGGTTGTATGCCATAGCCCATCTCGGCAGGTCCGGGACTAACAGGGGTGGGGAGGGACAGAGGCAGGGCTGAGCAGGGCCAAGACTCTGGCTGGGACCCGCCAGCCCTGCCCCATGGGCTTTCTCCAAAACCCTCACTGCAGCCCCATGTCTGCTCACCACTCCTGCTTACTCACGCAAGAGAGAGCAGAAAAGCAGGAAGATTCCTGAGAAAAATAGGTCAGTGCCTCTGGCAGACCAGGCCCACACCAAGGGCAGCACCACAGGGTAGGGTCTGCTTCCCAACTGCCTCCCCCCATCTCCCCAGGGATACAGACCCTGCTCTACCCGGAGGGTGCCAGGCGTGGCCACTGACGACACAGCCCTCCTCCAAAAAGACAGGCTGTTCCAGCACCGCCTCCGGCTCAGCCCCTCTCCCATCGCCCAGTTAGGCTGCCTCCCAGAACTCAAGCATCCTTCCGTGCAGGCCCTGGGCAGGAGCCACCAACTCTGGAAAGTTCTGCCCTTCCATGCCTCAGGTGCAGAGCACGGAGTCTGCAGGAGCGTGTCTAGTCTCACTGCCACCGCGGCACTGAGGAGGAGTGGCTGCCAGCTCACATCGGCACCTAACTTCCCCTGCGGTGCCCCCGCATTCCACATGCTGCACATAACACATGAGCATTTGTGCGCACATGTATGTAGATATAATGCTGCATGCATACATGTGCAATACAGAAATACACGGGCACATGCATGTACACACAGGTGTGCACATGTACATGCATACATAAGGTATGTGTGCACACACAGAACACCCAGAGGCACATGAATATGCACACAGGTGCACATGTGCGTGCACATGTATACATATACACACCTCTGGAGAACTGGACGTTCTCACCAATTACAGCTCTTTACCATTCAGATCTATGCTTCATACAAGCTACTTGACCCATCCCAGGAAGCAGTCAGGAAGTTGCTCCCTGGGAACTCGCAGCCCAACTGGGGCCTCAAGATGGAGAGGAGAACCAGTTAGTTCTCAGGCCCAGCTCTCTTTCACCTTCATCCCCACATCAAACAGCAAAACTGAGGAGTCAAGTAGAACCCCAGCAAGGCTGAGGAAAAGAAAGCCAGGCTCTGAGAGCAGGTACCCTGGCTGGGCAGAGGGCAGAAGGGAAAAGCAAATGCCAAGAGAGACAGCAAGGCACAGCAGGCAGAGATGCTGTTTCAGAAGTTCCCAAGAGGCAGCCTTTGCTCCTTGGGTAACCAGATCCCAGCTTTCTATCACTTCGCCTTGGAGCTATAAACATGAACCAGCCAGGACCTCGGCCCTGACAACTCACAGCCTAGCCTACCTGGGCTGCAAGCCAGCCACTGAAATCCGATTCTTCCCACTGCCCAGCAGCATGCCCTGCCCAATGCATCCCCTCTCCAGCCTCTCCTGGGGTGCCAGAATCAGCCCGGCCATCAGCATGCAGGTACAGGACACACACATGCACACACACACACACATACTTACACACACACACCCACTGGCACTTCCCAAGCCAGGTCCCTCTCAGCTATCCACCAAGTCTGAACCTCCTCCCTCACATTTCCTGTTGAGGAAATGAAGAAGGGTGGGTGAAGGCCAGCCAGAGAGTAGAGGACATTGCTTCAACCAGCAGCAGGATCTGTCAGAATCCACTGCTGGATTTCCGAAGCTGGAGTCAGGATGATCCAACCACACACTCAACAGCAGACAGGGGAGGCATTCTAGGGGGTGAAGACCACACTTTCCTCCCCTACCCAAGGGTCAGACTCAGCCTGGCCTGGCACAGGGTCCTCCCACAGCATGGACACTATCGGCTTGCTCACAGGTATCTGGGACACTGAGGCCATGACTGTGGCCCCTCTCCTCCTTACTTCCCAGCCCTCCACAGAGCTAACCATCTCCTACACACCGTCAAAGTCAGAGGCCACTCCCACCCCCACCCCACAGGAATGGGTGGAGTCCCAACCCACGCCGGTGGGCCCGCCCCTTTCCCTCCTCTGTGGGATGCCAAATCCTGCAGTGGCATCTCCAAGGCCTTCCTGGGCAGGAATCTCCCCAAAAGCCACCTCTTCAGTGACTCTCCCAAGGCTCAACAGTGCCCCAACCCTGGCAGGTACTCCCCAGTGAGCAGAGCCACTCCTCCCGGGACGAGGCTCTGTGTCCTTCCACAAGCCTCCTGCTCTACCACACTCAATTTCGTGGACCTTACAAAGGACTTCTAAGCAGCTCTGAGGCCAATGCACCCTGCACAGATGTGTCTGTGTGAGGCAGGGGACAAGGTCAGCCCATTAAGAGGCCTCAGTTCCGACAACCTTCTGAACTTCTCCCCAACACACTCTCAGCTCTTGGCCCTTGAGAAAGAGAGGAGGAGCCAGTTATCCGGTGATAGCAAAATAATAATGTTTAATAAGTGCATGCTATAGAGCAGGTATCCACTCATTTCTTTGTAGCACTTTTCAATCAACCAAAAGAAGAAATCCATGAGCTCATACCGTTAGTCCTCTTTCCACTGAGACAAATGACATTTAGAGGTTGAGCTTGTATGTCCAAGGTCATGGGGTCAGCAAGTGATGGGGCCAAGATCTGAACCCAGAAAATTAATTCTGAATTTAGGTTGTCCACTACCCTATGTACAGCCATGTTAAGCTAAAAGGACCCCCAAGATCAAGCATATGTCCCCTGTTTCACAGAAGGCTGCATGCCAAGCAGCCAGAGGAGGGCCTCCCCTCTCTCAGTCGGTATAACCTTCATGCCCAGCGATCCTCAATGTCGGGAAGTTTCTCCTTCCGACTTGCCATTCTGCATGTTCCTCCAATTCAAACCCATTTTCCTTGACTCTGTGCTTAAACTTACAAAACAGTCGACTGCCCCCATGCTGGCTTAGTTTTGGGAGCTATTTCCCAGTATTTCTTTATTCAAAGATCCCAGCACATCCTTATGTGCTTTCAGTGACAGTCCCATACCAGGAACATACCAAAAACCAGAGGGGAGGAGGACGAGGGCACTAGAAGACTGCAGGGAACCAGGGAGCCAGGGGAGGAGGCGCCACTCTCCAGCATAGCTGACTCGCCGCACATCCACCCCATCCCACCGAGCTTCTGGAGTCACCCTGGCCACAGTGTCCTCACCGGACTCGGGGGGATTTTTAAATCACCCCAATCAACAGATCGCTTGACAAAGATCACCCTTCCCTCAGCCTTCCTTCGACGTTCTGTTAGCAGACGCCCCCTCCCAAGTAGCGCAGGAGACATATTCCATTTCAGAAACTTTCTCAAATCACCCCTATCCCAGCGAGGTGACCCAAGGTCCCCGGGTACCCTGCAGTCCGCGCAGCCCCGTCGCCGCAGGGAGCGCGCGTCCCGCCTGCGGACTTCCCCAGGGCCGGGAACCCGCCGCGCCGGACAGTGCCGGTGCGCGGGAAGCCAAGAGCTCAAGGCGCCGGCAGCCTTCAGCTCCGCCGCTACTTCCATACAAGGACCGGGAGCCGGGTTGCCACCCAGAGGCTCGCGAGGCGCTCCGCCCGACTCCCGGCAAAAGCCCGCGCGCGCACGCAAGCATCCCTGGCGAGCTGGCTACACTCGCGCCTCTCCCCAGGAAGGAGAAGCCTCGCCCCGCTCTGGGGTGCGGAGCCCAGCCTGGCTGGCGGCCTCCGGGCCGGGAAGGGCGGCGGGGGGCGGCGCAAACCCAGGGAACTTTTGCCTGGCCCGGCCCAGGCACGGCTGGAACGGGCGCAGGAGATGCCAGCGGAGCGTACAGGCACCGAGCGGGAGCCTTCGCCCGGCTTCCGCCGCTTTCCCGGGGTGCCCCCGGCTCTGCGAGCGGGACCCGACCTCCAGCAACTGACACGCGCCCGGGCAGGGCGGGCCCAGGGCGCGGTGCGGTCCCGGCGACGTCCCCGCGCGCGCCGCAGCGGCCGAGCCCCGAGCCCGAGCAGAGGCTGCGCCGACCCGCCACGGCGCGGCGCGCGGGTGAGCACGGGGGGCGAGGTCGACCTCGGCTCCCAGGCGGCCCCGCCCGCGTGCCCGGCGTGCCCGGCGTGCCCAGGCGGGGCGGGAGCCGGCGGAGCCGAGGGCGGCGCAGGGGCGCTGCACTTCAACTCACCTTGAGCCGCGAGCCCTCGGGCGCCGATCACACTTGCTATCAAAGTGGCCACATACCAAATCATAGTACTACCGCGCGCCAGCCCGGAGCCTCATCCTATCGCGAAGTGCTCCTGCGACCGCACGCCTCGGCCCGCGCGCCCCGCGCCGCTACGCCCCGCGCCGGTCCCCGAGCAGCCCCGGCGGCCCGCTCCCCATCCCTCCTGTCCCGCTCCTCGGCGCAGCCTCCGGACCGGCGCAGCGGCACCTGCACTACTAGCGGAGGCAGCGCGCAGCCAGGTCCGCGGCGAAGCCTAGCCTCGGAACCGCCCCCGCCGCCCGCCCATTGGGCACCGCCCACGAACCTGGGCGCCGATTGGTTCACCGGCCTGCCCGTCGCAGCACGAAGTAGGCGAGCCCATTTCAAGGTGCGTTGAGTGGCGAGCACAGAGCCGCAGAATCATGCGCATTGCCTGAAAGAAGGCGTTGTATCGTCTTCGCTCTGTTCTGTTCTCGGTCCACAGTGCATGGCAAGTTTATGGTGAAAGGAATGTAGCTTCTAGGACTGGCTGACGGACCCTGGGCGTCTCAGTTACCCTGACAGGTCTGAGGGGATGGAGCCCCCGCCCACCCAGGAAACCCAACATCCGGTTTCCATCCTGCAAAAAGCAGTTCCCAAAGGACCGCTCTGAGTCAGTGATGGGGAAGCCCGGAGCGGGCAGCCTGGAAAAGCTGGGAATGTCCTTCGCTCGAGAGCTCCTCCGGGAGGTCACGCGCCGCCCCCTCCCCCAAGCCGTGCTCACAGACTGTCCCCGGGAACGGCACACCGCCTCCACCAGACGTGATGGTGAGTTAGGCTCCATCCAGCCGAAGGCAGGGGATGACTAAAATGACCTCTAAAAGTCGCTAGGACTTGGAGTGAGTCATGGCTCAGCTGCAGTGTGTCACGGACCCTGTGGAACACGTGTGCAGCATGCTGCCTCCCCCACGTCGGTCACCGTTGCTCATCACTGAACCCCAACTTCGAGCCATGAAAGTTTTCCCTTTCCGAATAAGGACTGCTTCCTCCGCAACTCACTCAAACAAGCCCCCTCCAGGCCGCGTGAAGCAGCATGGATTGGGGAGCGACCTGGGAGTTTGGGGTGGAGGAGATCTAGGAAAAGGAAAGAGAGACTTCTCATCCCCACAGAGGAGGCAGGTAAGGACCATGATGGTCCTCGGGTCTCTCAGACTCCCTGCCCTGGCCTCTCCACAGCCCTCCCTGAGCCCTGAACTGTAGCTCCTGCCAGCCAGGAAGGAGACACTGGGACCCTGGTGGGGAGTTCACCCCCTGAGGAGCGTTAGTGACCCAGCGTAACCTGGACAGAGAAGGAGCTGTACCCCTCACCACTGTGCACAAGGAAAGCACTCAGAGGAGTCACTGAGGACTTCTTCCCTTCTCTTCCCCCTGCCAAGGACGCCTTTCCAGGAGCTATGAAGTGAGCTGGAAGCTCTAGGCCTGTTGACACCGTGTTCATAGGCAGCGCCCCTGAACAAAAACTACCTGCGGCTCTTGCTCGCCACAGCCCACTTCCCATTTGAGATGTACCTGCCCCCCACCACGTTTCTCCACCATCATTGGCCGTGGGGCCTGCACTGAACTGAACTGACGTAGGTACCATACCCTTGAATTTACAAAACTGTGAGCTAAATAAACTCGTTTGTTATGAAGTAATCTCCTTCTAGCATTTTGCTATCATAACAAAAGGCTGCCTAATACAACTGATGGTAACAGGATTCTTCCCCTTCCAAAACATCTAAGCATCTAATGTGGTCTAACGGGAAATGCCAGTTTCCATAAGGCTAGCCCAAGTGGCCTCTTTTTGAGGTATGCCAGGCAGGGAACTGGAAAGCATCTGGGGAGAGAAACTTTCTGTGAGTGGCCGGCAGGCTGACCAAACAGACAAAGCCACTCTCACCATCCGTCTCACTCATATTTGCTTCACTGCTTACTTCGTCCTCTTCAAGGCAGTGGTTTCTGCTGAGAAATTAAAGCTATTTGTCAGAATAGAAAGAAAAATACATATTGCTCAAAGCATAAATTGGGTTGGGAAGTTCAAAGAATGAAGAATAAGAGTCCTCTGGATAGGTCTACTGGTGGTGGAGAGGAAGGGAAGTGGCACCAGAGAAGAAAGGAAAGAAAAATTGAGATACAGAGGGACAGAGACAGAGAGAGAGAGAATTCAGGATTGTGATCATTAATATCAAACATGTTTGTTTCAGTTGATTTCAGATCAGCTCAGGAGAGACACTGCATCAACTGACAACGGGGAACATGATGGGTCAAATCTTTCTACCTTGACATGAGGCTGAGTTGTGGATCTGGGACAGATGCGGCTCCTGCCTGGTGTAAACATCCAGTTCTGTATTCACAGGCACCACAGGTCCCAGATGTCCACAAAGGACAAAAGGGCAGAAGATGAAGCAATCCTATGGGCAGCTCCTGGTTGGTCATCAGTATCCCCAGTAAATACACACATCTGTGTAGGAGTGCTGCGTGCATCAGGTATAGGAACTTCTGTCATCTGTTACACCCGAACAGTGTCTGCTTTTGGAAGTACAGAATGCCAATCTTATCGGTCATCCTGTGTAAAGCTACAGCTGGCCACCTACCCACTTATGTCCTTGGCCAGCAGAAGTATCAAGTGGAAGGTGAGACTTCAGCCCCTCTTCACACTCACTGAACAAGCACGGCTTGAGAGCCGTAGCTCACTCCCCTGTCACTGGTCATCTTCCTATGGTAGCTGCAGGCCCCACCTACTACTTAGGGTCAGATGGCTGCTGGGACAGCTTCTCGAGGAAGACAGAAATTCAAAATCAAGGGAATTTGCCCAAAATAAGCACAAAAGAGTGTGTTTTGTATCTGTATAATTAAAGAACTGCACTAGTTATCTTGGCATATAAAAACCCAGTCTAAAATGATGTAGCATCTTAAAATAACAAGTCATTTCTTTGCTTACAAACCTGCAATTTGGTCAGGGCTTGGTGGGGTCAGTTATTCTCTGCCCAACATGGCGGCAGCTCAACTGGTTCGTGGAAGTTGTACTTTCAAGGTGGCACTTTTTTGCCACAGCCAGAAAGCTCTGCTGACCTTTAGCCCGGCTCAGCTATGTTTCATCCCCATGTGGACCTTTCCACAGGCTGCTTGGGCTTCCTCACAACATGGTGGCTGAGCTCCAAGGCTGCAATTCAAAATAGAATGGGTTAAATAGAAGTCACCTTTCTATCCAAGCCTCAGAAGATGCATAATATCATTCTGCAAGCAGAAGACTCAATGTCCTTGTTACTTTGTAAGAAGAGCTTGTGGGTGGGAGGTAATGTAGCAGGCATCTCTGGAATTACATAATTTGCCATGAAAAATACCTTCCATCTTCAAGGGAAAGCGAACTTTAGAAGAAATCACTATAGGGAAATATTTTGGTCATAATTATCCTGAGGAGCAGAACCAATAGGAGAGAGAAAAAGGGAGAAGAGGGGAAGGGAGGGAAGGGAAGAGACAGAGACAGAGATAAAATAGGCAGAGAGAAAATGGGGATACAGTTGGGGAAACAGCAAGAGAAAGAGATGAGAAATCTGGGTGTCGGCTCATGTGATTAGGGAGGCTAAGAAGTCCAACAATACACCATCTAAAAGCTACAGAACCTGAAGAGCTGGTCATTGCTGAGTCTGGGTGCACAGGCCTGAGCTTCTGGAGTTCTGATGCCTGAAGCTGAGGAGATGATGTCCAGCTCCAGAAGAGAGCAAAGGGTTGGGGATATAGCTCAGCAGTACAGTGCCTGCCTGACAAGCACAAGGCACTGAGTTCAATTCCTGGTTCCAAGAAAAAAGGAAGAAGAAGAGGCAAGGAGAAAGAGAAGAAAGAAGAGGAAGAAGGAGGAGAAGGAAGAAGAAAGCAAATGCATCCTTCCACCTTTAGTTCCATCCTGTAACTGTCATCTCTTTCAGAATAACACTCTCTCAGACACTCTTAAAATGGTGTTCTGCCTGTTATCTGAGTACCCTGTGGCCCTTTAGTCAAACTGAGACATAAAATTAACCATCACGAGACAGTTTGACACACAGTATCTAGATCTGAGGATCTTCCCACTTTCATTCAATCTGCAACTATCACTCTCAGATCCCAGAAAGATGCCCTGACTCGTAGATGACTAGCCCATTTGTGAACTAAATCCTTTCGCTGTGTTTCTGTGAAAATACCAGAGGCCAGTAAGCAGAATTTAAAAGAAGTCTGAGTGAGAGAACAAAATAAAGGAAATTGGATTTCCAAAATATAAATATCTAGTCTAAAGATCTAATGCACGCGAAGAGGAGTAAAGCTTTTCAAGGTTCTCAGCTCCTCTTATATTTTTAGGCTCAAAATGCAAGTGAAACCTGGCACACCTTGCTTGGCTTCGTCTCGCCCACTTGCTCTTTGTGTCTGGGCCTGGTGGTCTCTGGTCATAAATTGCTTTTGTGGAACCCAGTAGCTATTAAAACAATCTGCCTTTTCCTCTTTGAGAATAAGATTTTTCTCTTTCTTTTTGCAGTGTTAAGGATGGTTCTGCAAATGCACTCCCTCTTGGTTATATCCCAAGCCCCTAAACTAAGTGCTTGAAGATTTTTTTACTTAAAATTCAAACTTCACTATGTTCAAATTTCCCAGGCTCGCCAGAGTTCTCCTACTCAGTTTCAGTGAATCAGCAGGTCACATTCTGGCTAAGTGGTAGTGTTGACCAAGAGACTGGTACAGCTCTCCTAACACAAGGCACCTGCCCTGACTGCTCAGGCTTATTTTACAAGCCTGGAAGAAATTCTGCCAGGTCCACCCATCGCAAGGGCTGAGAGCCTGCCTTCCTCCCTGTGGGCTGCCAGTCTGTGCACACGTGTGGCAGATGCAGCAAACCTGCAAGTGGGTCACCGATGACACTCCCACGCCCTCCACAGCAGGGTGTGGGTGTGAACATGTGCATGTAAGAGCAGAACTCTCTCATCCTGAACCCAGAGTCAGGAATCTTAAAGATGTGTTTGTGGTAATGTTGTGGAAATTAATTGATTAAGAAACCATTTCCTGGGAGGTTAGCTAAACTGTATTCAATGCTTTTCTGGCTGAAAAAGAATAAAGTTCTTTCCCAAAGCAGAAAGTAGATCTACAATTTGGAGGGAGTTTTACTTGAAGACCAGACAGATAGCACCCTCAGACATACTGCCCTGTCTCTTTTTTCCCCTTGGTCCTCCAGGCCATCTCGAAACAACCTCAGCAAAGATGACTTCATCTAAGAAGGGGACAGCAGGTTGGCATCTAAGCATAAAACTTACCCTACAGATCTCGGGAGCTCACTGGGCCCTGTGTCCCACCCCACCCACACCCCAGGAACATGCTGCTGTCTTCAGAAAATCCTCACCTCACCAAGGGCTGGATCATGGAAGTTGTAATGCTGAGGCAACTGCTATCCATCTGAGTACCATAAGCCTCCCCATGGCTAAAGACCCAGCAGGGAGGTCCTGGCATGAGTGGGTATTGGTGGCCATCACCAACTCCTGGTCTGAAGGGACCCCAAAAAATAGTTATATCTAAGATCTCTCCAGGGTCCTGGGGCTCTGGTCCTAGCAGGTTTGAGGTCTGAGTCATTCTCTTTGATTTGAGTTAGTCTCCTTTCTTCTCTAGAAGGGATAGTAAGAGACAATAGGGCCTGTGGTTTGTAGGGCAGAAGGATCAAAACATTTTATGGAAGGGGGTGGAGAGGTGTGGGTGGGGAGGGATATGGGTAAAAATGAGAATTAACTTGTGCCATATACTGGTACAAATTCCCCAATGTTATATGTGATTGTGAGATGTATATAAATTGTACCAATAAAGAATTCAATTTTAAAAAAAAAACATTTTATGGGCAGTTTCCATGGCATGGACTCCCAACACCCCAACTCCATGCCTCTGTGATACTAGAAAGGAGGAAAATGAGGTTTGATTTTCCATCTCAAAGGATGGTATGGCGAGGGATCCTAACATGGCATGGGATCTTCCCCAGAAGGACTTTCTGGTGGACTCAGAATGCTGACACCCTTGAAAGTGGTGAGGTCATGGCAAACAAAGGATCAGAGCAGTGTGCAGTCAACCAGCAGTAGGCCACACTAGAAACTGGTGATGCTGAGAACCAGGGCCAGAGCACTGGCAAGAGGGATTCCCCAGTGGGCACGTAGTCACTGACCAACACTCTATGATCAGATGGTGCCAGGCAGGGGGCTGTGGAGGGCACTGCAGTGACACACGGGAGTTTAGCATCTGGATCTAGGTAGAAAGGCGAGGCTAACCACATAAACAACAGGTGCCCAACTCTGTCCACACGGACCCTTGGGAGACATGTGGCCTCCTGGGGCTTCTTTTTTACTGTAGCAGACTCTCTGAAGCTGAGTGCTTTGTAAAGCTTGATTTAGCTCACAGCCTTGCAGCCAATACTCTGGTGATGGCCTAAGCAATGGAGGATGTCAGGGTGGGAGTGAGATCAGACTGCCAGACGGGAAGCCAGAGAGCAGTTGAGAGCTCAGGGTCCCTCACAGCAATTCCTTGTCGTAGCCCACGGGTCGCAAGAGAAGCCTTAGCCCCCCCCCCCCCCAGCAGTTCCCCCAGTGACCTCAGCGCCTCTGCATACTGCCACCCTCATGACCAACTTTCAACACCATAACCCTCGGGGACGAAACAAGCTCCCAGACTTGAATGGCTGAGGAAGTTCAAGAAGGTGGCAAAAGAAGTCAATTCTGAGCTCCAGTCCCCAGTAGAAAGGAAAAGCAGGCAAGGAAAGCAAGAGACCTACTGAGAGCAGGAGCTGGCATGCCGCACACCCTGCACCGGCCCCGGTGGACATTGGGGGGGCACGCGAGTGTGCAGAGGCAGCGAGAAGTAAATGTGCGGCACAAGGGAGAGGCTTCCAGGCCTAGAGCTGTCCAGGAGTTGAGGAAGAGCCATGGGAAGGGTGGGAAGGCGGAAGGAGGAGCCCACAAGGGCAGGGCAGGGCGGGCGAGAGCGGGCTCCTGAGGGAGGTGACAGTGAGCCCACGGGAAAGGTTAAGGAGGAAACAGCTCTGTCTCCGCCCTAGCAAAACGGGCCGTAGAGCTGGGACTGGAAGCCGAAAGAGGCCCTGTGGTGGTGTGGGCAGGAATCGGTGCCTCTGCCCTGGCCCACAGATGGATGGCAGGGGTGGGGGGAGGCGCTGCCACCACAGCTGGAGGGTGTGAGGGCGTTTATTTTTGGCACCCGGTCGACCCCAGATCTCCTGTTCCCGGACCCTCCACACTTAGCTCTCCACCCCACACAAAAGGGCCTTTGTGGGAGGCCGGGAGATGCCAAATGCATCTGCACACCACTGCCCCCTCTGAGCCCTGGCATGAACATAACTCCACCAGGTGCGAGAGGCAGCCAGGGAGGGGCCAGACACCAGATTCAACCAGAATCAGCCTCCATTCCCCATCCGACCTCACGCCCTCTTTGCGCTCCTCCGCCCTTACACCCCACCCTGCCTGTGCAGCATACTGCTCTCACCTCCTCTTTCTCTTTTTCCTCCACTCTGGGGCTTCAGAGTGGTACAGAGAGCCTAGAGACAGAACTGGATTTATTCTTGGAAAACATCCATGACCACAGCAACAAGTTTCCATGGTGCTTGGACACAAGGCAAACACAGTCCAAGGAGAGATTCTTGGCCTCAGTTGGAAGACTGAGCCACATCCCTGCTTCAGCCCACAGCAGTGTGCCCTTGGGGAGCAGGGTGACCTCCCAAATTCCCGCTGGGAACTCTGTGCATGCCCACCATCACCGACCTACAGCTCTGAGGGTGTATCAGACGCCTGCAGTGACCCAGCGTTCTGCAGGGTGTGAGACAAGCAGCACAGACATGATCCTGCCTCCACAGAGCTCATGGCTGAGGCACAGGGTTGTTCAGAATGCTCACGAGTGCTAACAAGCTTGTCCGAAGCAGCTCGCCACGGAGTTCAGGTTGTTTGGTGCACCCAGCACTGTGCATGCAGACGCTGGGAGGCGGATGCGGTACAGCATCCAAGTGCCCCATGGGATGGGACTGCTCTGGCCTGCTGAGTAGGCCTCTGGTCTTGCCTGGACCCCAGACTCTGTTTCCGGGTGGTTAGAAGAGAAGGAACGTGAGAGAGCAGACAGGACTACATTGGCTGGGAAGGCCCGCTGTGAGGAGGACTTGGACGTGTAAGAAGATGTGCTCCTTAGTATGGGCAGAGAGGACACCTCACAGTGATGGGACCTGTCTGGGAGAGGAGTCCATCTAGAGCCTCAGGCTCAGAGTTTTAGACCTGGGTATCCTCTCTCTGTCTCTGTCCTCTCTTTCTGCTTTTGTCTGTCTGTCTGTCTGTCTGTCACACACACACACACACACACACGCAAATCACACAATCCCTTTCTAGAAAATCAACTTGGGAAAGCAAAAGCCTGAGGACTTGGGGTGGGCAAAGCTGCCAGGGAAGCCTCGGGGGTTGTAGGAGGAGGCAAACTGAGGCTCTGAAAAGAGAGTCTCATGGGGACTTGAGGACAATGAGCTGATAGAATGAGGAATGTGGAGAGAAGGACGGGGGGACGGGCTGCCATGAGGCTGCTCCCCTGGCAGTTTCCCAAGGTTAACTGAGGGGCACCAGGCAGCCTGTGCGACATTCCAGCATGGGGGAGGCTGGTTTGAAAAGAGCATGTGCTATGGAGAGAAGGGGCCTTTCTCTGCCCTCGGCTGCCGTCCCTTTGTGGAGGTTCTTTGAGGCATGAGCCCTGCAAACAAGCCCAGGGTAGGGTGGGGGCAGAGTAGATGCTTTGCCATTCATCAGCCAGGCGAGCAATCGGCTCTTGGCAGAAGAGCAGGGCACTGGGGGCTGGTTCAGCTGCCCTGGGCCCCAAGACAACAGCAGCTGGAAGTCTCTGCACGTGGAAGTACAGAGTCAAACTGTGCCTCGTAAATCATGGGCATCTAGAGAGAGTCAGAAAGGAAGGGTAGGTCAGGAAGGAAGGGTTGAGTATCAACTGCAGACGTGCTCCAAGGGGAATCAGGAGCTTAGTGTGGGAGGAAATGCTGATGCTTTCTCAGGCCCCGTGTCTGGGCTTGGCGTAATCAGAAATGCAAGGCTTTTACCATATGATGTGTTAGTACAACTGAGACCCACATCTCTCCACACACACGCACATGCGGCAAGACATCGCACACACTCATGGGAGGGACACGTATGCAAATCACTGCATATAGATGCGGCAATGGCAAGCCTTCTAGAGCTTTTGATGGTAACAATTGGCCGCAGTGATGCAGGCCCTTGGTCCTTCCGGAGACGCACGCCCCCGCCCCGGGGCACTCTGTGCACAATTCACGTGCAGTCCCGAGTCCACAGCTGCTCTCGGGGCCAGTGTGCACCTGTCCTCAGGACCCACGGTTCACATGCCCACAGGACCATGTGTTTCTACCCCAGCCTCGCATCCCAGAATATCTTTCTCTTCCTGCCCAATCTTGTCCCAGGGATGCCCGTCCATGTGAAATGCACCTTCTTCATGCCTCCCCAAAGCCCGGTGTGCAATGTTCTTACCCAGATTCGGGTCTCTGGGGTGCCCAGCTGCCCACCCAGTACCTGCTGCAGATGCTAGGTAACAGCCAGCAGGTGGCGCCAGCAGGAGCCGCCTATGGATGGCTTCACAGGGCTGTATTTCCTGGAAGAGTAGCCATGCAGATGGCTGGGTGCCAGGGCGACTCCGTATTGATGGTGGGCTGAGTCCAGGGCACGGCGAACCACACCCGGGAGAGCTGAGAGCCATCTGGTGGCGTGACTTCTGTGTGGGCTGAGTGTGCGTGAGAGTGTGCTTGTGATCTGTGAGCTCCGTGTTAGTGTTTGCATGCCCACTAGTGCTGCACTACCACTCTACGGAGGTAAGGTGAAGTAGAAGTGAAAAGGTGTAAGGCTGCTGAGTGTGTGGAGAGAAGTGTGTACCGCTTCACGCACTGCGGCTCAGGGAGGATGCAAGACGAAGCTGAGAACACTCGAGCCCCACGGCACCACGCGGCCCTCGGTTGTTAGCCTCCTCCCACGGCCCCTCCACACACACTCACACCACCCACGCCGACAGGTGCCGCGCTGCCACCGCAGACCTGCCCACCCACTCACTTTCACACATGCGTGCGGGCCCGCGGGGAGCCATGGGAGTATGTATAGATGCGGCGAAAACGCACAGCGCTCAGCATGCGCACACGCGTGTTCACACGTTCTGTGCTACAACTGCAAATTCTCACGCCCTTCCACTTCCAGGAGAGGGGGACAGGAAGGGGGAGGGAGGACCACGGCTGCCCTCGCTGCACCCCAGCTTCTGAGCTCTGGAGGTGGAGGGGAGGCATAGGAGATCAGGGTCCCCTCCTTAGGACAGCAGAGAAGAGGAAGCAGTCTTTACAAAGCCGCCTTCCTTCCCTCAGCACTGCGGACAGCGCCTCCCCAGGGGACAGAAGGCCTCAGCACTTCTCTCGCAGACGGAGGTTCCTGAAGTTCCCCTATCTGCCCCGAGAAAAGCAATCGCAGTCAGATACCATCAACCCCCGGTCCCTTTGCTATAGGTTGTCTCATACATCGGGGACAAAAATGTCAAAGTGTCCGGACTGCGGTGACGAGACCAGAAGATCGTAAAGCCCGCACTGTGCCAGATCACGAAGCGCTCTCAGCAGAGGTAACAACGGTCCTGATTCCCATGCCTGGCACAGGGCTACGTGCCAGCAGAGCTGGATGCCAGCCCCAACCCTGGTAAACTTCAGCTCTGAGACCGACTGTGTCTGAGTCAGTGCCCCTTCTACTAACCCAGGATGTTCACAATAACAGCAGGAACATGGTCTGAGTTCCCCGTGTGCCTCACCTTATTATAACTATGTATCAAAAAGCAAAACCATCGAATCTTCAGGACATAACATAGAACGATCTGTTACTCTGCTCCCTCATAGAGGAATAGAGGAGAGCAGTCTGGATAAGATCTGTGCGAGGGGCAGAGATGGGGCGGGAGCCCAGACAGCCACCTCCAGACTCTGTGACTCTGCACTGGCTGCTTCCCGGTGCTCCGCACGTCGAGTGGCATCGCAGGTGTCAGTGCTCTCCGAGACTGCAGTGCGGTTCACAAATGGGAGGCTCACTGTTCTGCATCCCAGCCTGGCGCACGGTGAGTAATTGCACAGGGAGTGAGAACCGCAGTGAACACGGGAAACAGGATGGGAATGGGAGCCATCTGGGACTGGAGCCTCAGAGGGAGAACAGAGAAGTGAGCGGATCAGAGAACAGAGAACAGAGGGAAGGGCGCAAGCAGCCATGTAGCTCTGCGTGGCTTTGGCCTCTTTAGTCAGCCCATTACTGAGTTAAAGGCCAAGCTGCTTTGCAGAAAATTAAGAAAACTTCATCTTGAAATCCTCCTCTAAATGATAACCATGGTCTCAACTATGCCTTTCCCCTCTGCTCTCCCATCACACTTCTCACCCATATCCCTGTAGGAACATGTAACTGCTCTTGTGAGATGGTTGGGAGTCCCTGCCTGAGGGTAAGTGTTATCAGAGACCATGGTCCTCCTAAAACAGAGGTATAATCAAGCCGAGAGACCTCTGGGCATTAGTGAGTGAATCTCTGCTGTTATGAAGACTAATACAGAGACCGGGAGTGTTTTGTACATTTCTTAAGGAACAGAAGAACTGGATACTTTGCCTGGCCTCTTGCCTGACTCATCCATCCAATAAGACTTACTGCTTCCTCAGGTTACCTGATTCCCAGAAAAGCACTGTTCATGTATATGAAGACAGACCTCATCTTTGTGGAAGCTCCCCTCTCATTCTTGGATAGGGTTTTAGTTAATTTTTTTCATTGCCCAGACAAAATACCCAGTACCCAAAGTTAAAAGAGAAGAGATTTATTATAGCTCACATTTGTATAGGTTTCAGTCCGTAGTCAGCTGGCTCCAAGGCAGGATGACAGGTGGAAAGGTATTGCTGAGGAGGAACAGTTCATGGTGGGCAGAAGGCATTTCACAGCAAAGCAGCAAAGAGAAGCAGCAATAGTTTGTGTTCTTTCTATCCTTTTTATCCCTTCCAGACCACCCCATTTTGGGTAGTGCCACACTTAACCCAGCTTCACACTCAGTCTCATCATCACACATCCCAGATCCAGCCTCTCTGAAAAGCCCCATCTATGAGTGCATGGGGTTTTGTGGGGACATTGAGATACAAGCCATAACAGTTGTACCATACAGAACAAAATGGTCACTGGCCTGGTAGAAAGGGCCTTTGTTTAAACTCTTCACACCTCTCCTTCCTCCCATTTTTTCCAATCCACTTCCTTCCAGAATCTTGTTCAGCAGGCTGGCTCCCCTTCTTTGCCCTCTTTGCTGATGAAAACATTAAGACAGTGCCTTTTTCTTATGCTTCTTGAGCTGGCAGAACAACCCCAGGCATTTAATAGCACAGCCTGTGACTCTGTGCCCTGCACTGCAGGGAGGGCACCCAGGTGCTCCACACTGCTATCTTGCTCTTGCTCCTTCTCAGCCTCCTTCTCTGTCCCTCCCCAATTTAACCTGGACTCCTACACACACTCATGCACTGCCTAAGAAAGACACAACTGCATCTCTAAATCCCAACATGCAGGAGTCTTAAGGAGTCAGAACTAGGTTTGGAGGGTTGGCAACACTGTTGGGGAGTCTCACTGAACCTTAGATCACCTGGTTTTACAGAGCTGTCACCCACTTTTCCTCCCTTTTCATGGCTGCAGTATCTTTATTCTCTGTGGAAACTTTGCTTGTGTTTTCGCCTTCCACAGGCAGATGGGATACCCCATCTCCCATGCTTGAAGAAGACCCTTGCCCCAAGCTTCCTGCTTCCTGCTTCCTGCTCTCATCAATATCTTCTCCTTCCACTTCTTGAAGCTCTGTTTCCCAAACAAGGCTGATGAGCCCCTGATTAGGGCACCCGGAATATAGGTCCTCAGTCCACAGAGTCTAATCTCAGGGGCAGGACTAGAGGAGCCCTGGGGGCTTGGCTGTGTGCATCCTGGAGAGCCAGGCTCCCAAGTAAGACTAGGAACTTCCCCAAAGCCACTAGGGTTTCTTTCTTTCCTATCAGCCTTCCTCCAGATGAGTGGAGGCCTCAGACACACACGCTCAGCAGCTTCTGGGAGAAACTGTCTCACCCCAGAGCTGGGAGTGGACCTAGAACCCCATTCTGCCACTCTTTCATCTGCCCCTGTCCCTAGCTATCAAGTAGGTCATGACCCTTGTTCTCTCACCTCACAATTATGATGCATATCTCAAACAAGGATGCAAACATATTGAAAGGCTGGAAGCTTTGAATAAATGACTTGCTTGAGTGAGAGCCAGAATGCCTGTCAGGGGCTCCTGCTCCACCCTGCTGACTGGTAAGAGTAAGTACAACCCCACCACTTCCTTCCTCTCAGAGTTTGTCTTCTGCCCAGTGGAGGACAGGAGTGTGGGCCGGAAAGGGTTCCGGGGGCTTCTGGGAGTGAGTCTGCCCTTGTACACCCTGTCGAGGCCACCAGCCCTGCCCAGGGCAGTGGGCCCAGCCCTTCTCATCAGCCTCTCTCTCTCTAATTACTCTTTACACACTCTGGTGCCAGGCCCTCCAACCAAATTACAATTGATCCCTCACTCTTCTGGATCAATGCCATCACCCAGAACAAGGAGGACAAATCCAAACTCACCTCCCGGAAGCCACTGGACACAGCAAAGCCCAGCAGAGACCCGCCCTTCTGAACTTCTCGTGTGCGTGCACAAAAGAGTGTGTGGGAGCACAAAAACACATCCAACACACTCATTTCTCTGCCCAAGAAGTACACGGATCAGTGTGTGCACAAAGTACACTGGGCCAAAAAGAGGCACTCCCATGCAGGCACATGTAGAGCCCGTGCGTGGGGATAGCCTCGTTCTGCCCACACAGGGCACAGACACTCACCACTGATGACGGAGAGGCCACTTCTGGAGCAACAGAAAGCAGCTCCGGCAGAGTGATGAGCAGCAGCATTCCAGCGTGCCGCAGCCCTTTGTGGCTGTCCCCCTGCCGGGTGCAGGAGTGCACGCTGCCCGCCAGTCACAGGGCAGAGTACTGGAACCCTCGTGGCACACAGCTTTGAGCAGAAGCCCTCCTGCCCCTTGTAGGGGACCTGGCTCTCCTTCCTCTGGGACGTGCCCTGCTGGCTGGTCTCCATACGCCGAGCCCGCCGTAACTCATCTGGCTCTGTTGACTCCTCTGCCCTCAGAGGAGCTGTGACCGCTTCTATGCCTGAGGCCCCAAACAACTGGAAATGAAGTGCCAAGCCGTACAGATGCCAACCCAGGATGACAGCCCACCCCACTCAGCACAGAGGGAAGAGAAGCAGAGTAGGCCACAAGCTCAGGACTGGCTGGGCACATGCCCAAGGCCTCAGCTGCACTGCACCTCCCCTGGGGTCCAGTTTGTCTGTTCTCTGTCACACACCCAGGCCGCTGGCTTCTGTCTGTACTCACAGAAACGTGGATGTCAAGAGTAGAAAATCCTTGGAGGTTATTCAGTCATTTCCTCCCACATTCCCTTGACATCTAAACTTCCTCTCTGATGTTCTCGATAAACGGCTGTGCATCACACTGAACACGTGCACAGACCACATGGGCAATGGAGACTGTTCGCCAAGCAGCTGGTCCTCTGGCCTTGCAGCCCAAACTAGTAGAGGGTCTGCCCGATCGAGAGAAGTCTGTGGGAGCCCTTGTGGTCACCTGTCACCTACAGGTCAGTCCAGCACCCTGCCATCTATGCAGAAAGGATGGAAAGCAGTTTCCACACTGCCTTGCAGCTGTGTTTCGGGGTGTGAATCGGAGTCCACCAGTTGCACACACTCACCTGAGGCTGGAAGATAAAGTGCAGGTGACAGTGTCTTCGTGCAGCTTCTTACCGAGGTCAAAACTCTCCTTCCAGAGTGATTCTTCATTTGTACATATTTTTTTAAAAACTGCAGTTTTTAAAAACAGGTTGCAGCAGCCTCTTGGTCTGGCTGCCTAGTCCCTGGCTTCCTCCATCTGGAGGTGTCCAGGGGCTTCTCAGGCAAGTTCAGTTTCTCACATTCTGAGTTTTTCTTGGAGTCGTTCTGGGGCCTTGACCCACAGCCTGCATCTCTCCCTTTGCAGTGACCGTGTCAGCCCTGAAATTTCTGTGTTGGATCCTTTCTGCTCAAAGTACCTAAAGTGGGGACTTTTCCTTCAGGGACCTTGATGATGGAGGTGCAAGCGGAGGTAAAAGCAGTAGTGGTGTCTATGTCACTCAGAGCATTTAGGGTCTGCAAACCATTTTATGGGCAAGTTGGAAAGAGGCCTGCACATAGCAGTGTCCACATTTGATGAAGACAGG
Source organism: Thryonomys swinderianus (assembly GCA_004025085.1). Taxonomy (NCBI): domain Eukaryota; kingdom Metazoa; phylum Chordata; class Mammalia; order Rodentia; family Thryonomyidae; genus Thryonomys; species Thryonomys swinderianus. The sequence goes on from PVIC010000009.1 coordinate 244,602, forward strand.
AAGGCAAGGGACAGAAGATGTAGCAGTCTCCTGCCTGGTCAGCCGAGCTCAGGGGAGACAGATGTGGGAGAATGTGCCCAGGAATCCAGCAGACAGGGTTGGATCCTGCCCCTCCACGAAGCCTGGGTGGAGTGCAGCTGTGCTGTCCAAGGCCCCATGGCTTTTGTTTCCTTCCATTGTTCCTGCCCTTTGTGTCCTGCGCCCACACACTGCTGTCCAGCCGTCTCCCTGGGTCTCCTCATGACAGCTTCTACTCTAACCAAAAGAGAGTGTTGGGTAAGTTGAATTCATCCTAGCCCCATCCAGCATTTGTGCTTATGTTCACACCCACGTGCACACACTCATGTGCCACTGAAGCAACTGCAGATGCTCTGACTTGGAATAGGTTTGCCCCTTAACAAGTCATCTGCAAAGGAAAATGCATTTGGTACCTGGTCTATGGAACTTCACAGCTCAGCCACATGGGATACCATTTTGAGTGTTGGCTGTGTGTCCTTGTGAGCAGCTCAGAATATTGAGCTGCGTGTCTTTGGCCCAGGAAAAGAGCAGAGTGGCAAACTCCATGCACACTTCTACTCAATGTGTACAGCTGTGACAGCATCACAAAGATAAAAGATCACAGGTTGAACCATTGTTAAACTGGGACCATCCTTATGTGACTTAGGTGGGGTTCCCCTGATGTGGATCTAGAGACAGTTTCGAATGTCAAGAGCATGTGGAGGAAGGGCTGTCAGGGGGAGCCCTAAGGAAGTAGCAAAGCCAGATGGGAAGGGGGAAACACCGAGAAGGATGTGGTTTCCTCTGAAGTCTGGGTTCCATCTACTTTCCCTGAATTCTGAGATGTGAATGGTACCAAAGATCCATATCACGCTGAGGAAAGGGCACCGTCTGTAACCTGCACTCTCCAGCCAGGGATGGAGGTCACCCTAGTGAGGACATAAACCACAAGCATCTCACTGCAGGGAGGGTGCAGGCATGAGCCCCAGCAGCCACCATGCACACAGACCCTGGGGGAGGGCACAGCAGCCCAGAGAAAGGATCTGGGAAAGCTCTTATTGCCAGAAAGATAAAATAGCAAATGCACTACAAGATTCCTAGAGAATAAGAGTTGGACAGAATGGGGTCAGGGAAAGACAGCGGATTCCTCATCCCATTGCCTTTCTTCCCCATCATCCGAGGTAGAAACAAGGCTACAGAGACCCCACCAAGAAGGCACAGGGTCAGAACAAACAACTGGTGTTATATGCAGGTGTTTGGGCATTAATACTGAGCTTTGTAAGTATGCCACATAACACCACAGGGTATGTTTTTCATTACATGCTGCAAACAGAGCTGTTGTTCTGAGTCAACCACTGGGGACCTGTGCACACTCCGGAGAACAAGGGGTTGCAGCAGGCAGAGGACATCTAGGGCTGTGCTTGGACTAGACATATGCACCTTCCGAAGCCACCTCTTAACATCTGCGCAGGAGGTGGTGAGCACCAGGCATCTCCTTTATAACCATCTTTTATCTCGTTTTTTAAAAATTTTGATCTTTATTGGTACATTGTATATACACATCATGAACACACTCAGTATTGGAGTATTGGAATTTGTGCCAGTATATGACACAATTTAATTCTCATTTTTTCCCAATCCCCTACCCACCTCACCTTTAAGGTGGCCTCCTTCCCCCTTGCTGGAAAGTAGCATGGTCTTCCCAGAGGTGAGGGGTAGGCAAGGAAAGCTTCACGCTGGGTATGTGGTGCAGCCCAGCACAGACACAGCACGTCAGAAGAGGACAGAAGGCCAGGCCTTGCCAGAAAGACAAGACAAACCTGGGAGCCTTCAGGGGACACAGATGCCTTGTCCTCTGGCACAGGAACAGTGCCATAGTGACCTGCTGCCCTGGATTCTCTGCCCAGAAACTGACACCAGGGCCAGGTGCTGCCTGCCTGGCATGGAGTATCAGTGTTGTGTCTGGGTTTTATTTTTGGTTTGGCCTCTTAGCCAGAAATCCTGTATCCTTCACCCCATTCTACACCCTGGTTCTAGGGAGCCAGAGCTGGCAAACTAGGAAGAGAGGTTGCTGGAGAATTCTGCAAGTCTCTTCTACTTCACTCCTAGCCTCTCTCACCTTCCCTCTCCCTCCATCCCTGCCTTCTCCATCCTGCCTGAAAGGAGAAGGAGAGACTCCTCTCAGAGTGGGATCAGCAGAGACCATCTCTGGCCAAGAAGAAAAAGTGACAGCAGTGGGTCCCCAAGTTTCTGCGTCTGTCTGGGCAGGTCAGATGCCAGAGCCACAAACCCTACACCTGGTGCCACCGCCTCCGGGCCCTGGTGGGTGTCCCACCCTGTTCCCTGAAGACAGGGTGGCTCCCTTCTCACTAGGCTGGCGCTGTGTGTGCAACAGCCAGATTGGGTCCTGTGTACACGGTGAGCACACAGCTGCCACAGTGAGGCGAGGCGAGTTCCCACAAGGCAACTGCTAAGCAGGGAGGGCTAGCCGGGAAGGTGGGACTCCTGCACCAGGACAGAGGCCTGGAGTGCAGGGCTGCTAGAGTGCTACGAAGGGCACGTCAGGCACAACTAGCCACTGTCCGCAGCAAGAGCTGGCCCTGCCCAGACTCTGAGCCTAAAATCTGCACTGGTTCCTTTTTCTGTCCTTGAATCTGGGAAGTGTCTCCCAGGTCTCCTCGGGATATTTCTCCCCCCACAGCACACGTGTCTTTATCTCTCATCAAAGACTACCTGGAAACGTTGTTCCTTCCACTGCTGTTCCTTTTCTTGAGCAGTTGCTAAACTCTGGGAATGCAAAACACGTGATGGATTCTGGGGTCTTGCAGAGGTCAAGCCACTGCTGTCCGCAGCTCCAGAAATTTGCATATACTAGATGCCAGGCATAGTCCTACCCCTACGCATCGATCACATCAGCTCAGAAGACAGTGCTTGGCAGGAGCCCCAGAGACCTGGGCAGCTCAGCTCTGCCTTGCAGCTGTCCTCAGCCCACCAACCCCCATGTACTCCTGAAGAGGGGCACGTGCGGTACAAAGCCAGGCCTGACCCATCCTGGACAATGGTCCCCACTTAGCCACAGAGAGGGCTCTGGCTGGGTCCCGAGGCCGGGGTCTCTCCATTCTTCCTGTTTGCAGGTCTCTATCCACCTGCGCAGGTAGGGCAGGGAACCCAAATCCAGGAGCAACACGCAAGCAGAAACACATCTCTTCAAGCCCAGAGTCTTGGGCCCAAGCAGGAAAGCAGGGTCAGGGCAGTTTGCCAGTAGGAAGGAAAAAGATCCCAGGACACAGAATCCAGAACAAGCGAAGCCACATCGGCAGCCCCTCCACCCATGCCACCCTTGCTCTGAGAACATGGAAATCCAGCTCCTCTCCCCTGGACGTGAGATGAGGGAGCAGAGGAAGCCTGGAGCTTCCTGGGGAGCCCAGGACCAGGACCCAACTTGTCCCTCAACTGTCAGCACGTTCCCCTGGAAGGCACAGGCTGTGCCTGGGAGCTGCACGTCTTCAGGTCCTGCACACTCACCTGCACGAACAGTAAGGGAGGCCAAATCGCTGATGCCGTGGGAGGCTTCAGATGGCGCTTCCTGTGGGTATTATTGCAGCCTAATGTTGTATTAACATTGCTCTGGCTGGTGATTACTGTATTATTATACATTAATCATAAGCTAATGATGCACGCACCCGGCTTCTGCGTTCTGCAGGCATGAGCCCACCTGGATCCCAGGCACCTGCCCGCTCTCCTGCTGCGCCATCCTGCTCACTCTCCAGTGGTCTGTGTGCAGCACCCTTCATAGGGCGGGTCGCTCCTGCTTCATATGCTGACTGACAGTGCCAGACCCGGGATCCGCCAGCTCCCCCTCCCTACTCTCAATGGCTAAGGTTCAGCAGGCAAAACGGAGTCCAGAGAGAGGCGAGGTGAGAGTGCAGTGAGGGGCCAGGGACCTTCTGAGATCTGAAGAAGGAGGACGACCTGGAGCGATCTCATCCGGGACTCCAGACTGGCCAGTATCTGTACTTTTACAGAGCCCCTTCTCTGCACTGACCAACCCAGCAGTGACGGTGTGTAACTTGCAGTGCTAGATTACAAAGGCATGGTGGCTTTTGCCATGGTCTCCAAGACCACTGAGCTATACCTCGGAGGGGTACACACAGGGAGGAACTGGGCCCTGTGGAACTGGCCAGCCATGTGAGGAGTGAGTCGCTTTGAAGAAGTGTCCCCACCCAGGCAAGCCTTCAATGATCTGATCACAGTCTCATGAGAGAATCAAGCCCAGGACCGTCCCTACAGCTGCTCCCGAATTCCTCACTACGGACACATGAGAGGTGAGGGGTGAGTACGGTTGTGCTACGCCTCTGGGCATGGGGCTGATGTGTCCTGCACTGGGGGCACTAATCTGCACCCCTAGCCAGAGCATCGCTCCTGGATACAGCCCAAGTTTAGTAGGTGTTTGACGAAATGCATGAGGTTTCAGGCAAAAGTAAGTCAAACACATGACATGAGGGGAGAGTGAGTGGCTACGACCAGGAGAAACAAGATTCAAAGCTCAACGCATAAACCCGGGTATTAACAAATGGCAGAATGCTCTGTCTTCAATGAATAATAAATTGATGCCAAGTTGTTACTGTTCCCAAAACTCCTGATTATCTCTGCCTCAGCTCCCTCAGGATCGAGGAAAGAACCATGTGTGGAAAGAGCCTCTACTTCGGGTCTGTCCTACTTACCTCTACTCATCTGGAGCCCACACCCCATGATTCCTTGAAGTCACAGCGCTGTAAGGTATGAAAGTTTTCTTGGGCATCCTAGTGTCTAGAATGTTACCCCTAAAACTAGGGCAGGCCACTCCTTTCTGAGCTCCCATACCTCATTCACGTACTCGGCAAACATGTACTGACTATTCTCCAGGATTCTCCAGATAAACACAACAAAGAGAGGTGGATGTAAAGGGGGCAGTTAAGTGTGTCTGTGTGTCTGTCTGTTGATGATGTGTGCTTAGGAAGAGAAAGGACTGTAAGAAGCCGGCTCATCCATATGAAACAGTGAGTCTGAAGTCCGCAGCATAGGCATTGGGGAAGATGAGGTGTATTTCAAGCCCAGAAGCCATCTGCAGGCTGAATTCCCTTTTCTTTGGTGGACACCGCACTCTTCTCTTGTAATGCTGACAACTGACTGAGGCCACATTATGAGGAGAGCTACAGTTTGGATCTGGAACATCCCACAAAGGACCATGTGGTAAGGCTGGTTGCCAGTCCATGGAACTGTTGGGAGGTGCTGGAACTTTAAGAGACTGGGTTTAGCAACAGGAAGTCAGGTCACTGGGGGTGTGGCCTTGAAGTCACAGTGGTATCCTGGCCCTTCCTCCTTCCTCTTTGTTTCTCAAGGGACATGAGGTGAGCATCTTCCTCCACCATGTGATCTGGTCTGATATACTATGTACCCCAATGCAGGACCAACAGGGCCAAGTCATCATAGACAGGAAGCTTTGAAATTGTGGGTTAAAATAAACCTTTTCTCTTTTATTGACTACCTCAAGTATTTTGTCAGTCACCAGAAGCCAACTAACATAAAGGATAACAGCTTTATTCAAAGTCTACTGATTTAAAAGTAATCTCACCTAAAATATACTTGCACAGCAAAATCTAAATTAGTATTTGACCGTATCTGGATGCCATGGGCTATTCAAGTTGCACCTAAAATCACCCATCTGAGCTGCCACTACTAGATCTGGGCATTGAAAACTAAGGGATGAACCCAAATGGAAAAAAAAAAAACTTTTGACCAACTGCATCTTTTGCATCCTAGAAGTGGGAAAATAACAGAAAAGAAATAATCAAATATATCCATAAAATGTTAGGTAGTACTAATACAAAGAAGAAACAAAAATTAGGTATAGTAGAGGAAATGCATGAAATTTGCTGTTATTCCTACTTGATCAGAGAAGATCTTCAAATGGTAATATCCACAGAGCAGGAATCTGAACAAAGTAAAAAACAGGTCATGTGAAGTTGAGGAAGAACATTCTAGGCTGAGCAGACAGCAAGTGCAAAGACCCCATGTAGGGGAAGTTGAGGCCAACCTCTCCTCCAGATCTGGCCCCTTCCCTTCTCCTGGAAAGTGCTCCTCTGCCTCTCCTCAGGCCAGCATCATTCTTCCCAGGAGCTCAGACTTTAGAAAACAAGTGTTTTAGTTGTTTTCTGTTGGGACAAAACAAGACACCCACAAAGGTTTATTTCAGCTCATAGTTTGTAGAGGTTTTTAGCTCACAGTCAGCTGGTTGGAAGGCAGTGTGGCATGTTAGGGGGGGCTTGCAGAGGAGAAATAGTCCATGGATGGGTGGGCAGGAGGCAGCAAGCAGTAACAGCAAACCAGATTTCCATCTTTCCCTTTATCTTCCACCCAAAGTCATGCCTCTTGGTTGGCATTACCCACACCCAGGATGGGGCTTCCTATTAAGCCAATCAGTGAGTTAATCTAATTATCCATATTCACACACCCTAGATCCAACTACCTCTGAAAAACGCCACCTGTGAGTATCTAAAGCTTTAGGAGGCCATCTAGATACAAGTTGCAACAAAAAGCCAGGAAATCTGTCTGCAAGCAGCTTCTCTTTTGATGATACAAATCTCATCTGTGTAAGCAACAGAACATAGAAGGAGGATTTGGTGATTTATGTGGAAAGGGTGAGGTGGTAAAAAACAGAAAAAGACCAAAAGTTAATTTCTCAAAAAATCAAGCAGCTCTAGGGAAGAGCAATTACCCATCACACAACATTCTCAGCCTGGGTCTTGGGCAAATGGAGAGATATTGAAAAAAAAAAAAAGGAAAGAAACTACCTCCATTCTTAGAATGCTTCTGACTCAGGGAGATTTCCTGATGAAAACCAGATAAATCCTCCCTTCAGCCATACGGTTTCAACGTCCCCCCAAACCCAACATGGATTGAAAACGAGAGTGGGAAAAGCAAGAGAAGGGGTGTGCTATGGTCACTGTCAGTCTGGAGCCCAGAGCTCCCTCCTGGCACAGGAAGCCACCTGAGTCCCCACTGCTGCACATGGACCCTGGCCCGCAGGAAGAGGAGCCTTCCAGAGACCACTGCAGATGGAGCTGGAGCCATGGAGACCACTTCTCATGACTAAGCTGCTCTGAATCTGAGAAAGGAAAGTGGAAGGAAAAGAGGTGACCCAAACCTTCCCTGATTAGAGGAACTTAAACAGAGACCTGCGTCTAGGAGGGAAGAGATGGCTTCAGGTCAAAAGCAGGGAAGAGACCGCACTCCTGCTCCTCTCTCCAGCCCTGGTACATTCCCACACACTCAATGCCCAGAGAAGATGGTAAATTGAAATCAACCCAATTCAGTAAAACTAGGTGCATTAAATATTCTCCTCATGCCATGTACTCCACCTGCCAGATACACGAAATTCCAGGAGAAATGAATGTAGCCCTGTCCTCTGTGAGCTTGTGCAAGGTCACACAGAATCGATGGCATACCCTTGGTATAATACCAGCACGGGGGAGAAGGTCTGCTCTCCCTGGGGGTGGGTGCCGCAGGAGGCCTCATTTGTGTCCTGAGCCATAGGCAGAGGGCTGGTCCAGTGGGCAGAAGTGGCCTCAGGCAAACCCCAGAATGGCCTTGTGCTTCTCTTCGCAAGTGCTTTGTAAAAATCTTGAACTTTCTTCTTCAGGCAGCTTTTTAATTTATGTTCAGTTTCCTTTCTCTTTCTTTTTCTCAGTACTAGAGAGTGAACCCAGGGTCTTTTCGCTGAGCTGTGTCCTCAGCTCTTTTTTTCTTTCTTTAATCTTATTTTGAGACAAGGTTTCACTAAGTTGCTAGGTTGCCCATATAGGCTCAAACTTGGAATCTTTCCGCCTCAGCCTCCCAGAGTTCTAGGAGTACAGACATATGTCACCACCCTTAATGTTCTTAAACAAAAATGTGTATCCATGAAGTCTGTGGGAAAAAATAACCCTGGTTCTGCAGGGTATAGGGTGAGAGTTGGATTTCAGCAGTGAAACACCACAAAGAGGAAACACAGTGGCACAGGTTATGGGTTCAGTGGCAGGTGCTTCTGGCCCCTGCTAGGTCCAAGGCAGTGAGGACAGGGAACAGGTCTGAGGGGCTTACAACAGAACACCAAGCACTGGGGCAACTGGCCAGGCTGAAGAGAGAGTCAGACACCCATGGTTTCCAGGCTTCTCACTGGGTCAGAGAAGAGGCAGCTCTGGAGAAGAAAGCTCAGGACGTCAGCCCCATTGGAGGTGAGAGAGGTGGCTTCATTTCCCGCAGAGCTCAGAGCTACCCTGGGAACAACCTCACTACAAGTGTGCTCAGAATGAGCAAGAGTGAATGTGAAGTGGTAGATGAGAAAAAGTAACAGCAGCCAGCCGTGCATTGCCCTGTGAGGGACAGCAGTAAATGCGTCTGGTGGGCCGTCCTTCTAGGGTTGGCCCCGCTGCATACAAAGACACTGACTGCGTGGGAGAGGCCAGCTGCGAACAGAATGCTCAGCACCACTGAGGAAAATACTTCTAGAGAGTGGGAACTGCCAGACTCCTGCTCTGTGTGGCCCTCAGGCTAAATGGAAAACCAAGGCCCAGAGGGGAGTAGAATGAGCAGAACCTGCAGTAGGGAGCGAGCCTTCAGGAGGCAGCAAGCGAGCCAGCAAGAGGGGCCATGAAGGAATTGAAATCTATTAACAGCGGGAAATCCATAACTGGGTCTGAGGCCAGGAAAGGGGATTTGCAAAGAAAATTCTATTCAGGGCGTATTTCCTTCTTATCAGAGCACATGTCTGCCACAGTAGTATTGCTCTGCATTGAAAACCCGCTGTCGTTTCAAAAGTGCACAGACTCCCATGCATTATGTCTGCTTTGTGTACATAAAGACAGAAATGTATCCATCACTCCCATTCACAAGCACAGGGCCATACACGCACCCAGGGAGGTAGGTGGGTGGGAGAGTGGTTTCCACACAGCAACACCCAACCCTGATGAAGGCTAACTCTCTACTTATGGGTCATGCTGGAACAGTGTCACTGGATAAATTCTACCTTTTCCTTTTGTAAAAATTTTTGACTTAGAAATTATTATATAGGAAAACTTGACTCTCATTCCCTTTGCTTTATGGCCACATAGATTTTTACACATGTACAGACAGGTTCGTAGAAACACCCCATGGTCAAGATACATAACAGCTTCCTAAAAACTCCTTCAAGCTAATCCCTGTGTTCTCAAACCCTGACCCAACCCGTACCCTTCAGCAACTGCTGATTTGTTTTCCATCAGTGTAGTTATGTCCATTCTAGCACAGCAAATAAATGGGTTCGCAACATGTCGTCTGTTGAGACTGGCCTCACTCACCCAAGCGAATGCCCTCATCAGTAGCCCTTCTTTCTGTCGAGCAGGGTCCCACAATATAGACGCTACATCTGCCCTCTGGCCCTTTGGCTCCACCTCATACACTCTCATACCTGTCTTATTTTGGTACCTCATACCTGGTAGCTCTCTTACTAATAGAGGGGAAGAGGAACACACTTCGACCTCCCCTCTTCCTCCATTAATTTGGATTTCTGGACCGTCTGCATGTGCCAGGCACTTGTTACAGGATCAGAGATGCACACTCCAACAGCAGTCATCAGTGCCTGCCTAGCAGAGCCTCTGTCCTAGGGGGAAGAGACAGAAAGCACCAAACACACCATATAAGTGGCCGGATCCTAAGAGGTGATAAGGCCCACGGAGTAAAGTAGGGAAGAGAGAAAAGAGTCCACTAGGGAGAGAGGACGAGGCCAAGAAATGGGACAATGATGTGAGAGGAGGAGGCATCGTTCCAGCCAAATCTTTAGGAGAGAAAGCAAGTCCTGGGGCAGAGAGAACATCCACTGGCAGAAAAATACATAGGCACAAGCAAGACCTGGCAGGCTCTGGTGGAGGAAAATGAGCAAAGTCCAATGCTCAGATCTTTGAGACGGGCCACTCCAAGTCCGTGTCTGTAAGATTCCTCTCTGCCCCTGCATAGTCAGGCCTGGAATGGACACAGGCATTGGAGTGCAGAGCACAGGTGTGAGGCTGAGGGGATGGGGCCCCTGGGTCCCCAGGAACAGTGACAGAAAGCCCTTCTAGAATCCACGGAAGGGCACAATCCACGCCTGTCCCAATGGCAAAGGATCCAGATCTCATTAGCATTTACAAATGTGGAATTAATCTCCTCTTGGTAATCTTTTGGTTATTGATTTTTATATTTAACTCATTTTATGAAGACAAATAAAGTGCCTTCAGCAGCACAGATGTTTCTAGGGGTGTAGGGAGTGGGGTGGGGGTGAGAAGATGGGTCAGTGAGACAGGATCAAGACTCCTCAACTCCATGAAGGTTCTGGACCTGGTTCCGTGGAGCAGGACAGGAAGTCCTGTGTCTGAGCTATTTGACTCTTTGTGACAGAAGGACCCCAAACAGGACAGGGACCTGAATCCTAGTACCCCAATTAGACACATCTGTAGCTGCCGAATGGGAACTCTGAATCATTTTAATCACATGCAAGTTAAAAATAAACATCAATAAGCAGCGGCCAGAGAAAGGAGGTGCCATTTGAAATGCAGATGAAGTAGGGGTCCAGAAGCCAAACAGAGAGGCTCAGCAACCTGGGAGCCTTTTGCACACAGGGCCTGTGGGCAACCTGGAGACCCCCCAGCCCCGTTCTTCTCAGGCCAGGCACAGAATAGCAGCTGCTAGTTTTCAATGCTGGAACCATGATGGCTTGTTATACTGGGCCCCTTCATGGTTAGCAGTGATATCAAGGACATTGGAGACAGAAGATTGAATTCAGATCAAGCTCGGTCACTTCCATTCTGATCCTCAGCTAGGTGACAGGGTGTAGGTGTTGCCTAGAGCCACGGGACACTGGTGCACAGCAGCCATTCAACAAGCTGTTAACTACTCATTACTTTGCTATTTCCCTCAGAAGATAAAATCTAATGTGCAGAGAAATCAGCTTAAGTTATAGAAGAGAAAAATCTTGATTAATTACCAGTATGAGAACTTTCTCTTACTAAATCATGCACCCAGGATTCTACAGAAATATATGAGATCTGTAGAATTACAGTCATGTATCACATAATGGTATTTTAGTGATGGGCCACATGCACCATAGTGGGCTTATGAGACTACAACGAACCTGAATGCTTCCTGTTGTCTAGTGATGTCATAGCTGTTTTAAGGTTGTCATAGAAGGCGTTATTTATGTGTTTGTGGTGACATTCATATAAACAATCTTCCCGGGATGCCACTTGTGCAAAAGCATAGCACAAACAATTCTGCATAATTGCCTGGGTACTAAGTGCCAGGGCTCCTGGCCTATTTCCCATGCTGCTCTTTCACTGCTGTTTAAAACATGTACCTTCTCCTCATAGGCAACATTCACTGTGAACCATACAAGGGTGCCCTGGCCACAGTCTCATGTGTTTTTCTTTTTTTTTTTGAGACAGGGTCTCGCTTTGTAGTTCAGGCTGGCCCTGAGCTCACTATGTAGTCCAGGCAAGCCTCAAACTCAGCAATCCTCCTGTCTCTGCCTCCCGAGTGCTGGGATTACAGGCGTGAGCCACCACGCCCGGCTAGTCTCATCTGTTTTGTGCTCCCTGTGTCTCATAATAGGATAAGAGGCCACATGAAGCCACAGCGGTACTATCCAGGTTTGCGCACATTGAAAATCACCTAACAGCGCACTTCTCGCTCCTTGTCCTTAGGCAATGTATGGCTGTGTGTGAAACAATAAATTCCTAGCTCCCACTCACATGGAGTTTAAAAATCTAACAGGAGTGTTTATGAACTGTCTACTGAGCATGCCGGAAACAAGCAGCCAAGAGAGACCGTGTCATCTACCCCGTGTAGGCATTTCTGTCTGGCTGCCACTGCCTAATGTTGGAAGCAAGGACAACATGGGAGGGAGGAGTTGGCTGGTTGCAGACATGTTCGCCCGTGACATGTTTAATTCTCACAGTCACCCTGGAGGATCAATACTCACATTTACAGGTGGGCCAACAGAGACTTGGGTAGATAAGGTGATTTGCCCACACCTGGGCGCTGTCTGCATGCTGGCCCTTTCCTGTCGCTGGAGCTCTAGTTCTGCTTTTCCGGCCCACATGCCTGAGGAGGTCCTCAGCCCCAGACCCCAGGGTTCACAGGCTCACTGCACTGTCCACACATCCAGGCCTCGGCTTCAGAACTGCTCCTCTTTATCACAGATTCCCTGAGCCTGTGCCTCACATGACCATATCCCTCAGTCTGTTTCAGAGCCCAAGGGGCTGGCTGTCCACACAGCCAGCGGAGCACAGGCAGCAGGCAGGGCTCAGCAGCAATCCCACCACTGCTTCTGCAATGGACCAACTCACTGGCACAGGGGGACGGGCCAGAACCCTTTGTCCAGGGAGAGATTCCCATGCTCGTCTCACTGCCCACGCAAGGATCAGATGCACACCAGCTGACTGGGAAGGCCGCCTTCACACCCAGTCAAAACAGCTCTTTAAAACAAGCTTTGACAAAACTGTCACATTGGATGTATCTGAATGAAGTCAGCCGGGCGACTGGCAGAGCACAATTCTGCATCATTTTGACAGCCTGCATTAAGAAGCTGCAGGAACGGCCCAGAAATTACCTCTGTGCAAGGCCCAAATTACAGTTGGAACCACACACTCAGTCCTGGGAGGTCGGAGGGACTTCGAGCGCAAAGAGCGCTGCTTTCCTCTCCTTCCTTAGTAGAGGTGGAGAAGGGTACTCCACTGCCTGGGCCAGGGAAGCCCCTGGATTTCTGAGCTCTCTCATGGGAGAGGCCTATGCTTCCATCTGAGCAGGACTCTGTCCAGGATTGTTTCTACCTGGTCTCAATTAGGGGCCCAGACAAGCCCTGGGTAGGGGAGGCAACAGTATCCCCCAACTTGAAACCCTTCTTTCTGCTTCTAATGAGCTCCTTGTCCTGGGCAACTTACCTCCTCTTCCTGGGCCTCCATTTTCTTTCCTAGGGAAAAAACAAAACAAACAGATTGGAAGGAATGTGTTACAAACCATGCTCAGATTTGTGGGGCCCCTCACGTGTGATCTGGGAGGTGATGTTTGTGGTCCCGCCTGCACATGGAAGTGGGCTGCTGTCACCTGGCCCACGTACCAGGCTCTAGGGAAGCAGCCTTTGGAGGAAGGACCTGTTCTTTTTTTCCTAGTACTAGGGATCGAACTCAGGACCTTGTGTTTGCCAGGCAGGCACGGTATCACTGAGCTACATGTTGTTCTTTAAAAAAAAAAAAAAAAAAAAAAAACTGGGGAGAAGACGAAAAGAGAGAGAGATGGGGTCACCAGGTGTCTAACTGCTCTGAAAGTCTATACTTGAAGAAGCCAAGTCCCACACTCAGGACGGCCCCTGGCAGAAGTCATACATCTTGTGCCTGTGCCTTGAAACCTGTGCGCCTTGTGTTTTGCTAATGGTGCCACCGGTGCCCTGACTCTGGCCCTGGAAGTTTAGCAGAGACAACGAGAACTGGACTTTGAGCACTGCATGCCCCAGCCCAGGGGGAGGGAAGAGAAGACTTGCTCAGGTCTGCGTTCTCTCCGTCCCCAGCAACATCACTAATGCGATCTGACAGCGCAGACGGAGTGAGGAGAGACCTGAGGGGCAGGATGCAAAGGGCGTGAGGACTCTGAATATTCATGATGCTAATTAAGCAACAGCTAATTGGAAAATGTTGGATTTTATTAAGACTTCAGATTTACATCATTGCAACAGGCACCACCATAATAACAATCATCTAATGGGCACTTTGGGTTCTTTCCAGAGTTTCTTTCCTCTCTCCCTAGCTGTTAATGTGCAGGAAAGAGCGAGCTAGTGAGTAGATGATGCCAAAGGGAACCAGCTCTGGAGCCTGCTTTGCACAGCCCGGAGGAGGCTGGTGCAAGATCTACACTGCCATGTGCAGAATGGCTGGAAAGGGGGCTGGGAGACATGCTGTCTTTGCTGCACTTGGTTGATTTCTGAGCTGAGGGAGATCTAAGGAAGAGGATGTCTGCCAACCCCCGAAGGTACGGATAGGCTTCCCCAAGCCTGACACTTGTGGTCAGCAAACAGTAAACGTGGGTGGTGGCGATGGTTCAAAGGGATGATGGAGTTGAGTGTCCCAGAGCGCTATAGCCTCCTGGCATATTCTGCCTGGAACTGAAACCCTGATCTTCTCAGGGGCTTGGTCAGTGTGAAGCACTGAACTCCAAAGCTGGGAAAAACCGTGTTGACTTAATTTTCCCTCCCTGCAGAGGGAAAGGGACTCTACCTTTGCAGGAAGCAATATAACAGCGAACAGGTACATGAGTCCTTCAAAAGCAGTCCAGCAGGATACCAGGTTTCCACCAGAGCTCAGAAACCAGCATACCTCAACTTCAAGACTTGCTAAAATGGGTCCTGTATAAAGTGGGGCTGAGAGACTGAGTCCTGCATGCTCTTCCCTAGTATCGGTCACTTATGAGAGGGTGTGTGAGCCAAATGTGTTCAGAGTTAATAGTCCCACTTTTATTACAGAAACAACAGAGAGGGAGGAGTAATAAATGTCTATTAGAAAATAAAGGCTGAACATTAGGATCAGGGGAGATGGCCATGAACACCACCCGCCATGAGTGGTGCGTTTGATTAAGCACCTTGTGCGGAGCAGCCATAGTCACCAGCCACAGGCAGACACTGGCAGACACTGCTTCCTAGGACCCAGGACACAGCACGCAGCAGGGTTGCTGCTGAGAGCAGGATGCAGCCAGACCAGAGCCCCAGCCTGACTCTTGCACCTGCACAGACCCATCCAGCACACACAGAGGCCCTTTTAACCTGGCCAGTAGAGAAGTCCTGCAGAGACCAAAACCACGTGACCTGGCCTGTCCAGTGTGCACAAGGGTATCTTCCGATGAGCTTAGCACAGGAATCAGGGAGTCTCTAGACATCACCCTCCACAGTGCAGTGGCCTCATCCAGTTCTCTAAGAGCACAAAGAGAACACAAAGCAGAAGAGGAAGAGTTCCTGGGCCTTTTTCCTAGGGAAGGAAAGAACCTTCTCCTGGCCTTGGTTCGGGACCCACACCAGCTGTCTGGGTTGTGGAGCTAAAACTACTGCTGGCTTTCTTGGGTCTGTAGCTTGGGGGGTTGGCAGCCCACGGAGCCATGAGGCCAAGTCCCCATAGTTAAGCTCTGTCAGGTGTGTACCACTTGTCAGTCCTGCTGGAGACTGACTAAGGCACTCCATAGTCCTGACACTTGGGAGCCTGGGACCACACTGAGGCTGAGACCATGGCTGAGCAGAGCTCACGGTATGAACGACTAGGGTCTGTGTCTGAGGAGAGGAATGATCTGGGTTTCTGTATACATAGGTTCTTAGTCAAAACCCCCCAGAGGAACTGTGCTGTGATTGTGTGCATTAGCTTTATATTTTTATTTTTTGGTTTTTGGTTTGTTTTTTTTTTTTTGAAACAGGGTCTCGCTTTGTAGTTCAGGCTGGCTCTGAGCTCACTATGTAGCCTAGGCAAGCCTTGAACTCAGCAATCCTCCTGCCTCTGCCTCCCGAGTGCTGGGATTACAGGCGTGAGCTATATTTTTATTTTTGTGTGTGTGTGTGTGGTACTAGGGATTGAACCGAGGGTCTCAAGCATGCTACATGAGTGTTCTGCCCCTGAGCTATGTCCCTAACCCATTTCTTTCTTAAAAAAAAATCTGAAACAGAGTTTTGCTAAATTGTCCAGGCTGGAACACACAGATCAAATTATCAGGTTGCAAAACATGCAATTTCTACTTGATAGCTATATGAAAATAAACCTGAGGAGGCATTTCTAAGAATCTTAAGTATCTTTTCCTCTTTTAATTCTGATCTTGCTTTTAAAAGGGGAAGATTTAGTTCACTGCTGATACAGGCATACCAATGTTGATACCAGCACAACTCTGAATAGCTAAGTGTTGTATGTTCATCAACAGATGAATGGCTAGAGAAAATGTGGTATATACACACAATAGGCTACTACTCCACCATAAAGGAGGATAAATTTGAGTCATTTGTAAGAAAATGGATGCATCTTGATACCATAATGATAAGTGAAATAAATCAGACAGAAGCTTAAATACCACATGGTTTCTCTTATATGAGAAACTCAAACTATAAATAATTTGAAGAGCAAAATAAAAGACAGGTAGTGGGAAATGGAGAGGTAGATCTTTTTGTAAATGAGAAGGAGACCAAGAGCCAGAGGGAGGAGAGAAACAGGTGAGGGCAAGGGTGAGGGTGTGTGGAGAGAGCAGATGTGTTACACGTCCACACCAACTTGCCACACGGAGTATCATCATTATGCGGTGCAAACGCAAACTGATACAAACTTAAACATTTTAAAATCTGTTGGCTACACCACACAGACACCTAGAAGAAGAGAGATGTGTGTATTTTACTTTCTTTTCTATGCATGGCTGAGACAAAATACACACCCAGAGTTAAAGGAGGAAAGGTTTATTCAGCTCACTGTAGAAATTTTAGTCCATATTCAGCTGGCTGCAAGGCAGGGCGAATGGCTGAGGGGCTTCACAGGGGAGAAACAGTTTGTTGCAGGCAGAAGTCAGCAAAACGAATAAGGGAGGGACCATAATAGGGTCTTCCTGCCCCTTTCATCTCATGCAGACTACTTCGGGTGAGCAGCACTCACACCCTTAGCCTGGTGCCCTTGAGCCTAGCGCTGTACCACGAATCGAGCACATACTCTAGATGCAGTCACCTCTGGAAAAGCCCCACCTACGATCATGTGAGGCTTTCAAGGACATCTAGACACAGCCGTAACAATTTGTACGCGTGTAAAGACGTAATTACATACACACACATACACCTATACGCACACCTATCACCCTTCTGCTCTGTACCCCTTTCAGAGGTTCATCTCCACAGAAAAACTCTCTCCTCAGGACTCAGGTAGTGTGATTTACTTTAAGCTGTCCGAACTATTTAGAGTGAGGTACTTCTCCAATGGTAGCGAAAGCACCTGCCCCAGGTTCTGGGCTCAGTGACGACCCCACGCTGGGTCTGCTGTTCTAAGAAGGCAGGCCACGCTTGTCTCCCAAGGTCTCGGGTGGAAGGTGACTGTGAGTCACTGTTGTCACCACACTTACGGGGTAGGATCCCCCAGACAGCAGAGGACCAGAAAGATATGAGCGATGGGTCAGAGTTAGACGAGAAGGCAGGGGAGCCCCAGAGGGACAGAGAGAGGGAACGGTGCAGCGCTCTTCCTGCAGACATAGCTCCACTCCAGACCCACTCATCAGGTCACCTTGGAGGCATCTGGATGGAGAAGACGGTTCTTCCTCACGTCCCAGATTCCCACGCAACTGTGCCTGACCAGAGGAGTACACCACGCTGGTGAAGGCATCACACCCTTTTTCTCTCACATCTGGCTGTCGCTGCCCCTGCTGGCCCCTCAGCCCACAGTGCGCTCCTCCTTACTACCCTCATCTCCATCAGGCAGGTCTCCATTGGGATTCTGCACCACTCCTGGGGATCCCTGGTCCCTCCAGGTACCCAGCCCCGCCCTGGACCACCCCCACCCTCCCCAGCTCTGCTCTGCACTGTGGAACAGAGCCCTCCGCTCTTCCTCTGTGCTCACAGCGCCCCACACTGGGCTTGGCACACATTGCCTGCGGAGCCGTGTGCTCTCTGCTTCAGGGAACACCCTGGGGTCACCCAAGAGCCAGGACAACCCTGGGCACCAGGAACTCCTGCATGGGGTGATCACACCCTGCTCAGCCGCACAGAGGCCTGAGCTCCCCTGGCTCCTCAGTCCCTCCTCTGTCAATCAGGAAAGGCCCACAGGATGCAGCAGAACAGAAACCTCGGACAGCAGCCGCTGTGGATGTCTAGGAACAGGCTGCAAGGCAGAGCAGGCTGCCGGCGCACCTCTATCCTCCGCAGAGGCTTCAGGTCTGCCCTTGACTTGGTGACAGATTTGACTGCTCCTTAGCCACCGTCTGGCTGCCTCCCTGCCAGCCCTGGCTCTGTGCTCCCTCCGAGTCCCCCTGACCCCAGCTGCCGTGCACAGCAGGCTCTGTCGCCCACAGCCGTCTCCCCGCTAAGTGACAGCTCTGCTACCTCACTGCAGTGGGCAGCGCGCCGTGTCCTTGACGGTCTCCTGCCTGCAATGCTGCCAGGCTGTCAGCCTGCAACTCTGTTCATGCTGCGGCTATCCTGCCTTCTCCCCTGAACTCCCCGGCACTGTGGAAACCAAGTTGGCTCCTGCCCTGGGAACAGGGGCTATGCATGTAACACGGGGAAACCGCATGCCTTGTCCTCTCTGGAATGCCCATCGCCATGCCACTTGGCCTCTTCATAAGACTGCTGTGAGTGAGAAATGAGGTCCTGAACATGAGCGTTCCCAGCTTTAGCAAATCAGAACTCACTATGAGCTACTGAGATCAGGTTATTATTTTTTGGGGTCCCCACTTTATGACATGCCCTGAGCCTGATCTGATAAAGTTCCCCTCTGGCCCTGCTGGGACTATGGAGAGTTTTAGTTGCCAGGGATGGTCTCCTCCTACCTTTCCCAGGTGGACTCAGCCAGACTCACTCCTGGCTCATCCCAGCAGGCTCAGGCTCATGGCAGGAATAATGAGGCCCCACAGGATCGCGATGGCTAATGTCGTGTCTGCTTGACTGGGGTATGGGGTGCCTAGACGTTTGGCCAAGCACTACTCTGGGTGTGTGGGGCTCATTTCTGGGTAAAGCAGGGGGCTCTTCAGGTACTCAGACAGGGGGGTTACATCCTGAGAAACCCACCAGAATAACGTATTGTGAAGTGGAGATGTTTAATTCACCTAAACTCTCGCGTGCCCTGCCTCAGCCGCACAGCACAGCGCAGGTGTCTGTTCCTTCCCTGCCCTCTCCTGACCACCACCCAGCACCAGGAGGGTGCTCAGCTGCGTGCTGTGCTGCTCCAGGTCAAGGCCAAATCGAGGCTCAGTTCTACTGCATGTGTGTTGCTGTGGACCATTACAAAGTCAAACAGCTGTGCGCTGAGCCATGGTGGGGCAGGACTGTCTTCCAGACACATATACCCTGCTGGTTTGGGGCTCTGAAGAACCATGACAAACAGCAATCTTCCAGGAGCCCTCATAAAGCAGTGTGCAGGAACACACATGGGTGGGCAGTTTTGCAGCTGTCAGAACGACTGGGGAAAGGAGATGCCACAAACATTCACGAGAAAATGGCAAGAGCTGGGAAATGCCACTGATATCCAGGAGTGTCTCACCCTGAACGCCAGCGTCCTTCCTCCTCTTAGGTCCCGTGAACCTTGCCGAGCTGCTGCCTCCCCTCTTGCCGAGACTCTTCACCAAGACCAGAACCAAGACAGGCACACTGGCCCCTGCTCCAACCAGGGACTCCGCACACAGGGTCCTTGCTCAGGGCAGCCCCAGCCTCCCTGGCTGGCCTTTGACAGTGAAACGCCCATTCTCTCTCCCCTGAGAGGTCCCGGCTGAGACAGCACCACCTGCCAGAGGCCTTTCTCAACAGCCCCATCCACGATGTCGACTCTGATCCATCTGTTTTTCCTTCTACAAAGCTCTCGGTTCCCTATGAAATGACAGTGACCATCTGCTTCACTCTCTACTCCCACTAGAATGTAAACCTGTGAGGATGGGGACCTCAAGTCACCCTCCCTGGGCCCCCAGAGCATGGCAGGAGCCCTGTGGATGTGCATCACCCTGAACTGAGTGGACCGATGCTGTGCTGGGCCTGGCAGAGGCACAGCAGAGAAGCTCTTCCCGCTCTGGGGAAGGGCAGGTCTAGCACACACCTGGTGAGAGCCATCCTCCTCGGTGAGAGAGCAGGGCTCGACACAGCCACGAGGGGCAGCCTATGGCCAGCATGTGCCCTGGCTGCAGCAGTCCCTCCCGATGGCCCCTCTCCGGCTCCAGCCTGTCCCAGAGATGCAGTCTCCTCTGTTCTGATGTTGCCAGCTCATTCTCTTGGGACAGAATCCCTTTGCCTTCCGGACTCTGCTCAGTCCAAAGCTCAGCAGAAGTACACCGATGACCACCCCAGGGCTCTGTAGGGTGTCCTGCCAGACGCCCCTGCCCGGGGCCCCATCATGCCTATCTCCAGGATGGCCTGGGTCTCTCTACCTCTCTGAAGTTCCAGCAAGTGCAGCTCCCAGACAGGAGTAGCCGCAGGCCATGGGCATGTCCCTCTGGTCTCATGCTCACTCGGCCTCCTCCAGATCAGTTTCCAGAATCCCAGCCGGCCTCGTGCTGAGACACACCCAGGCTCAGAGGACAGTCCCACCTTGCCCGGATGTGCTCTTCAGGGAGCTGGCCTTCAGACTGATCCCATGGCTGGGCATAGCGGCTCATACCTGTAATCCCACTGCTCGGGAGGCAGAGGCAGGAGGATTGCCATGAGTTCGAGGCTAATTTGGGCTACATAGTGAGCTTGGGGCCAGCCTGAACTACAAAGCGAGACCCTGTCTCAAAAAATAATAATAAAATAAAATTTAAAAAAAAAATTAAAAAACTGATCCCATGTAGCTTTTTATTGTGTTCACTCACAGGACTCCAGGTCAGCCAAGCCTCCAGAGCTCACTGGCAAATCTTTCCTCTGATGGCACATCTAGAAATCAAGTTCTATTGTGGCAGAATAGTGGGGTTAAAAACGGGGTAAAATGAAGTCACTCATGTTATCAGAAGAAAACCATGCAGAAATTTTAGTGACCTGGGATATCCAGCTTGCCCAGCACAACTATTGAAAGCTGTGAAAACTCTACCATGTGCAGCCTTGTGAAAGATTTTCTGGAGCGTCAGGACGTGCATGAGAAGCAGTGGCGGGCCCAGTTCTTCCTGCTCGGTGCTGCATCCCCGCCTTGGGGCGGATGGTTTGGCCACACCCTCCACCATGGGCTGCCATTTTGCCATCGGCCCACTAACCATGGACAGAAACAGCCAAAACTGCGAGCCATAATAAATCCTTCCCCCTTTTTTTCTCTCTCCTTTCTTTCTCTCTTTTCTCTCTCTCCCTAAGTCAGTGGGTTGCAGGGGCTGCCTCAGCCTCCTCCCTTAGTGCTGGAGACACAGGCATGTGCCGCCACCCCCAGCTAAACTTCCCTCTTTAGAGGCGGATATCCCCAAGTGTTACCGTGTGGGAAGCTGACTTCCACACAGCTTCTCAGTAAACACCCTCTTGCTGTGCCTTGTCATATCTGCTCCGCGCTTTAATTCCAACACTGTCTACCAAAGCTTTAGGTTAAAAATGTAAATGTTATGAATAATATCAGCCCGAGATGGCAAGCCTTGGGATTAGCTTACCCTCATTTTATCATACTTGAGGCTTTAATACCCACGAAGTCAGGAACTGGAGTGGCTGTGGAAGGAAGGAAGGAAGGTGAAAGAAGTGTTGTAGCCAAAGCTTTTTGTCTCAGAATCTCCCCTCAGGTCACACGGTGGAGACTTTCTCTCTGGGATTAGACACCCAGGCAGGGAGCGATTGCAAATAGTCGAGCTCTCTGGCTGCCTTGGTCAGTCTCTGCCCTGGCTCTCTCTTCCCTTCCCTTAGGATGCACTAAGGTCTCTGCAGGGCATGGGCAGTGTTTTCCACCCACACCAGCTGATACAAGGTTGAAATTATTCAAAGGGAAACCTTGCAATGTAATAGGAGAAAAGCAAAGGAGAAAATTAGAAATGGTCTTCTCCTAACACAGTTTTGCCTCCGTATCCATGGGAGATTGGTTCAAGGACTCCTGCAGGTACCAAAAACTACAGCTGCTCCACTCCTTATATAAAATGCAACAGTACTGGCATATGGCTGCTCACTCCTCCCTGTACTTTAAAGCATCACTGGATTACTTATAGTGTTTAATACGGAAGAAATGCTAAGTAAATAATTGTTATGATCTATAATAATTCCCCCCCCAAAAAGAGTGTGTACCTGTTTAATAGAGACACAGTGGACAAGGGCTATTTTGGATCTATGGTTGTGTGAACCTGAGGACGCAGAAATGAGACTGCACAACACCTGTCCTCCCACGGGTGGGAGTGGCCCTGTTTACTGGAATAACTTCCAGGTGCCCTCAGTACTTGATATTTCTGTTCAATAAAACACTATGTCAAATCTGTAAATATGCTATTCCCTTCACATTAAGTAAGTTTATCATGGTGATATAATTTACAAGCACCAAAAAAGCTCCCTCAAATAATGTAAATCACACCATAGACAAAAGTCAAAGCTTGCTATAAAGTGTGTTTGTCTTTGAACTACATGTCTTTATCCGGCACATCTAATACATCAGTCAAAGCCACCTGGAAGCTGGGAACAGAGCCTCTCTTGGAGCTCAGGTGGGGTAGCTTGGGTTGTCCAAATGCATGCTTTTGGGTTTGTCCTACACGCTCTGTAGACAGGGCACTTCTGCCAGCAGCCAAGCTGAATGGCCAAGCCTCGGTCTATACCTGCCAGCTGAGGTTTATTATTGAGGATCATTACTAATGAGGACCTTTTGTGGTTCTTCTGGAAGAGTCTGCGGCTTTCGGCCTCCTCTCTTCTCAGACTCGTCTCTGTTTTATTCTTCCCTGTTACTAACCAACCGTTGTTAAGGGCTAAGAGAAATTTATATTTGGGACTCATTTCTCTCCTGTGCTTTCTCATACAACTTTCCGCAGGGATGGATCTTATATGATTAGTGCAATAGCCACTAACTAGCCATATGCACCTGAAAATTCAGTGTTAAATCTATTTCCTTATGATTGAAGAGTCAGCTGTGGTGAATGGTGACTGGTCAGATCGCGCAGCTCTAGTTAACGGCCACATAGCTTTGTGGAAACAGCCAAAGTCAATAGTTGTCCACCTCGTAGCAATGGCCATCTGTCATTTTCATAGTCTGTAAGCACCACAACTTAACATCAAATCCCTATTTCATCTAAGAAATGCCTCATTTCCTCCTATTTTCAAAGCAAGTTTTTTTTTTTTTTTTTTTTTTCAGGACTGGGGATTAACCTGGGACTTCAAGTATGTGAAGCAAGTGCTCTACCCCTGAACTGCACCCCCAGCATCTCCTCCTTTTTTAATTTGGAGATAGGATCTCTTTAAGTTACCCAGACAGATGCAACTTTGTGATCCTCCTGCCTCAGCCTACTGAGTAGCTGGGATTACAGGCAAGCAGGACCATACCAGGGAAACTTATGTCTTTGAAATTTAACCTACAGAACAATCTGTTTCTCTCAAATTTAGATTATGGACTCTGCTTCTGCCTGGGAGGCTGAAAAAAGCTACTTATTGGAGAGAAGAAAGCCTCCAACATTACACAGAACCTTAATACCAAGGAAAAGGAGTTTAGAGGTGAGAAGAAATTGAAAGCACAGAGCTGAGAAGTGACAAAGGCAGTAGATGATTAAAGTAAGCTGGAGACTTAGAGTCTCAGAAAGCTGGATTTGGGTCCTCTTACCTCGCTACCCTAGTTTGGATCTTAAATGGCTCCCAAAGGCCCCTGAGGGAAAGGCTTGCTCCCCAGGATGTGTCCTGGGGAAGCTGTGGAGATTACAATGGGCGAGGCCTAGTGGGAGGTCTCCCTGCCAGTGCAATGTGACCTTCCAGGAAACAGTGGGACTTCCTCCTTCTCTATTCTGCTGCCTGGATCACCATTAGGTAAGCAGTTTTGCTCTCCCAAGTACTCCTGCCATACTATGGCCACAGCCTGTGTTTCCCTGCAGGTCCAAGTGTGACACGACTAACTATGATAGACTGTGGCCTCCATAGTAAACCTCTTGTCCTTATAAGTTGATTATCTATTACAGTAACAAGAAGCTGAACATTGGCTACCTTATCAAGGTTCTCCAGAGAAACAGAACAATAGGAGACAGAGAAGGACAGAGAGAGAGAGGCCGACTGAGACTGACAGGCTGACTAAATATTCCAGGATCTCTAGATGGACCATCAGGCTAAAGACTCTGGAAAGATCCAATGTGGTTCAGTGCCACAGGCTACCTGTCTGATGAGATGAAGGCCTCCCACATTAAGGAAGGTAGCTTTGTTTACTTTAAGCGTTCCCACGTTTGACAGGATGTATTTGAACAGGTTTTGAAACCACTGAGTGTGACAGAAACACAAAGACCAGCAAGTACATGAAAATGCTCCACCTTGGGAATCATATGAAAAAGGAATCTGAAGTCCCAAAGAGTTAGCAGCTCTCATGTGGCTGGAGTAGCAATTATCAAACAAGGTGAAAGACAGCCCATGTCAACAAGGATGCGAGAAGGAAACCCTCACACACCATTGAGAGGAATGTAAATTAATGCAGCCACAGTTATGGAAACAGTATGGAGAGACCTCCAACAATTAAAAATAGAATCCATGTGATCTAAATAATCAGCTTCCAGCTATAGATCCAAAATAAATAAAATTCATTTGTTAAAAAGATATCTGCGGGCCGGAGGGTTAGCTCAGTGGTTCCGGCGCCTGCCTCGCAAGCGTAAGGACCTGAGTTTGATCCCTGGTTACCACATATAATGCTGGGCGTGGTGGCTCACGCCTGTAATCCCAGCACTCGGGAGGCAGAGACAGGAGGATTGCTGAGTTCGCGGTGGCTTGCCTGGGCACCATAGTGAGCTCAGGGCCAGCCTGAACTACAAAGCAAGACTCTGTCTCCA
>PVIC010000010.1:0-26834 GCA_004025085.1 Thryonomys swinderianus
CATGTACAGGTCAAAGCTGGCAGAGGTATTATGAATTTATTGTCTTTTACTTCAGGTAGAAATTCGGTGAAACCAGAGGTGCCCAACTGCTAGAAAATATTCTCTAAAAATTCAATAATATGTGATTTTCAGACACTTAAGAACAGGGACTCTGGAAAAGATACCTAACACCTAATTTCAGTCCCAGCATTTACAAAACTGTATGTCTTCAGATAGGTCTACTGACCATTCTCTGCCTCAGTTTCCTTATATGGGAATACTGGCCATATTTAATTTTTGAGATTATTTTGTAGGCTAAGGCAAGTATTTAGGATATGTAAAAATACTTCATATTTACTGGCATGATAGAACGTGGAACAGAGTAAGTGGTATGCAATATATAAATGTTGGTTTTAATGAGAAGCTAAACATTTGAGTATTTAAGGACAACATTTTTCATTCTCTTATTGCTCTTTATTTTGTAAAGAGGTGGGGTGGTGTTGCATGCCTACAACTCCAGCATACTAAGAAGCTGGGGCAAGAGGTCATAGGTTCAAGCCTGGCTTGGGCTAATGTAGCAACTTGGTGAGGCCCTGTCTCAAAATTAAAAACCAACCAACCAACCAAACAAACAAGCAATAAAAATGAAAGGGCTTGGCATGTGCTCCTTGTGAAGGCCTGGGTAAGTCTTTATAATACACACACATACACAAACACAAAATCCAAACAACAAACAAACAGATGCCACAAACAAAAAACCAGATATAACCCCCAAACAAAAGCTCTTCTTCAGTGGGGAGGTGACTGGAAGGAAAGGGAGAGAGGAGGACACTTTGTAAAGGCAAATACACTTCTAAACATTGAGGTTCAGTATTGTGTTTAAGTGTAGATACTGATCATGGAAAGATCAGGTTGATATCAATAGGTTTCTTGAGGTGAAGGGTCCCCAGGCCCCTGGATCACGCACACAGAGATGCTTTCTTACTGGAAGCCATGGCTCACTTCTGTCTTCACCAGTCTACAGTAGGCACTTGTCAGAGGTGAAATGAAAAATTTTTATCATCGTTTCTAATTTCTCTCAATATCTCAGTCATTGAAGGTTTTACATTCAGGCCATTGGGGTGTCATCAAAGTATCAGGTTTAAAGAGGAAAGATGATAAATTGTGAATGTTTATGAGGAGACAGTAACAATTATAATGATGGTAATGAAGAGTGAAGTGGAGAGATGAGCCTAGTGGGATGCTTCCCCTGAGCCTAGGACCATGGAAGAAAGTGGTCCAGGGGGCTTGGGCATAATCATTGTACCAAGATAGATGGAGCTTCTTATCCAGCAGACTTCCAGTTTCATTATTATTATTTTTTTAAAAGAAATATGCCTCTTGGAACCAGGTTTGCAAGTTTTACATTGAGTGAACAGCTATTTCTTATGTTAAGTTATTTCAGCTGAAGAATAGAGAATTGTGGAAATAAATGGCTGGAGAATTCAAGTTGCATTCATTCTTGACATTGGAACTGACAAATAACTTCATTCCCCACTGAAATGGAAAGCCTATTTCGAGACACAGGCGGATTGGAGGAAGGGGGGTGTGTGTCTGCATTTTATTTTACTGTAAATCTTCTAGATGCTGTGATAAAGTAAATGCTTTTCTGAAACCCTGTTGAGACCAATCCTTGTCCTACTGTTCACATTAGAATGGAAATAGAAACAATTAAAACAGATTAATTGATAGCCAGTGTACAACTTGGTCTGATAGTTGCTTATTATGGCTTGAGCATGGAGATCTCAGGTAGAGCAGAGTTGGTAGGTTGTGGGTATCAGAACAGGGGATCCTGGTGAGCCCAGCTGGAACAAGTGCCAGCTTGAACCCTGCCCAGAAGGGGGCACACATCTCCAAAGAAGAAGGGTCCTTGCTAGGGACAGACTTATTGGAACTGGAAGATGCTTTTGCCAGAGCCTTGGAAAGAATTGATATTAAAGTTAGACTTCCTCCTGACATTTCCTTGGGACTGGCTGTCTTTCATTCTTCTGGCAACATGAATCACTGAGAGGAGAGATTCACAGAATGTGGTGTCCATGAAATTGTGAACCCAGCAAGCTGCAGACCGGCAGTTGCTCACCTGTTGTCATCTTGGTGCTCTTGTTTCATAGCTTGATCCTTTTGGGAAGTCCTCAGAGGATGGGACATGGCCGCTGCTCTTAAAGTCCTTGAACTTCCCATCTCCTCACCTTTTCTCCAACATGTCAGAGTCAGAACATCTAGTACACTTCATGAATTATAACTTGTCAAGTTCCATACTGGAGAGTAGCCACCTACTCACTCTGGATTTAATGCTGATGACTAATTTATAAAATCCCAATGAAAGGGCTACCTGCATCTTGGTATTGTTCATACTGAAATCAGAGACATCTTCATACCATCTCAGCATCAGTACCTTTTGTTCTCCAGTTCCCCAAGAGGAATCCTCTATGCTGAGTGCCTGGTGATCAGTTCAGCCTCACATGTGATAGCTGTATGTGTTTTGTAGCTATGAGAGCTAGACTTGAGGTCAGGGAGCAGGGCCAGACTCTGGAAGCTGAAATCTAAGCTAAAGTGGAAATTACCAAGACCAGACCAGTACCACAGCTTAGAGCTTTCAGGATCCCCAGTTTCATAAGGCTTGGGAAAAGTTTTCTACACTTGAGGCTCCAAAAGTTACCTGATCGGAGGATAGAGGATGCCCACTTTACCCAGGGAAAACTATTTCTTAGGTAACTGGCCTGGGTGGGCCTGAGTGTTTGGTGAGGGCTCACTTTCTGGCTCATAGATGGCTGCCTTCTCTCTGTGTCTTCACGTGGGAAAAGGGTATGGAGCATGCTGGAGTCTCTTTTATAAGGGTTTGACCTTCATGTACTAATCTCCTCTCTATAGACTCCATCTCATCATATCACACTGGGGGTAGGATTTCAACTTGGGAAATCCCATGGGACACAAATCAGGCTATGATGTCATATTATCTGGCCACTGTTGATGTTGCTAGCAATAGCAGTTACCACTTTGGAGCCCTTACCATTTGCCAGTCATTTTATCGAGCACGTTAGTATTTCATTTTATTCAGTTTTTACCTGGTTCAAGTTTTCTTCTTCTGCATATTTAGTAACTGGACCAGATCAATATCATTCTCTCATAACTTTGATTTTCCTTGAAGCAGCCAGAGTTACTGAGTATTAGCTCTAGGTTAGAGATCAACAAAGATCTGGGGCCCATGATACTCAGAAAAGAGAAGAGATTTAAGTTGTATTTGTTTGTCAATAATATTGGAAACATAATCCAGCTATTTCTGATAAAGTGGAAGGAAAGAGGTGTGAGTTAGCAGTCATTCTCTGTTGGGCCCTGCTCCCCTAAACTTTTGCAAGAGTCTCTCTTAGTGCTGTGCACTGTTCTCATTACTGGAAAGCTGTGAGCACAGTGGGCAGCCCGCAGAAGACACCAGGTGTGTAGGTTTGGGGAGTGAGGTAGAACAGTTAGCGGGAACAATGGGAGTGAAGAATGGACTCTTCAGCCTGAGGACAATGTGAACTTCAAGATAATGCTAAGATGAACTTCAAGATAATGCCTCACTCCAGTGAAATGCTTCTGATATCTCTGGGATGTGTTATACATCTTTTTCTTCTTCATCTTTGTACATTGTTCCTCTGTTCCTGAATGATCTTGGTGCTTCACACATAATTCTTGCTTTCTACCCTTACCTTGCAAATCTTTTCTCATCTGTGAGACTTTTCAACCTGTCCTAGACTTCCAGCTTTCTTCTCTCCATTTTTTCTTTCTCTGTCTTTGATTTTTGTCCACACCACTAAAATCTTGGTATCATATATGGCCTTTCAGCATAGTGACTAAGCATACAAGCGCATGGACTTTCCATTCTAACATGAAAACTTCTGTGTTCTAATCCCAGCTCCTCCATTTACCAGTTCCATTTCCTCATTTGTAAATAGGGTGGGTATTAAACATATTTAATCAGAACGTTGATGATCACCATGAATATACTGTTATAAATAAAGAATTTAGGATTTTTCTTGACATATAGTAAACTCTCAATAAACACGTAGTATTATTATGCAATATGATGTTTATGATAGAATGAAAAGCAGTTCGTGTGGCTTACAGTAGCAAAACTAATTTATGGTAAATAGGAAAGGCGACTGGCCTTGAGAAGGCATCAGGAGGGAGGGGAGACTTATCACCAGTTACTCTCTCTGCCTCTGTCTCAGGGTCTGCAGTATGTCTCAGTCATGCTGTGTGCTTTTCTCTGTGACACACAATCATTGTTAATGGAAGCTCTCCGTGGTCTCTGTTGCAGACTCTAGGGGAAGATGGCAGGGCTGTTTTGCCTGCTTGCTATCTCTGCTTCAGGGTGGGGATCTGAACTACAGGCTCCCTCGAACCACCAGAGACTGGTAGCACACGTCATAGAGAGTCACACCTCTCAGAGACCTAGGGGAGTGCTGTGCAGTCTGTCAAACTGCAGTGATGAATGTGTTGTGCCAGGAGCTGAAGCACTAATTGAAGTAAATGCCTACAGAAAATTCCATTAAAGTGTTTCTGATTTTTGGAGGTTATGAAGCTGTTTCACTTCCCAGAAGGGAATTGTCTCTTAACTTTCCCGGATGTAGCTCAATGCAGTTACATCGTCGTTGTAACAGTTCATGCCACGGTATCACACACAGTTGGTAACTTTGCTAACAAGGGAGCATGGCAACAACCCACAGCAAAAGACTAATAGGGTATTAGAAAGAATTTTGGGTTTATATTATCCTGGAAGGGAGACTTTAGTACTAATGCTGCAAAAATGTCAAGTGCACATGCAATTTGTCTCTGGCAACATAGAAATTAAAATTTCAATCTGTCAGTTATGGCAATGAATTTGTAGTGGGTTGAATTCAAAGGTGGCACTGAGTCTGGCACTGGATGTAGAGCCAGATTCACTGACATTCTTGCGTCTCTGATTATAGTAAAGTATCTGAAATTGACTCAAGGACTCCGGTAGGGTATGTATATTGAATTTTTAATATTCCTGTGAAAGAATTTTCTTGAACACTGAGACTTCTCAAGCCCAGAATCTTTATGTCAGGGTCTGTTAGGAACCAGAAAATTCAAAACTGCTTATTTCATAATGTCCAGGACACCCAAGCATCAACAAACTTGCATTTATATATTTTCCTTAACCATTAACAGGAGATTAATTTTGATGTTCCATAAATGAAGAAAGGTTTTGAGATCCTCTCATTTTTTAAAGCTTTCAAAACATGCTTTGCATAAATGTTTGAAATTATAACTAGAAAAGGCATACATCTTTTCAAGGGAAGTCAAAGCATAAATCCTTCAATGTTTAAAAAGGTAAAGGTAGGCAAATCTAGTGTTTAAAAAGTAAAGGTAGGCAACGTATTGAAATTCCTTAAGTCTTTTAAGAATTGCAGGGATATCTGTAGAGTTGTTGGGCAGAGACAGTGCTACCTCTTTCTCAGTGAGAGACATACATATGAAGGGACTGTGGTGGCCTTGTGACTGAAATTTACCTTTTTATACATTTGAAGTTTTGTCTGTGAAGGGAGATGGAAGGGTGGCTCACCACGGTTGTAAAGTTCTTGGAGGCATTCTGAGGGAGAAGCAGAAAAAAGGAATTCACATAGGAGCTGTGAGTTTAAAATTATTCAAGGAAGATGGGAAAAACTAAGAAAACCAGGAGCTCTAAATTGTTAGGACTGATAGGATCAGTTTAGGGAAATATTATATATGTGAGTGTCCCCCAAGGCCTTGGTAGATTTCTATTAGAGATTAAGACCAAAGGGGTTTCTGAAAAAGAGTGTAAGATTAAGACAGATTGAACCAGTAATTTTCAGTGAATCCAAGATGTTTTCTGTAACGAGTAGCATAATCAATTCCATAAAAAATGTTTTAGTCAGTAATTAACACTATTGATGTTGGATTCTAGTCAGAATTTTATAATATGCAAACTAATGGCAAACTTGGAGATTATAAGAAAGAAATATACAGTCCATGCTGACAAGTTTATGTTCCATATCCTCCTTTGGTGGGAATAGAGATATAAAAATGATTTATAAGAGCGATTTTGTCTACTTACTCCACATACCCTGGAGATTCTAAGGCACATGTGAGTCTATCTTTTTTTCCTCTTATCGGGATCGTGTGAAACGTATATCTGAACGCCATACTGACTTATGGCCCATCATTCTTCCCTCTCCCTGCACACCCAAAGGGTCAGTCACCCTCATCCTCTCTCAGGATTCCCTGACAGCCTTCTACAACCTGGGCTTCAGTGTGCTTAGGAAAAGATCTTCAACAAAAGCCGTTTAAAATTACTTGCTCTTTTCGAGAGAATTAAAGGCTCTGTAGGAGAAAGACTACAGAGAGAAATCTGATGAACACGCTGAGAAGCCTGCATTGTGCATTTACCCACAGAGGGACTTTTAACGGAGGTATACAGATTCAGTTGAACTGAGGAAATCATTCAACTCGAGTCTGCAGGGAAAGCTGGAGGTAGATTAAGCAATGATTGATAAATTAAGTGGATAATTATTTCTATTTTTAAAAATCATTGCTTTAATTGCATTTCCCTTTAAATAGGCAGGTTAGATGTCTTATGTTGAGTTCAGACGAGACAGTTGATATTTGGCAAACTAATAAATCCACAAGGTACAGCATAGAAAGAAAAAATACAGACTCCCCAAAGGCCACCCACCCAGAGGGAAAGGGAGCTTAGCTTACACTTGACTCTATTAAGACAGCCTTAATGTCTGAAAGGAGAACTCATTGCAGCAAAGGGTAGTCTGGTTTGTATTTGAATGGAGCACACCATATCCTCACCCTCCAACTCCTCTTCTGGGTTCCTGAAGACAAGCTAGTGTGTGGAAGTAAAAACAGAAGTAGCCGGCATCTTACAGCTTCTGAGGACTGAGCACCGGCACCAGGCCAAGTTCTGAGCAAGTCCACTGCAGTGTGGAAGTGCCAGCCCTTTTGCTACTATAGATCCAGACAACTATACAACAGTGTTACTGTTTTTAAAAGCAGCTTCATTGGTACAAAATTGACATATAATAAGCTCCATATTTCTGTTTGCAAGGATTACACTATAAAAGTTTTCTCTAGAATGAACACAACCATGACCCCAAATGTTTCCATAACCCTACTTAAGTTTCTCATTCCTGCCTCTCCCTGATCTTCCATCCCGAGGCAGCCACTGATCTGTTTTCTTCATAGCTGAGTTGTATTTTTAGCCTAATCCAGTATTCTTTGTTTTTAGCTGGCTTTCTTCATTTAGTATAATTAGAGATTCACCCATGTTGCATCATGTATCAAAAGTATATTGGTTTTCATAAGGAATTTCTAAGATAAATACCAATTTGTTTATCACTGTGTTGATGAACATCTAGACTATCTGTTGGTTAGAGGCGTCACAAATAAAGCTGAGCACACACTGATATCCAGTAAAAGCCTGTGCCCCTTCACATTTCTGAGTGATACATATTTTCATGCCCTTTAGATATTATAACTAGGAGTGTAATGTCAGAGTTATAGGGTAGGTATATGCTTAACTTTTAAAGAAATTGTCACATTATTGTCCTGGGTATTTCTTCTTTATTTTTATTTTCATTTGTACATGTTTGTAGAAAAACAGTGATTATAGTCAGCGTAGGGAGTTGGTACACATACATAACACATCTTAATTCTTTCTTTAATCTTCTCTCTCCCCTCTGTTTTGATCCCCTTCCTTTTTACAAAAGACCTGTCTCCATATTTCTTATTATTTGCATTTTAATTTGCTTTTTACTTTATTTATATCTTGGGTTTCTCCTATAAGTGAAATCATGTAATATTTTGGCTTGTGAGTCTGATTTATTTTACTTCACATTATGGTCTCCTGGTGCATCCATTTTCTTACAAATAATTCAAATTTACCCTTCTTTATGGAAAAGTAGTACTCCATTTGTATAAACTTTGCATTTTCTTTATCTTGTCTCTTTTTAAAAAGTTGAATTCTTTTTTTTTTTTTTTTAAGACAGGGTCTGGTTTTGTAGTTCAGGCTAGCTCTGAGCTCATTATGTAGTCCAGGCAAGCCTCGAACTCAGCAATCCTCCTGTCTCTGCCTCCCGAGTGCTGGGATTACAGGTGTGAGCCACCATGCTCGGCACTGTGGTATCTGGTATTGATTGCTGGTGGGTGTGAGTCTCCACGCCCAGCATTGTATGTGGTTACCGGGGATCGAACTCAGGACCTTGTGCTTGGGAGGCAGGCGCCGGAACCACTGAGCTAACCCTCCAGCCAAAAATTGAATTCTTAATTGGTACATTTTATATACAGCTCACAATCACACTCAACATTGGGGAATTTGGACCAGTATATGACAAGTTAATTCTCATTTTTACCCATATCCCTACCCACCCCACAACCCCCACCCCTATATACATGTGCTTTCTTTTTCTTTCCAAATCATATTTATTCTTTCCCCTCATTGCTTTCCCCTAGCGCATTCCCTTTGAGTATTTTCTATTTCACAAAATTTATCATACATTCTAGAACTTGTTTACATCTACAGGTTCTCATACCAGAGAAAAGATATGGTATTTACATATCTGTGACCTATTTATTTTACTTATTAGTGTGTTATCTCATCTCTTTTTGATGGACATATATACTGCTTTCAATTTTTAATTGGTATGAATTGTGCTGTTATAAGCATGGGTATGCATTTATCACCGTAATACATCTCTTAAGTCTTTTGGGAAGATACCTAGGAGAATAACTAGATTAAATGGAATTTCTAGTTTTAATATTTTGAAGAATTTTCTTACTGATTTCCATAGTGGTCATACTAGTTTACATTTCCACCAACAAGGCAAGAGGGTTACTTCTTCCCTGCCGACCTGTCAACATTTATCATTTGATACCTTTCTGGAGTATGATGGAATCTCAGTGTTGTTTCAAAGGTAAACATTTCTCTCATTTCATGTATTTATTGTTTTTTTTGGTACTTCTGAGAAATGGCTGTTCATTTTAACTGCCTCTTATTTTTTGGAAGGTATAGTTTCTTGTAATATATATGTTTTAGATATTAGCCCTCTCACAGAAGAAGAGATGGGGAAATTTTTTTTCCCATTCTGTAGAATGTCTCTGTATTTAGTTGTGTCCTTTGCTGATCTGAAGCTTTTGAAATTGATATAATCCCATGTATAGATTATTAACATATTTCTTGGAAATTGGAAGTATGTTCAGAAGGTTCTTGCTTATGCTTATGTCTTCAAAAGGCTTACCTATTTTACCTTCCAGTAGATTAAGTGTTTATGTTTTAATATTTGGGGTTTTGATCCATTTTGTTTGTATATGACAATTCAACTCAATTCAATTTTTTGCATATGTATAGTCAATTTTCTCAGCACCACGTACTAAAGAGGCTACTTTTCCTCCACTGTATGTTTCCTCTACTGTATGTTTCCTTCCTTTGTTAAAAATCAGATCCCTGAGAGTGACTGCAGTTACTTCTACAGACTTTATTCTGTTACACTGATCCACAAAATCTTCTTTTGTTCCAGCACCAGGCTGTTTTTATCCCTGTATAATATTATGACTTGAAATTTGAGATTGTGATGGCGCTTACTTTGCTCTTGTCACTTAGGATTGTGTCTGTACCCTGGGTCTCTTCTGGTTCCACGCGAATTTTAAAATTTCTTTCTCTAGTTCTGTGAGGATGCTGTTGATAGTCTGATTGAGATTGCTTATCAGATTTGGAAGTCAACCATTTTTGACAATATTGGTTCTAAGAAGCCTATTGAGGAGAACGTCCCCTTTGATCTACTTTTTCAAAGCACTGAAGCTTTCATAGTGGCCTGGTTAGATTAATTCCTAAGTATTTATTTTTTCTTGAAATTTGTGAATGGTATTTTTTGTGTTGAATTTGGTTATTAATTCTAGGAGTCTTTTGGTGGATGTTTTTGGTATTCTATATAATGATTTGCATACACATGCAAACAGTAATAATTTGACATCTTTTTATATACATATTCCTCTTATTTCTTTCTCTTGCCCAAGTGCTCTAATTGAACAGGAATAGTGACCACATACAATGCTGGGTGTGGTGGCTCACGTCTGTAATCCAAGCACTCAGGAGTCAAAGACAGGAGGATTGCTGAGTTTGAGGCTTGCCTGAGCTACATAGTGAGCTCAGGGCCAGCCTGAACTACAAAGCAAGACCCTTGTCTCATTTTCAATTTTAGAAGGAAAGAGTTCAGCTTTTCCTCATTTAATATTGACAGTGGATTTTTTAGAAATGGATTTTTTCTAGAGAATTTCTCTTTTTATTTTCCTATTAATAAGGTATTTGAGTTCTATTTGTCTGATGCCTTTAGTATCACTTGGTATAGTAATTTATGTTAATTTTAGACATTTTGATAGCTGTGCAGCTATGGCTTATGGTGTAATTTGCATTTCCCTAATTACCTATTTTGTGAGCATTCTTTCCTGTGCTTATTTGCCATCTAAATATCATTTGGGGAGGTGCTTGTTTAGGAATTTTGCCTATTTTTTTATTGGGTTGTTTCTTTACTTAGTCTTCATTTATTATTTAGCTTAAACATTCTTTGTATAGTCTGGAAACACATTCTTTGTTAGAAATGTAATCTACAAGTATTATCACCCAGTCTCTTACATTTTCATCTTCTCTTTCAGTGTCTTTCAAACCAAAGTTCTTAATTTGAGTAAAGTTCAATTTACCTCGTGGTGTTCCATCTAAGAAATATTTGCCTAAAAGTCATGTTTTCATATACAAGTTTTATAATTTTACATTTAGTTACATAATTCATTTTAGTTAACTTTTATATGTGGTAAAATGTATGTATTAATTAAAATTTTTCCTTATATGGTTATCCAATGGTTTCAACAACTCATTTGAAAAGATAATCTTGTATTTAATCCTTTTAAGCCCTCTTCAAAAATCAATTGAGAAGATGTACATGGGTTTATTTCTACACACTCTCTTCTATTTCTGTTACCAGTTATGCTTCCTGCTAGTAATGTTACACTATCTTGTTTTCTTTGGCTTTAAAATAACTCCTGAAGACAGGTAGTAAAAGATTTTACACTTTGTTCATTTTCAAAGTGTTTTTGGCTATTCCAGGACCTTTGCTTTTCCATGTGAATTTTGCAATCAGCTTGCCAATTTCTTCAAAATACTACTGGTGGAATTTCAATTGAGACTGCATGAAATTTATAGATAATTTAGGAAAATTGATACCTACAGAATATTTAATCCTCTGCTTCATAGTTATAGTACATGCCTGCAAGTTACTTTGAATTTTCTTAAACATCCTACAGGAATATTTTGTAGCTTTCAGTCTTTGCATCTTGCAAAATTTTGTTTGACATAACATTAGGAATTATCTATTTTTATGTTTATTTTTTTTTGAGACAGGGTCTCGCTTTGTAGTTCTGGCTGGCTCTCAGCTCACTATGGAGCCCAGGCAAACCTCGAGCTCAGGAATCCTCCTGTCTCTGCCTCCCGAGTGCTGGGATTACAGGCGTGAGCCACCACGCCTGGCACTGTGGTATGTGGTATTGATTGCTGGTGGGCGTGAGTCACCACACCCAACATTGTATGTGGTTACTGGGATCAAACTCAGGACCTTGTGCTTGTGAGGCAGGCGCCGGAACCACTGAGCCAAATCTCCGGCCAGGAATTAACTATTTTTAAAGCTACAACAAATAGGGGAGATGGATGTCTGTCTGTCTGTCTATCTATCTATCCATCTATAATCTATAGATAGATCTATCTATCTATATTTTATATATAGTATATTATGGTTTATATCTAAGTATCCCCATGAAGCCTCATGTGTTCACAGGCAGGACCCCAGGAAGGTGACTAGATTATAAGAACATTTGGACTGACTTTCTGCTAAGAGGTGGGCGGGTTCTGGCTGGAAGAGGTGGGTTAGACCTCCCTTCCAGGCTCATCCCTTGACACTCAGCTTCCTGATCACCATGCAGTGAGCAGCCCTCCTCTGCCAGCCCTCTCTGCCGTCTCTCTCTCCTTGGAGCCATCCTACTATGCATTGGAGCCTCTACCAAGTGTGAACCAAAATAAATCTCTCCTTCTTCCAGTTGTGGATATCGGTTATTTTGTCCCAGCAAAGAGAAAGCCTGAAAGACTTTGTATTCCTCCTCTTGCCTCTTTGCACATTCTAGTCCTCTGGTCTGATGTTGAATATAAATGGTAAGAGTGAAAATTCTTGACTTGTTTCTGATTTCAGGCGAAAGCTCTAGTCTTTTACCATTAAATGCAATGTTGGCTTTAGCTTTATTGTGGATGTCCTATATCAGGTTGAGAAAGGTATTTTCTGATCTGGTGTGTTGAAAAATTTTACCAGAAAGTGATGCTATTTCTCAGGCATTTTTCTATCTTTATTTGTATAATCTTTTTGAAAATTCTGTTTATATGGTGAATTAAACCAATTGAGTTTTGAATGAACCTAGCAGGGTCATGCTTTATTATCCCATCTTATATAATGTTGCATTCATTTGGCTGAAATGTTGTGTTTACTAAAATTTGATTAAAATTTTATTAAAATTTGAAATTCCTGATGAATATTGATCTGTAGTTTTAATTTGTTGTGTTTGGGTTAGCGTTAAGAGTACTGTCACTTATGAGTACATCCTTAAAGTGCGTCCACTTGAATATAAATGATGCAAAATTATCATTTTTATGGCAGAGTAATAATCTATTTTATAAATAGGTCACAGATGTATAAATATCATATCCATTTTCTGGTATGAGAAACTGAAAATGTAAATGTGTTCTAGAATGCATGATAGATATTGTGAAATAGTAAATATTCAAAGGGAAATGGGGTTTAGGGGTAAGTAATGAGGGGAAAGAAAAATATTATGGTAAAAAAGGAAACAAAGCTTGTGCATATAGGGGAGGGGGTTATAGGGTGGGTAGGGGAAGGAGGAAAATGAGAATTAAGTCATGTCATATACTGGTACAAGTTCTCAATGTTGAATGTAATTGTGATGTGTATATATAATGTACCAATAAAGATACAAATTTTTTAAAAAAGAGTACTGTCAGATTTAGAGTGAGTTAGGAAGTGTGTTCTATTGTTCAGTTTTCTAGAAGAATTTTTGCAATTAATGTTATTTGTTCCTTACATGTTTAACATGATTTTCTGGTGGAGACATTTAGGCTGGAAGTAAGGATGTTTTGGAAAAAATTTGAAATTATACATTCATGTCTCTAACAGACCTAAGGCTATTCTGATTAGTTAGTTTATTTTGAGTAAGCTTGGATAATCTGTATATTTAGAGGCATTTTTCCATTTCATCTAGGTTGTGAACTTATTTACACAAAGTTCTTCATAATATTGCCTTATTACCATTTTAATATCCATAGAATGTGATCTTTTTCAATGAATAAGCTTTTGATTTCATTGGTTTTTCTATATGCTTTTCTGTTTTCTACCTCAGTGATTTCTATCCAGGTATTTGCCATTTTGTTTCTTTTGCTTGTTTGGGATTATATTGCTCTTTTTCTTAAGGTGAGAGTTGAAGTCATTGGTTTTATACCCTTCTGCTTTTCTAAGTTGGATACTTAGTGCTATAAATTTAATGTTACAAAGTTTCTTTTTTACAATAGTATTCATTATACACTGTGAATTTTGACACATGTTGATATTTGTCACTATTACCATGTGTGTGCAATATTATACACAGTGTGAATATATTCTTATTTTGCTTTAGGTTTTTTAAAAATCAGTGTACTATTTGGGGACTATTTTCCATG
The DNA here is from genome assembly GCA_004025085.1 of Thryonomys swinderianus. Classification (NCBI taxonomy): domain Eukaryota; kingdom Metazoa; phylum Chordata; class Mammalia; order Rodentia; family Thryonomyidae; genus Thryonomys; species Thryonomys swinderianus. Next base: position 13,811 of record PVIC010000010.1, read on the forward strand.
TACTTTTATGTGACTCATTTGTTACTTTCACTGTGGTCAGAGAATACATTTTGTACTGCATACATATAAGCAAGTGTAGAAATTCTAATACCAAAAGTGTTAAACTTCAAGTTAAAATGGACTAGAAGAGACAAAGAAGGTCATTATTTACTTGTTAAAAGAAGTATCCAAAAAGAAGAGCTAACAATGATAAACATATGTGCACATGTTTATGGGCTATTTCTATTTCTTTTTCTGAAAATTGTCTATTTCAGATGCTCATTTTTTTAATTAGGTCTTTAAATTTGGGAGTATACTTTTCTAAGTTCTTTATATTCTAGATGTTAGCTTTTTGTTTGAGTAGCAGGCAATTTTTTCCCTCACTCTATGTGTTGTCTCTTCACTCTGGTGGTGGTTTCCTTTGCAGTACAAAAGCTTTATAATCTGTTATGATCTATGTGTTTGTAGAGTTTCTGTAGCGTCTTTTTATGTTGATGTCTACTTTAATTGCACTGTGATAAGAAAATATGTGTTGGATAATTTAAATTCTTTTGTTTTTACTTAAGCAATGCTTTATGGGTTAGTATGTAATCTGTTTGGGTTGAGGTTCCATGTACTGCTGTGAAGAATGTGTATTCTGTTGCTGTTGGATAAAACACTGTAGATGACATCTATTAGGTCTGTTTTTATGTGAAAGTTTGGTTTAACTGTATTATTTATTTGATTTTTTTGTCTAGCAGATCAGCTAGACATATATATATATATATATATATATATATATATATATATATATATGTTTGTAACTGTTAACTTTCCTTGTCAAATTGTTTCCTATATCAATACGTAGTGACCTTCCTTACCTCTTCTGATCAGTCTTGGCTTGAAATCCATTTTATTTGAAATTAGTATAGCAACTCCTGTTTTTTTATAGTGTTCTCATTGCATGGGATGTTGTTTTCCATCCTTCTATTCTTAATCCATAGGTATCTTTTTAATTAAATGTGTTTCTTGTACACTACATATGTTTGAGTTTTCATTCTTGATCCATTCCGGGAATCTGTGTCTCTTGATTGGGGAACTGAGACACTCTCCAATGAAAGTTATTACAGAGAGTTCTTTATTTATTTCAGTCATTGCCTTATTTTCCTGTTTCTGATTTCCTCGTATTTCTCCCCTTTTACTCAGCTGCTTATCCTGCCATGTGTATTCATCCTTTACTCCGGGAGGGGAGAATGCAGTGTACTTGGCCCAGCAACGAAGTTCTCCAGGAATGAACTCTAGTATTGTCGGTAACACAAAGGCAATCTAAGTGTTGATTTATGAAGAAATAGTGACAACTATGTGATGGTTAATGTTAAGTGAATCAGCTATAGTAGTATCATGGTGACATACCATAAGCATCAACTGTGTACTACCTTTAATTCTAGAAGAGAAAATAGCAATTAGGATGTAAACATTAAGACAATGCAGGTATTGACTTACAGCTGATATACACTAAATTAAACAGCTGTATCGTCATTAAGGACAGAACGGAATTCAACAGTAATTTTACAGCATTAAACATCCAAAGGTTAACAAGACTTTATGATTAAAAGCATTATGATTATAAAGACATAGGGCTTGAAAATCAGGGAATGCCCAAGTCAAGCTTTGAAACTTTAAACTCTATGATATGAGGAGGAGAGAGAAGCAGTACAAAGGAAAGCATATTTATAGAAATTGACAGGAAATAGAAGGTCAAAGTCAAAGAGGGAGGAAAAAGAAATTATATAGAGTGAAACTAAAAAAAAATTTAAGAGGAGAAAAAGGAAGAAGAGAAAAAAGGAGAAATAAAATAAGAAAAGTAGATTAGAAGCAAAGCAGAAGGATAAAGGAAGATTACCCAAGTCCTAGGATACTGGTAAGTAAGAGAGGAGGGAAGAAAAGAAGATAAAAAGAAGGAAACTTACCCTCAAAACCAAAAACAAGCTAACAGAGCAAAAACAAACAAATAGCAACCAAATGAACAGAAACAAAAAAGCTGAAAGCAAAGAATAATAACAAATAAAAAAAGAAATTTGTTTGTGTGTTTGTTTCTCCAACTCTTAGTTTCGGGCCAGCATCCAGGTTGACTTGTCCCTACTCTCACTGATACCAAAAAGGCAGCCGAGCCCAGGTCCCCCCTGGAATTGATCCCTGCAAGCAGGCAGTGGGGTCCCTGAGGTGCCTATCTGTGGCTTTCAAATCCAAAGAGATGGGGGCTGAACCTGGCCTCTGGATGGGTCATTTAGTTTGTGCCTGCCCACAGCTCCCTGGCCATGGATGTCTCCCACGGCCTCCCTCACTCAGTCACTGGGGGAAGGGAGCATAACACTGAAATGAAGCCAACCCACAGCTGCTCTGAGTCCCATGTCTTGCCCGTTCCTCCCCTGGAATGATGTTGACTAAGCTCTTTCTCCAGAGGACACAGCATGTGCTTGTTCTGGTTCCACTTACCAGCTGTTGTACCACACAGTATCTGCTGGGCCTTCCACTGGTGTATTTCTCCCTGAGGGCCTCTGGGCTTCCAGGTTTACACTGTGTCTTTGGTGTAGATTCCATCTTCCTTTCCTACAAGCTGTGACCCATGGGTCTGGGACAAAGTACAGATTGATGCTTCTTTTCTCCAGGTGTTCTTTCTGTTAGATTCTCCGTCGGATCCAGTTTTCCTGGGAGATCATTCCTGGATTCTAGGGACCCATTTCCTTCTCCTTATTTACTTCTTCAAGTTGTTATTTTCCAGTGTCTGAATTCTGAATCTTGGACAGGCTGACTTGTTGCTTCCTGCTCTGCTGTTGTCCTAGAAAGTCAGTCAGTCAGTCAGTCAGTCAGTCTGTCAGTCAGTCAGTCTGTCAGTCAGTCAGTCTCTCTCTCTCTTTCTCTCCCTCCCTCCCTCCCTCTTTCTGCTTTCTTTTCCTTCCCCTTTCCTCCCTTCCCTTTCTTTCCCTTTTTCCTTACTCATTCCAGTTTGGAAGCCTTGCCTTTTAGTTTGGAGTATTTAGATCAGGTACATTTAATGTGATACTGATCTTTGGATTTAAATTTACCATTTTTTTCCTATTTGGCCATTTTATTCTCTGTTCCCTTTTTAACATTATCATGCCCTCCTTTGTAGTAAAAATGCTTTACAACTTCATCTTAGCTTGTTTGTAACATCCTAGCTATACAATTCATTATAATATTAACCTTTAGTCACAACCTACTTTCTGAATATTACTTCAATTATACTCTTAAGAATTGTATAGCAGCATATTTTCATTTTTCTTCTCTCCCTTTGCTCCATTTTGACTTAATAATCTCACATTTTATAAACCCCATGAGATATCGTTATTTTTTATTGAAGCAATAAATTAGCTCTCAAACTACTTAATTAAAAGGAAAAAAGTCTTAACATACACCTATTTTCATTTCTATTATTATTCCTTCCCTTGTATAGATTTAAACTATCATCTAGAATATATTTTATACATATTTTATTGCTAGAAGAAATTTAATATTTCTTACAGAAAAATCTTGGGATAATTTAACATTTTTGTCTGAAATGCTTTTGTTTCAAGCTTTTTTAGTTTATTTTTATCTTTATTGGTACATTGCATATACATATCATGATCACACTCAACAATGGGAATTTGTACCAGTATATGACATGATTTAATTCTCATTTTTTCCCATTTCCCTACCCACCCACCACCCCACCCCCTAAATATATGTCTTTTTATTACCATCATATTTTTTCTTTACCACTCACTACTCACTCCACCACATTTCCCTTTGAATATTTCCTATTTCACAAAATCTATCATACATTCTAGAACTCAATAACATCTTCAGAACTCATTAACCTCATTCTAGAACTCATTAACATCTCATACCAGAGAACATATATGATATTTATACATCTGCGACCTATTTATTTCACGTATGAGTATGGTCTGAAGGTATGTCTATTTGAATATAAATGACTCAAACTTATCACCCTTTAAGGCAGAGTAATACTCCATGTTATAGAAAAACCACATCTTCTTTGTCCAGTCTCCAGTTGATGGGCATTTAGGTTGTTTCCAAGATTGAGCTATCACAACCAGAGCTGCTATGAACATGGGTACACATATGCCACTATGATATGATTCTTTTAATTCTTTTGTGTATATTCTTAGTTGGACAATGGCAGGGTCAAATGGGACCTCCAACCCTACCTTTTTAGGAATCTCCACACTGACTTCCATAGAGGTTGTACCAGTCTACAGTCCCATCAACAGTGGAGAAGGATTCTTTGTTCTCTGCAGCCTAACCAGCATATTGTTGCTGGCTAATTTTAAGATAGCAGCCATTCTTTGTGGAGTGGGATGAAATCTTAGTGTTGTTTTCATCTGCATCTCTTGAGTGACCAGTGATGTTGAGCATTTCTTCATATGCTTCTTAGCAGCTTTTACTTCTTCCTCTGAACAGTGTCTGTTCATTTAAGCTACCCATTTTTGAACTGGGTCTTTAAATTTGGGGGGACTAATTTTTTAAGCTCTTTATACATTCTAGACAATAGGCCTTTGTCTGAGAGACAGCTAGTGAAGATTATTTCCCAATTTTTTGGTTCTTTTTGCTAAATTGGAATAGATGACTTTGTCTCAAACTAATGAAAGCTATATATGAGAAACCAACAGCCAGGATCATCCTAAATGGTAAAAACTGAAACCTTTCACACTAAAATCAAGAATAAGATAAGGATATCTGCTGTCACCACTCTTGTTCAGTATAATGCTGGAAACATTAGCCACAGCAATTAGGCAAGACAAAGAAATAAAAGGAATAAATATAGGTAAGGAAGAAGTTAAACTGTTATTATTTGCTGATGACATGATTCTCTGCATAGAAGATCCTAAAAACTCAACCAAGACTGCTAGACTTAATCACCAAATTTACTAATGTAGCTGGATACAAGGTCAATGCTCAAAAATCAATAGCCTTTGTGCACACAAACAACAGACTTATTGAAGGAAAAATTGGGAAGTCAGTCCTTTCACAATAGTGTCCAATAAAATGAAATATCTAGGAATCAGTCTAACAAAGCAGGTGAAAGGCCTCTACTCTGAAAACTATAGCACTCTGAAAAAAGAGATAGAAGAAGTTATCAGAAAATGGAAAGACATCCCTTGCTCATGGGTAGGAAGAACCAACATCATCAAAATAACTACACTCCCACAACTACTATATGGATGCAATGCAATTCCGATTGAAATCCCAACTGCATATTTCACAGATCTACAGAAAATTATCCAAAAATTCATCTGGAATTACAAAAGACCTAGAATAGCAAAAGCAATTCTAAGTAACAAGGACACGGTGGGGGGGGGGTTTACGATCCCCAAATTGAAACTTTACTATAAAGCCACTGTGATAAAAACTGCATGGTACTGGCAAAGTAACAGATCTGAGGATCAGTGCAATAGATTAGAAGATCCAGAAACAATTCCAGATACACTAAGCCACCTTATCTTTGACAAAGGAGCCAAATAGTCTCAGTGGAGAAAAGATAGCCTCCTTAACAAATGATGCTGGAAAAACTGGGCTTTAACCTGCCAAAGACTAAAGCTAGATCTATGTCTGTCACTGTGTGCAAAACTAAAATCAAGGTGGATTAGAGACATAAATGTGACAACAAACACTAAATCTACTGCAAAACAGGTTAGGTAAAACTCTTGGAGACATTGGCTTAGGGAAAGACTTTATGAACAAAACCTCTACAGCATGAGAACTAGCAGAAGAAATCAACAAATGAGATCTCTTTTTATTAAAAAGCTTCTGAACAGCAAAGGAAACTACCAGCAGAGGGAAAAGACAACCAACAAATTGTTTCATGCTTATTTTTGAAAGATTTTCACTGATTAGAGAATTGTAATGAAATTTGTCTTTGTGTGGTCTAAAGAATCTTTTGCTTGCATGGTTTTTAATGAAAAATATGCTCTAATCCTTTGCTGTGTTTTTCTATTTGTATCATTAGTTCAAATCAATTCAATTTATAATTATATTTATATTGCTTGTGCTCATGATTTGCTGAGACTCTAAGGAATTCATTTCATAAGATTTGGAAAAATTTTAGCCTTTATTTTGTTTATATCTCTTCCTCTTCTTTAATATCTCCAATCAGACACACATATGGCATATATCATATATTCATATATGATACATATTTATAATATATATATAAATATATATAAAAATATATTTATATCATATATTTATATCACACCACATAAATTCTTGAAATTCACTAAGGCTTGTTTTCTCCAGTTGTTTCTGTATTTCATTTGGGAAAGTGTTTTTATAATGTACTTAAATCTGATGATCTTTATTTTAGACAATGTAGTTTTTATCTCTAGCAATTTAATTGGAATATTTAAAAAGTATCTTCCAGGGGGCCGGAGATTTAGCTCAGTGGTTCTAGAGCCTGCTTTGCAAGCGAAAGACCCTGAGTTCGATCCCGGTAACCCCATACAATGCTGGGTGTGGTGACCCACGCCCACCAGCCATCAATACCACATAGCACAGTGCTGGGCGTGGTGGCTCACGCCTGTCATCCCAGCACTGGGGAGACAGAGGCAGGAGGATTGCTGAGTTTGAGGCTTGCCTGGGCTCTATAGTGAGCTGAGGGCCAGTCTGAACTACAAAGCGAGACCCTGTCTTAAAAGGAAAAAAAAGTATCTTCCATGTCTCTACTAAACATTAAAATTTATATCTTATTTCTTAAGCATATGGGATATTATAAAATCAATTTTTTTTTGAGACAGGGTCTCACTGTCCTGAACTCACTATGTAGCCCAGGCAAGCCTCGAACTCAGCAATCCTCCTGCCTCTGCCTCCCGAGTGCTGGGATTACAGGCGTGAGCCACCACGCCCGGCACTGTGGTATGTGGTACTGATGGCTGGTGGGCGTGAGTCTCCATGCCCAGAATTGTATGTGGTTACCAGGGATCAAACTCAGGACCTTGCGCTTGCGAGGCAGGCGCCGGAACCACTGAACTAACCCTCCGGCCCTATAAAATCAAATTTTAATGTTTCTGTGCACTAATTATATCAGATGTCCATTTGGAGTCAGTTTGGATTTGTTAATTTTTCTTTTAATTGTACATCATATTACTCTGCATTTGTATTCCTGACTAGATGTCAGATCTTACAAACTTTGGCTTCTTGGGTACCTGATACTTTTGTATTCCTAGCAATATTCTTAAATTTTATTCTGGGATAAATTCAAAATACAAAAATTTGATTTGTTCAGAGCTTATGTTTAAATTGTGTTGTGTGATAATAGGAGCATTTAATTTGACTCTAATTTAAAAATAATTGTATCATTATTGGTACATTATATGTACATATCATGATCACACTCAATATAGAGAATTTGTACCAGTATATAACATGATTTAATTCTCATTTTTTCCTATTCCCCTACCCACCCTACAACCCACTGCCTTTATATACATAAACATTGTTACTTTTTAAAAAATTACCATCACTCTTTTTTTTTTCCCCTTGTTATTCACCCCAACCCTTTTCTCTTTGGATATTTTCTATTTCACAATATCTATCATATATTCTAGAACTCATTAATATCTTCAGTTTCTCATACCGGAGAACGGATACGATATTTACACATCTGTGACCTATTTATTTCACTTATGAGTATGGCCTGGAGGTATGTCCACTTGAGTATAAATGACTTAAACTTATCATTGTTTATGGCAGAGTAATACTCCATTTTATAGAAAAAACACATTTTCTTTATCCAGTCTCCAGTTGATAGGCATTTGGGTTGCCTCCAAGTTTGAGCTATCACAAACTGAGCTGCTATGAACATGGGTGCACAAATGTCACTGTGATATGAGTCATTTAATTCTTTCATGCATAGCAGGGGAATAGTAGGGTCAAATGGGATCCCTAATCCAAGTGTTTTGAGTAATCTCCACACTGATCTCCACAGAGGTAGTACCAGTCTACATTACTAGCAGCAGTTTTTTAAAGCACTTCTCAGGCTAAAGACTTCTGAATACTCAATGTATAAGGAATTATAAATTTTCCATTAATGCTAAGGGAAATAGGCATTATTCCCAGCCCTATATGAATCTTATGTTTTATTCTTTCCAGTTTATTTGGCTGGATCTTGTTGGTCTACCATACCTTTCTTCCATGCATTTGTTGGTAATTGGGAGGAATTATTTGCTCATTTCTAGAGTTCTTTCTGTTGTGCTCCGTCCTTACTGGCACCCTGCTGTACTGAATTCTAGCTACCTACCTTTCTGGGGCCCCAACTTTGTCTCCTTAATTCAAGGTGAGAGCTGTACCCCATTTCTGCTGAGATTCTCTCTTCTTGTGCTGTGATTTAAAACTGCCCAAAAAATAGAGTGGGACAGTGATCGGACTAACTTTACTGATTTCTCTTTTCTCAGTAACCACTTGACATCTAATGTCTATGAAAGCATTTCATGTGTCTATATTGCTTTTTAGGTTTTCCACGTTGGAAATTTCATACAGACTATTTTATTTGTAGTCTCAGTGCTCGTGTTTTAGATGCTCTCGACAGCAGGAAGGTACAGAATGAGGTGCTCTACATGGTGTGCACCGCGTTTCAGGTTTGCAGCTACTGCTGCTCCTTCCACAGGGAGCACTATTCCACCTTGAAGTGCCAGTCTTCCCATAATCTTGACGGGAGCTTGTCCTACAGATGTCTGTCTTATCCTTTTAGGTGATTCTGTGGTATTTTCTATTTTCATTTTAACCATCCTACAGACAGAGCTTCTTTTCCGTAACTTTCTTCCATGCAAGGTAATGCATTCTATAAGCACAGAGCTGGCACTTCTTGTTCTCTAAAGGATCAAGGTGGGTGCTCAGTGATTTTTGCTGAGTGAATGAATAGGAGGAAATGAAGGTAGCTGCGTATAGAGGAGGCAATGGTCCCTTAAGCGATGGTTTGGAGCAAACGTTAATCATGGCTGGTCTGAATCCCATGGTGGATGAATGAAATTACTGTCTACAACGTGTATGAGCATATCTCAGGTATGAGATACAAAAGTTCCACTCATGCATCAGGTGTGGGGTTACGGGAAACCCTGTAGAGGAACAAAGTCTTTCAGGGTTAGGGAGAAAATCAAGGTCCTTAAGATTTGGTTTATTATTGTGATTTTGTCTTTATTGGCTGATGGTAAAAAGGAATGGTCACTATTTTCTTTATCATAACACTGTATGCAAGTTGTACAGGATACACGTGTTTCCTTTATCTTTTGTCTCATACCCCAAATAACAAACTCTATGAAGTCAGATACTTTGTGTGTTGTGTTCTCTATACTTTTTCCATTTTCCCAGCAATCTTCACAGAGTAGACATTCATTAAATTTTGGTGAAACACATGAATAGGCTATATTTACATGACTCTGATTTAATTCTTCTTAAGTTATATGCTGAACTATTTCTTCCCCCCTCTCGTTTATTTTAAAAACCTAATTAAGTGGAACCCAAACTAGATTCTCTCATTTTATCATGCCTATAGGAAGTCTTGCTACAGAGATTAAAATGGTTTAATGGAAACTTCCCTGTCCACAGGGTGAATTTCTTCAGAGGCTATGAACACAAGAGCTGAACTCAACAACTTAAACACCTAGAAGACCCTGGACACATAAGTGTCCATGCTTCTCTTGGCCCTGGCGAAGAGGGATCCTTCATGTTAAACAGTGGGGAGACACCCTTAGGGGTGTGATGAAGCTGTCTCGGAGGGTTAGAGGTGCCCTGAAGAGAGAAGGTCTTTCTGGATACATAACTGCCTTGTCACTTATTCCAAATTTTCTGATGCTTTTCCTTCCCAAATTAAAAACTGCAAAAGGAAGCATTACTGTCTCCACATGAAGGCTGGCAGGATAAAAGATGAGAACATGCATGGTGGACATAGTGAATGGACAGAGTTCAAGTCACCAAGGACAGACAGCATCAGGGGCAGCACAGGGTTTCCAGGAGAACAAGTTTAGAATGTACCCTGGGAGGCAAATAGGAAACAGTTGGGCCAAAGTGGAAGATTGGTAGTTTGGCAAAGTACGCACAGCACTGGTGATGAAGGCAGAGAGAAATTTCTAGGGTCATCTGATTAGAGCAATATGGATGCATCCTTGCTCAGCTTTGCTTTACATCAAAGCAAAGCACATGCTAGCATCACCTGGCCCTGCACTCTAGGGTGCCTTGGCTCATGAAAACAGGCCGAGTTCCAGATGGGAAAGGGTGGCCTCTATTTTGGCCTGGGATTTGACGTGTCTATTAAAGCAAAGAAGAAATCAGATGCCAGTGTCATTCTTTAGCCATTGTTGCTGTCAGGCTTCAGGGCATGAAACAGAAATCACTGTATGTATTTTAAGCACAAAGGAACAAAACATTGAAAATTATATGTTTCAAAATTATAGAAACTGCTGCAGGAATGGAAGCAAGTGTTGGAATCATCAAGTTCAAGGACACAGCACCACAGCTGCAATCCAGGGATCAGAGAGCTGTCTCTGCCCAAATGTCCCCTGATGCTCATGAAGCTGGGGACGGGACACTGAATGTCACTTCTGACTGCCACTCCTGCATATTGATTCTCATATTTTCAGGTCTTTACCTGCCAGCATAAATAGCGGTGAGAAGATGACTTCTGCTCACATCCATCTTCAGTTGCATTCAGGTGTATCCAATTGGCAAAACCTAAATTGCAAGCAGAATCTGGGGGCCTGAGAAATGTGGTGTTTAGTTTTTATTGTTGATATTTCCTTTCCTCCAGAGGGGCTGGGGCTGGGTTGAGGTACAAAAGCCATCTAAGGCATAAATTTCAAAGAGGTGCTCAGTCTCAAGGCATAAATTTCAAAGAGGTGCTCAGTCTCAGGGCCAGAGGAATACAGGTTTTCACAATTGTGTAACGATTGTGCCTTCTGCCTCAGATGGCAGTGTTAGGTCTAGGCCTCTAGAATTTCTGACCAACTCCTCTAAATTAGGTTAATTGATCTCTTCCACTGGTTCAGTTAATTTTCTAGAGTGTACATAGAATTCAGTGAAATACTTTTCTTTATGTTATTCATTTAGTATAAAGGATATTGTAAAGATGAGAGGTAAACAGCCAGAGGGAGCAATGCACAGGGCCACGTGTGCAGAGAGGAGCATGGTGGCTCCATGCCTTCTGGGTGCAAAATATTTCAAGATGTTCCAGCCACTTAGCTCTGCAGAAGCTCCATGATCACTGTCTTTTTAATTTTTTGGAAATTTTACCATGTGGGCATGACTGTCAACTTGATCTTCAGCTCCTCTTCTTCCCCTAAGATTGAAGGATCGAGCAAAAAGTTCCTACTATTTCACCTGTCTGGGTCTGTGACCACCTCTCATCTCAAAGCTGCTTAAGGGTCCCTGGGCACCAAGTATCCCATTAGCTTACTGTGAAGTCTTCAACACCTGGAACAGCTGTCTGTGTGCTGGGAAGAAAGGAGGAACACATATTATTTAGGCATGGCATTGATATTTTTTTCTCTAAGACTTATTGTTTAATCTATCAAGAAATCACAAAAATAAGTATTAGATCAAGTGATAACATATATTTATATCTAATGAATTTATACATCTATATATTTAAATAGTCACCTTATAGCTTCATCTCTTTCTTTTCCATTCCTTGTTTTCCTTTGGTCTTTCTGCACTAGACAGTGAAGCCAGCATTTCAGTGCATGCTAGACATGTGCTGTAGCACTGAACCATTACAGATTACAGTTTCAACTTAGTACCATTCCATAGATTAATGGATTTGTTTGTCTCCAATGCATTAAAAATGGGCATAAAATATATTAGCATCTACACCCTATTTTCTTTAATACTTCTATGTACAATAGATAGATGCATTGCATATGAAAGAAACACACATACACACAAATATGTATCTATTTGAATCAAATATGAGGGAACCCTAAACCTGGAGAGACAGAGTTCAGAAGCCATAGTGCTGTTTGTTAATTCCCAGTTCTCCCTTTCTGTCTGACTGTGAGGTGGTGGAGGGAACCGAACTTCTCTCCTAGGCTAGAAGAATGATTCTCATGGTTATTCGCCATTACTAACACACTTCTGGGCAAAGTTTCATATTCTACTGTGCAAAGGTAATGGCAGATGCTTGTTTGTTTGTGTGTGTGTGTAAATTGCTTGGTGGTCCTTCCTAAGCTAAGTGGGACTGTAGAATAGGGAAATTTGTTTAGGGAAGAGGAGGGAGAAAAGCATAGCTCTTGCTGTATTGTGCCCGTTTCTTCCTGTTGTCCAGATGGAGAGGGGCGAGGATGTCTCCAGAGTGCCAAGATCCAAATGGCTGATGAATGTGGTGCCAAAATTCGACACAAAAGATCATGTCCTTCTTTTGGAAATGCTCTTGCCTTCTGCAGCACCAGTTTTTCTCTATTTGTTTTACCTCTCTGGGTCACTGGATTCCTTTGGCTTTTCCAAGGCTACTGTGTAACTCTCAGAATTCTAAGCTGGGAATGGTGGCACATGCCTGCAAGCCCAGCACTCTAGAAGCCTGCAGCAGAAGGATCACAAGTTTAAAGCCAGATAGATAACTTAGTGATTTAATGAGACTTTGTCTCCAAATTCAAAAAAGAAAAAAATGCTTGAGGATATAGGGTGAGGCTTGATCTGGTCATGAGATGGTTAATGAATGTGCTGCTTAATTCCAACTTACAGTTTAACAGATACAGTTCAGCAGAGGTGAGTGGTGGTGTCTTGAGCAGATAGAACACAGGACAGGACATCACAGGAAAGACCACGAAGTGTCGCTTGAAGTGCAGCATAACATCTTCCCTGCCTTGACTGCTGCATGGATGTCACTCACAAGTTTGCCCAGACTCCTACATGTGACAGATGTGTCTGGTCCATCTTCCAATCCCCTATAAAATCCTCCACCTTGTCTTTGTTGGGCACCGATGGACTTCTTATCCTCAGTGCACCTCTGCCAAGATTTTAAAAATTGATTTTATTAGTACATTTTATACATAAA
>PVIC010000010.1:36668-102083 GCA_004025085.1 Thryonomys swinderianus
GTGATGAGGGGAAGGAATAAATATGATACAGAAAGAAAATAAAAGAGCATGTATAAAGGGGGGAGGAGGGGGGAGTGGGTAGGGATATGGGTAAAAATGAGAATTAACTTGTGGCATATACTGGTACAAATTTCCCAATGTTATATGTGATTTTGAGATGTATATAAATTGTACCAATAAAGAATTCAATTAAAAAAGAGATCAATGAGATGATAGGATCTAAGATAGCAAAAGCAATGGAACCTTTTAAACAGCTTCAAGCAGAGCTCCAGGTGATGAAGAAGGAGAACAAGTTTGTGAAGTAGGATGAATGAAGCAGAGAATGGAATTTCAGACCTAGAGGACAGGATTTCAGCCAATGAACAGGAAAGACATAATTTATGGAAAATGGCAAGGGAAGATGAGAAATCAATCCAACAGCTTCTAGATGATTCAAAGAAGAATAACATAAAACAGATTGGAGTCACTAAAGAAGGGACAGTGCAAAAGACATAAAAAAAAGAACTGTTGTCAGAGATAATGGCAGAAAATTTCACAGGAAAAGAATTGGACATTCAGATAAATGAGGCCTATAGGATTCCAAAAGGCCATGAAATAAAAATATCTACACCTAGACATATAATTATCAAGGTTCCAGATACACAACAAAAGAATGAAATACTGAAAGCAGTTAGAAGAAGGGAAAAAAAATCACCTACAAAGGGAAGCCCATTAGGATCACAACAGACTTTTCAACACAAACACTCAGTGCAAGGACAGCCTGCATGGAAGTGTTTCAAGCATTGCAAGAAAATAATCTCCAACCTAGACTGATGTGTCCTGCAAAACTATCTTTCAGAATTGATGGGGAAATAAGATACTTCCACGACAAAGAACACCTGAAAAACTTCACATAACAAAACATGCACTCCAAAATATTCTAAAGAATATCTTGAAAAAAAAAACACACAGAAAATTACATACCCATGAGACCCAACAGAATGAACTCACTGGGACAAACAAGAAACTGAATGGAAAATGGGAAAAGTAAGGAAGAAAAGAATCAAGAATTGGGAAACATGGCAACACTAAGTATGTCCATATCAGTGATAACCATTACTGTTAATGGACTCAATGAGCCAATTAAAAGACACAGACTAGCAGATTGGATCAAGAAGCAAGATCCTACAATCTGCTGCATATAGGAAACACACCTAATTCAGAAGGAAACCCATAGACTGAAAATAAAGGGATGGAAAATAATTCTGTATGCCACAGGAAACTGCAAAAAAGTAGGAGTGGCTATCTTGTTTGCAGATAAAATAAATTTCAAACCAAAACTGATTAAGAGAGATAAAGAAGGTCACCATATTCTCATACAGGGAACAATACGGAAGAAAGAAATAACAGTCATAAATATTTATGACCAAACTAATGCACCCAGCTATACAAAGTGAACATTAATGAACATGAAAATCCAGATAACCACTAATACAATAGTAGTAGGGGACTTCAGTACTCCACTATCACAAATTAACAGGTCGACTGGACAAAGAATCAATAAGGAAATACTTGAGCTAAATCAAACTTTTGAACAAATGGACTTAATAGATGCCTACAGAGTATTTCACCCTACAAAGCCAGAATATACATTCTTCTCAACTGCTCATGGATTGTTTTCCAAAATAGATCACATCCCAGCTCATAGACCAGGTTTAAGTAAATGCAAAGGAATTGAGGTTATCCCCTGCATATTATCAGACCACAGTGCCTTGAAACTGGAGCTGAATAGCAAAAGAAATTCCAAGATCCTCACAAACACATGGAAATTGAACAACACTCTGTTGACCAACCAGTGGGCCACAAAAGAAATTGAAAAGAAATTAAACAGTTTCTACAATTAAATGATAACTCCAGTACAACATACAGGAATTTATGGGACACAATGAAAGCATTTCTATGAGGGAAATTCATAGCAGTGAATGCCTACACCCGGAAAATAGAGCAAACTCAAATAAATAATCTAATGATGAACCTCAAACTATTAGAAAAAAGAGGAGCAAGACAAACCCAAAGCTCTTACTAAGGAGGAAATTATAAGGATTAGGGCAGAAATTAATGCAATGGAGACAGAACAATACAAAGAATCAATGAATTGAAGAGATGGTTCTCTGAAAGGATAAACAAAACTGACAGACCCTTAGCCAACCTTATCAAACAAAGGAAGGAAAAGGCTGAAATCCATGTTATTAGGAATGAAAATGGAAAAATCAGCACAGATACAGTGGAAGTCCAAAGGATAATAAACACGTATTTTGAAAATTTGTACTCCCAAAAGATAGAAAATCTAGAAGAAATGGATAGATTTCTAGACACATATGAACTTCCAAGCTGAACAAAGAGGATATAAAAATGTTAAACAACCTGATATCAATCTGTGAAATTGAAAATGTAATAAAAAGCCTACGAACAAAGAAAAGCCCTGGTCCTGATGGCTTCACTGCTGAATTCTACAAAACTTTTAGAGAAGAGTTAATGCCACTACTTCTCAAACTTTTTAATGAAATCAAGAGGCCATATTCCCTAAATCATTCCTTGAGGCAACCATTAACTTGATTCCAAAGGCAGAGAAAGACCCAACCAAAAAAGAAAATTGCAGGCCAATCTCTCTAATGAACATTGATGCAGAAATCCTCAGTAAAATATTGGCAAACAGGATACAGAGTGTGATCAAGAAAATCATACACCTGGATCAAGTCGGATTTATCCCAGAGATGCAAGGCTGGTTTAACATATGTAAATCAATAAATGTAATATACTACATTGACAGACTCAAGGACAAAAAACATGATCATCTCAATAGATGCAGAATAAGCATCTGAAAAAATCTGACACCCATCCATGATCAAAACCCTAGAGAAAATTGGAATAGATGGACTTTGTCTCAAACTAATACAAACTACTTATGAGAAACCAATAGCAGCCTCATACTAAATGGACAAAAACTGAATCCTTTTACAGTAAGATCAGGAATGAGACATGGACGCCCACTGTCACCACTCTTGTTCAGTATAGTGCTAGAAATATTAGCCCCAGCAATTACACAAGACAAGAAATAAAATGAATAAAGATAGGTAAGGAAGAAGTTAAACTGTCCTTATTTGCTGATGATATGATTCTCTATATAGAGGACCCCAAAAACTTAACCAAAAGACTGCTAGACTTAATTATCAAATTTGGTAGAGTAGCTGGATACAAGGTCAATGCTTAAAAATCAACAGCCTTTGTCTACACAAACAACAGAGTTACTGAAAGAGAAATTGGGGAGTCAATCCCTTTCACAATAGCACCCAGAAAAATGAAATATCTAGGAATCAATCTAATAAAGGAGGTGAAAGACCTCTACCTGGAAAACTAAAGGACTCTGAAAAAGGAGATAGAAGATGATATCAGAAAATGGAAAGACATCCCTTGTTCCTGGGTAGGGAGAACTTACATTGTCAAAATGGCTATACTCCCACAACTACTATACAGGTTCAATGCAATTCCAATTGAAATCCCAACATCATACATCACAGAGCTAGAGAAAATCATTCAGAAATTCATCTGGAACCACAAGAGACCTAGAATACCAAAAGTAATTCTAAGCAACCAGGACATAGCAGCGGTTATTACAATCCCCAACTTGACACTGTGCTATAAAGCTACTGTGTTAAAAATTGCATGTTACTGGCAAAGTAACAGATCCAAGGGCCAGTGGGATAGATTAGAAGACCCAGAAACAATTCCAGATACACTAAGCCACCTTATCTTTGACAAAGGAGCCAAACATCCTCAATGGAGGAAAGACAGCCTCTTTAACAAATGGTGCTGGAAAAACTGGACTTTAACTTGTAAAAAACTAAAACTAGACCTATCTGTTCCACCATGTACTAAACTAAAATCACAATGGATTTGAGACTTAAACATTAAAACGGAAACAATAAACCTGCTGTAAAACAGGTTAGGTAAAACTGCTGGAGACATTGGCTTAGGCAGAGACTTTATGAACAAATCGTCCATAGCATGAGAACTAGCAGAAAGAATCAACAAATGGGATCTCATCCTCCTAAAAAGCTTCTGCACAGCAAAAGAAACCACTGGCACCGCTAAAAGACAACCAACAAGATGGGAAAAAATCTTTAGTAGCTGTTTATCAAACAAAGGGTTACTATCTAGAATATATAAAGAACTTAAACAAATCAGTGCCCCCAAGTTTAAAGACCCAATTCCAAAATGGGCACCTGAAATGAACAGACACTTCTCAGAGGCAGAAGTCAAAGCAGCCAAGAAGCATAAGAAGAAATGTTCCACATCACTGGTCATTTAAGAGATGAAGTGAAAACAGCCTTGAGATTTCATCTCACTCCATAAAGAAAGGCTGTATTGCAAAATCAACCAGCAATAAATGCTGGTGAGGCTGCTGGGAGAAAGAAACCCTTTTCTACTGTTGGTTGGATTCTAGATTTGTATATCCATTGTGGAGATCAGTGTGGAGATTCTGCAGAAAACTAGGATTAGAGATCCCATTTGACCCTGCTATTCCCCTGCTAGGAATATACTAAAAAGAATTAAAATAATCATATTGTAAAGACATATGTACATTCATGTTCATAGCAGTTCAGTTTGTGATAGCCCAATCTTGGAACAACCCAGATGCCCATCGACTGGAGACTGGATAAAGAGATGTGGTTTTTCTGTGAAATGGAGTATTACTTTACCATAAAGAATGACAAGTCTCATTCATTTATGTGCAAATGGATACACCTTGAGGACACACTAATAAGTGAAATAAATGGATCACAGAAATGTAAATACCATGTCTTTTCTCTTATATGAGAACCATATGGATTGCATGTAAATGAGTTCTAGAATGTATGATAGATTTTGTAAAACAGGAAATAATGAAAGGGAATGTGGTAGGGGAACATAATGAGGAGAAATCATAAATATGATTTGGAAAGAAAAAGAATAGCATGTATATAAGGGGTGGGGGTTGTGGTTGGGTTGGTGTATGGGCAAAAATGGGAATTAACTTTTGTCATATACTAGTACAAATTCCCCAATGTTGAGTGTGATTGTGAGCTGTATATAAAATGTACCAATAAAGAATTCAATTTAAAAAAACTAGCTCCTCAAAAGAAACCTCATTTTCATGTAATAGTACTATGGAATAAAATATAAAAATATGGTTAGATTAGATTCTGGGTCTTGATTAGTTTTGATTGAGTTTAAAAGAAAAGACTTTTGTGAGCAGTGAAAATGGGTTAAGAGCAGTACCTAAAAATAGTCAGAAATTATGGCAGGGACCCAGGTAAAAACATGGCCACTTCATTTTGATTTACAGTAATAGGTAAAAAGAGCCATGCAGGCCTTGATGTGTGTATTGAAGGTAAAATAGAATTTAGTGATGCTTGAGTTAAGGAAAGTCTACACAGTGACCAAGCAGGAATTATTTTCTGTAGTTGTGTGTAAAGAAGGGCTGGCAGAGTACTGGGGACATATCAGTAATAGTTGCCAAATAGGTGGACAGCACTTAACAACATTCAACCTTTTCAACTTCACCTCTTAGGATATTGGTGGAAGAGTTTATTATTTTCCCACATTGAAGTGAATCTGGAGAATGTTCAGAGATAGAAAAGGTGTGTGCAAAGGGAGAGAGCACAGCTGAAGAGGTTAAATGTAGTGAGTGAAAGGGGGAAGGCCAGCAGAAAGGGAAGAAAGACCTCGAGGCTGGGGGCAGGGAGCCAGCTGGGCCTGCTGGGATGTAAGGGATGATGGGGGATGGATGTACTCCGAGTAGCGTGGGCATGGGTAATGGATTACAAAACCTTTTCTGATGTGCTGTAAGAGATGTAAGGAAAAGACTAGCTTTTCTTTTGGGGGTTGTAACTACTTTTGATGGTTAGAGTACTTCTTTTATGTGTTTCTACATAGAAGTTGGATTCACGAAAGCTCAAACTTCAGTGCTGTCAACTACTTGTGTTACTGTGAGTATATACAGGGAATGAAATAGAATAAAGGGTTGATTTGCAGGCATTGTGTGTGGGCTGGTACTAAGAAAGTGGATTTGACAAGTTTAATGTTGAACTTCAGCAGGTCCACTGTCCTGGTTCTAGAGAGCCTTAAAAGTGGAAGACAAGGAGGAGAAGTAACAATGATTAAGATGTGACATGTACATGTACCATTTTCCCAGAAGAATATGCTTAGTATGCATTTCCAATCTATACTAGTAAAAAAAAAAACTAAAAGAAGACATTCATGACATTTTGGTAAATTATTTCTTGCTCCAACTGAAATTTTAGACAATACAGAACGTTACCATGTAGATACAAATATTCAGAGTTTCACTATATTGATTAACTTTTCATATTTTCACGTATCTTTGTAGTCCAGTGTCTGGGTGCATGTATAGATGCATGCATGGAGTTTATAACATTTATAACTCTATGTTTAAAATGAAGAGTTTATAATGATTGAAATTATACTATGCAAACCATTTTATAGTCTCTGTAAAATGATGTGTAAGTACTTGCCTATTAAATATTCTTCAAAAGTAATTTTCTGACAGTGGCACCATGTACTTTCCAGACCATTCTCCAAATTCATTTTCCATATGGGAAAATAATAAATTCTTTTCAACCAATATGAAGATGTGAAGTTGAAATGGTTGAATGTTGTTAAGTGCCATACTTTGATAACTACTCCTCTTCTTTCTATGAATTACTTAACCATTTCCTTGTTAGACTTCATTTTAGCTGTTCTTCTGTCCTGCTAATGCATGTTTAGTTTTTGCTCCTTCTGTATACCATTGTAAACTCATTGTTACTACTGTTCATGTACTAAATCTTCAACTGAGAAATTATCTAGATTTAGAATTACTGATCAAAAATAATGAGCTCTTTTCTCGGCTATTGGTGGATATAGTCAATTAACCTTCAAGCTTTGGACTCTCATATTCCTTTTGTCAAATTTTTTCCTATTCCATCATATCCTCTCCAAAACTAGGAATTAATTTTTAAGACATGAAAAATAATAACTCATAACTAATTTGTATGTTTTTGCTTGCTAGTGAATATCAAAAATTTTCATGTATTTTGGCTCTTTTTTTCTTAAAAATTAAATTAGTGCATTCAATTTCCTTTCTGTTGTATTTTTATCATTTAAGATAATGTGGACCCTGTATAGAGGGATATTAAATAAATATTAGTTCAACTGATTGAAAATCCACATGGATTCCACCCAGCAATTTACAATGTATACAATTTGTTGCTCTTTTTCTTAATCTTCTCAAATGTAGCAGTCTCTCCTGTGGAATGTACTATTCAGAGAGAAAAGGTGATTTTTTTTTTCTCTTACTCCTTGTGGTCCTGAGAGATATAGGTGAAACTTTTCGCCTTTCATTTTCAGTCTTCTTCAGACACCATTAATGTGAACTCCAAGGTCACTAGAGGGCAATGTATGGACCGCATATTTATTGAGTGCTAATCATGTGTCTAAATGAAGGCATCAGCCATGAACCTACAAATGTAAGCTTTCAAAATAATAATTTACATAATTAGCTGACAGGAAGATCCGAGCTATTATTTAAGTTCATATATAACATCACATCGTCAAGTGTTAATTTATGCTCTGTTCTTTCCAGAATGATTGAGCTGTTTGGTAGTTTTATTTATGACTCATGCTTAGATTCATTTTGCAGTGCTGATAATGTTGAGATAATGGGAATTTATAGTTAGCTCTGACAAGAGGCCATAAAACAAATGGCTGGATGTTTTCTCTATTGCCACAGGCTTAATTTGTAATATAAAGTACTTAATAATTGTTATTAATGAACCTGCTGTGGTTGGTTTATAGACACAGCTGGAAATCACATCTGTCATCAGGCAGCCTGGATTGAGGAAAGAGCAAACACCACAGGGAACTAATAGCTACAAAAGGAAATGACGTCACAGAGCCACAGGAAGTACCTACAGAAACTAGCAGCACTTTGACAGAAGAGAGGACAGATATGGTTAGAGTATTTCCTTCTTTTCCTGCATTGTTTTTGCATGTAGATTCCAAGTGTATTCAATTGTAAGCCAGAGTTTCAGGTTAATTTACACATTAAATATTAATAAAGCTTATATCTTATGTGAAAAGAAATAAAAATATACCATGTTTATCCAGCCAACTTATTCTGGGCTTTATTTTCTGCTATCCTGCTTAAAATACCCTGTTCTCTCTGAAATTGGTTTATTTGCCTTTGTTTTTATATATTTAGGTTTTTTCCATCTACTTGTTTTAAATCATTACCTTCACTTGAGTCATTTCCCTCTAGCTATTTCAAATGAAAACGAACTGTTCATCTTCATTCCCATTCATCCCTTTTCCTTGCCCCCCTCCCAACTTTCATTTTTGTCACTTACCATTGGCAGTCATTCCAGTGTTTGCTGTGTATTATTTGTTTATATGTAGCCCTTTAAATATGCTTTGTTTTGTATGTGTGTATTTTGAATTTATAGAAATAATGGTAAATTAGAGACTTCATTTAATTAGTGTTAAAGTGTCACTGATGGTGCTCCGTAAACCTCTAGTTCATTCTTTCTAAATGTCTCATCAAACCTCATGTGTCCTTCCTTCCCCAATTTTTGTCTAATTCTCAGTCAGTGATGGATGCTTAGACTGCTCTGAACGATTTTAGCATAAACAGAGCTATGATGGACATAGTATGTGTGCCACGGGGAGACCTGGGGAGGAATTCGTTGGCTACACATGAGAATGGAGTCACTGAATCACAAGGTATGTGTAGACCTGGCTTGAGCAGGTGCTAACAGGCAGCTTGGCTCATGTCTGTGATCTTCTCCTCCCATGCTGGGTCTGCACTTCTCCATTTCCCTGCATTCCAGCTGAGAATGCTGGCGTTTGTATTCTAACCAAGTTAACAAGAACAGGATCCCATTTCACTGGTCTCATTTACATCGGTGACTATTGAATTGGGGCATCTCTTGACCTGCTTATTTGGTCTCAAGGCTTGTTCTATTTTAATTGTTTATTTATGTTTTCCCCAACTTCTTTGGGCTATCAGTCTTTTGTTGAAGAGTTCTTTGTGTATTTGTAAATAGTCAGCTTTAGATACTGCTGATATTTTCTTAAGTCTGTTATTACTCTGATAGGTTTATGTTTTCTCTGTTAAATAAAAATAGTTTTGATTTAATCATATTTAACAGCTCTTTGCCTTAGGATTTATTCTTTTTTTTTTTTTTTTTTTTGCGACAGGGTCTCGCTTTGTAGTTCAGGCTGGCCCTGAGCTCACTATGGTGCCCAGGCAAGCTGCCGCGAACTCAGCAATCCTCCTGTCTCTGCCTCCCGAGTGCTGGGATTACAGGCATGACCCACCACGTCTGGCATTGTAGTATGCGGTGTTGATTGTTGGTGGGCGTGTCTCCACGCCCAGCATTATATGTGGTTTCCGGGGATCGAACTCAGGACCTTGCGCTTGCGAGGCAGGCACCGGAACCACTGAGCTAACCCTCCGGCCCGGATTTATTCTTTTCAAATATTTAGAGAATAATCTTTTCTTGCCTCCCAATCACAAATAGAAATTTTGACATTTTTCTACTGATTTCCTATTTTATCTTTCATTAATCTATGTGGATTTTACTTTTATATAGAATATTGGTTAGATTCAATTTTATTTTATTTCTAACCCTATAAACAAAATGACCTATTTTTTTCATCTTTGAGTCTGGGTACTCTATTTTTTTTGAGACAGGGTCTCGCTTTGTAGTTCAGGCTGGCCCTGAGCTCACTATGTAGCCCAGGCAAACCTTGAACTCAGCAATCCTCCTGCCTCTGCCTCCTGAGTGCTGGGATTACAGGCGTGAGCCACCATGCCAGGCACTGTGGTATATGGTATTGATTGCTGGTGGGCTTGTGGCACCACGCCCAGCATTGTATGTAGTTACCAGGGATTGAACTCAGGACCTTGCGCTTGTGAGGCAGGCGCTGGAACCACTGAGCTAAAATCTCCAGCCCTGGGTACTCTATTTCTATACTTACTATATTAAATTTTCACCTCAGTGGCTTCATACATTGGTTAGAGTGAAAACCAAAGCCTTCCAAAGGTTTAGAAAAATCACATCTCCTCCCATCACCCCCTCTTTGTTTCTTTATAGTCCTTCCTGGTCTTGAAATGTGACAGTCATGTTCTTGCACTGCAGCTCAGGGAGTGTGTGTGTGTGTGTGACTGGAAGTTGAGCCTAGAACCTTCTACATGCTACTCAAGCTGTAAGCCACTGAACCATTTTTAGGCTCTTGCTCAGTTGCTTAGGTTGGTCTTGAATTTGTATTCCTCCTGTCTCTGGGTCCCAAGTGTCTGGGATGGAGGGTTTCATTTGCATGCAGACTTTTTGGTCCACTTTTTCATTGATTTTAATGAAGATATCTTCCTAAACAGCTTCATGGTTTTCTCCGAGACCTCTTTCCTGGGTTTTCTGTAAAATTCTCTCCACACTGGATCTAACACTGTCCGCCATCTCTGATTCTCCTCGTCTTGATCCCTTCTTCGAGTTTTCCCATCAGTGTGGATTATCTTCTCATATTCTTTATTCACTTCGCTTTTTTCCAGTCTTCCTTCATTAGGATAGTCAACTTACAGATGAAAGAAATATTTGTTGCTTTATTTATTATGTAAAGTGCTCAGTAAAGCAATTTTAATAAATGTTTTGAATGATTGATAGGAATCACTTAGAATAACTGCCTTTATTTGATGATTAATCTATAAAAAATCATAACCTGAGCCTAGTAGAATTCAGCTGATACATTTTATCCTGACCTTTCATTGTCTTCAGAAGGAAAGTGACTGAGTTCTTTTGAAGCTACACTAAGATGACTTGAAACTATTCAATGAAAACACCTCAACTATAAATTATATATGATCTTTGTGCCTAGGATTTAAAATGTTGTACAGGTGAGTTCTGGTTCAAAGTGCCTGTGTATTTGCTTTATAATAGCTAGATGAAAAAATTGCACAGGATCATCACAGGGGCAGGTGAAAGCTTGGGTCCCTCACATAAGTTTACTATATGTAAGAGGAAGATTTAGAAGAGTCATTATTAGATTAATAATACATGATCATTGTAATAAATTTCTTTATTTCATGAAATATTAAGAAGAAAGTAAAGGTCACGCTGAAATATCCACCATTAATTAATTTTGGTGCACTTTCTTCATGCAGGTCTTTTCATAATACCATTATCATTTCAAATAAATGGCAACATATTCATGTTTTCACTGTGGGTATATTTTTAGGCCCTCTGCTCCTCGCGTTCCACCTCTCCGCTCTGCTCACACACCCAAGACAACAGTGAGGTAGGTGCACCTCCACTCCCAACTTTCTCCATGCTTGTATGGTGAGGGACAGTGGAAGCCCATGCTCAGCTTTGGTTTTCTTCGAATTTACCCATTTTGAGCTTCTTTGATCATCTAGAATTATATTAATTATTTTAAAATTTATATAGAGAAGTTTTTATCCATTACTTCTAAGTACCTTTGGATTCCTTTACCATCTTTTATTTTTGTCCACCTCCATATATATATATATATATATATATTATACCAGTAACTGTTTTCTTCAGGGTAATTCAGGCATTTCATTTAAACTCCTATTCTGCAGATTCAGAACATCCAGTATTTCTATTGTTATGTTAATTGATCTTTTCTTCTGCAGTCTTCAGTCATTACGCTCATATAGCATTTTGCTTTTATTGTTTTTGTAGATACTGTATTATATCTTAGCATTTCATTTTTCTATGGTTTCCATATCATTGATGCATTTCCTTATTTGTTTATTCATGACATTCAGATTTTTTTATTCTCAAAATTTTTGTTATATATTTTAACAACTAATCATCGAGTCTATTTTACCATTGTGTTATATTTTGTTTCTTTCTATGTCTAATAATTTTTAATAATGATTTTGAATATTATAAATGTTACCTTATAGAAAGTCCATAATCTTTATTTTCCTCTGAATTACTTTTCTTCTAGGAGTCTACAACAAAAATTACTGGCTAATCGTCTTGAACTTTTGGGGGTTTAACTTTACACTTTTTTGGGAACAATTCTGTTTCATGTTTGCTTTTGGTCCTAGAGGTATATTCTTAGTTCTAGGATACAGGCTTTACTCCTAAATGCAAAAACATGTTGAATACTTAGATTAAAAAAAAATTTGCTGCAGTAAAAGAGACATCTCCAAGAATGATGGGAAAACTGTGCTTGAAATGAGGGGAAGTATTTGAGAGCATTAGCAGCAATGTGTCTCTCATTGTAGTTATTTTCAAAACGTAAGCATTCACCACAGTTTTGAACATGTCTCATCGATCAAATGTTTACAGCAACTTTTGTCAAATAAAGATATGGTGTTTCCTTATTGACTCAGTCTGACACCATGTGACTTCCAGGTTCTTCCTCAGAGTCAAAATAACTAGGAAAAATACAGCTGATGACAGTCATAGAAGAGGACTTCTCAAATCAGTTTCAGAAGAGAGGCAATAACAATTGGATGGCATACAGGGTTTCCAAGTAATTAGTATTTTGAGGAACATTAGCTGCAATGTATCTTTTACTCTAGTAAATTTTCAAAATTTAAACAATGCTTTTTAAAAAGGCATTCCTCACCTACTACGATTGTAATAGAAACCAGGTGCATTTTAGTAAGACTGTAATTTCATATTTTGTTAAAGGAAAATATTTACCTTGGTTATAATGAAATACCTCCACTGCGAGGTCTCCAGAGGAATCCTGTCCTTAGTTTTTGCCCCCTACATGTTGCTGTCTTCCAATGAATTCTTTGAAGTTTTCCTCAGGAGTGTGCTGTCCATAGGTCAGAGAAGGACTTGAGAAAAATTTATGCACAGTTTTGGAGGTTTCTTCCTCTTTGGTTCTCTCTTTCTCCCCTTTTAGCTTGCTACAAGTTTGTGAATTGCATTGGTCTTTTCCTAGACCTACCCTTTTAGTTTCAAAGATTTCATTATTTTCTGTTTCCTTGGTAGTTGCTTTTAAGATTCTTTATGCCCTTAGTTCAACTTGGTTCGTATTTATTCTGGTGTTCTGACTTGTTAAAATGGATCCTTCCTTCATCTTTTTAGTCTTCATTAATTTCTTTTACAAAGATTTAAGGCCACAAATTTACTCTCAGTATCACTTTAGATGCATCTCACCAGTTTTGATATGGAATACTTTTATTATCTTTTACTCTTGAAGACTCTCAAGATTTCAGTACAATATCTTCTTTGATGGGTGTATTATTTCAAAATGTTTTAGTTTGTAATTTCAAAAATGGGTTTTAAAGCCGGGCATGGTGGCTCACACCTGTAATCACAGCACTCGGGAGGCACAGACAGGAGGATTGCTGAGTTCGAGGCTTGCCTGGACTACATAGTGAGCGCAGAGCCAGCCTGAACTACAAAGCAAGACCCTATCTCAAAAAAAAAAAAAAAAAAAAAGGGTTTTAAAAATATTTTACTTATTGATTTCTGTTGAGTGGTTTTTAAAGTAACGAATATGTTTTGTATGTTACAATTCCTCAAGCTTAGTTGATATTAGTTTTATGGTCTAGCATGTTGGGAATCTTAGTATATGTCCCCAGGGGATTTAAATTGAACATGCATTCTACAGTTACTGTTGGATTTTAAGAGTACATTCAACATGCAGACACTTGTAGTCTATAAAAGACTACTGGTAGCATCAAGAAGAAAATCATAATATTGGTTTATTTCAAACAAAAAGTATTCCTTTGACTACCAGCCAAAATGATATTAGAAAATGTGGCTTACATCCATATATCTTAACACTAAAATTCAAATTTAGAAGAATGAGCCATCTGGTCTCAGAGAGTGCTGGTCTGAGGTGGTCTCTGTGGGAATGGGTGCCCATGTTCTTCTTCTATGGCCAAATTACCATGGAGACATAATCTCAGATTACATGGCTCCTATCAGAAGTGTGGTTGGGAAGAATAAAGAAGAGGCAAATTCTGGTATCTATATGCCAAAAAAGTCAGACTATTCTCAAATTCTGATATCTGTATGCCATAAAAGTCAGACTAATCCCTTGGGTAAGAGTGTTAGGATTGGTGAAAAGCTGGAAATATTACTCTAGTGGAATCCCTACCAGATGACAGGACCTGTTAGTTGTTTTCCCCTATCACTACTTTCTGTATATTCACTATATGAGGCCTGTTAGTTGCAGCACTCAAATCTTTATTTCATGCTAGATCTGTCAAATATGTAATATATAAGGATATGTACATAATTAAAAATTCTCTTGGTAGATAGCTCACCATACTGAACAAATGTTTGCTTTGTATTTTGAAGATATTGTCTTTTTATTTGTAAGATGTGCTTTCTCTTCTGAAATAGTTTTTGTTGTGCTTTTTTCTATTTAATAGCTCTAATACATTCATTTAAGTGTTTTATTTATTTATTTATTTATTTATTTATTTATTTATTTTTGAGGCAGAGTCTTTCTTTGTAGTTCAGGCTGATACTGAGCTTACCATGTAGCCCAGGTAAGCCTTGAACTCAGCAATCCTCCTACCTCTGTTTCTCGAGTGTTGGGATTATAGGTATGAGCCACCATATCTGGCTAAGTTTTATTTTTTAAAACATAATTTTATTGGTATATTTTAGATATGCATAAAGATAACATTCATCATATGGAATTCATACCTGTACATGATGTATCTTTAGTTTTCTTTCTTTTTTTTTTTTGGAGACAGGGTCTTGCTTTGTAGTTCAGGCTGGCCCTGAGCTCACTATGTAGCCCAAGCAAGCCTGGAACTCAGCAATCCTCCTGTCTCTGCCTCCCGAGTGCTGGGATTACAGGCGTGAGCCACCACGCCCGGCACTGTGGTATGTGGTATTGACTGCTGGTGGGCGTGAGACACCACGCCCAGCATTCTATGTGGTTACCGGGATCGAACTCAGGACCTTGCACTTGCGATGCAGACGCTGGAAACACTGAGCTAACTCTCCGGCCCTTTAGTTTTCTTTAATAGCAGTATTTTATATTATCTATTTTCTTTGAGTACACCATCTACTTTTTTTCATATCTTTGTATATTTCCCTCTACTTTTCTTTGCTCTTAAGCATCCTTAGAAGGGGAAATAAGACTCAAGTGAACACCAAAGGTGGTCTCCAAGACAAAACAATTGCTGAAGGAGATTCATATCTTCCTGTTCCTAGAAAAGAAAACATTAGCTGGAGGAAGACTTGGGGCTGAAGGAACAGCGGGACATTTCTGGGAAGTATTGGGGCGAAGTGGCTTCTCAACTTCATGTGAGTTCTCACAAATTATAATATTTTATAGTCCTTAGTAAGTTATTACTATAAATTCAATGTCAAATATTTTTAAATGAGTTTGTTGTTTTTATGATTCTTCCTAAATAAAAAAAACACAGGAACTTATACATAAATCGGACATAAGAAGACTGAAATGTAGGAAAGGAATACTGCTGGGCTAGGGCCTGGGCCTAAGGAAGACATGGCAGAAGGCTTCCTGGACTTTTCTTTTGCCTTATGTGTTCCATAATTGTTTCTAGAGAAACAAATAATACAAAAAAAATGGACACAGGAGGGAAAAACCTCAATATGATTCTATTATTCCTAGGTAGAAGAAAAGAAAGGGAAGCCTAGCAAGAGAGAGAACTTTTAGATATCAACTGCTCCATTTCATTCAAAAACCAAAGAAAACATGTGACAACATCCCCAGCTCTACCAGCAAAGGCTGAGTGGTGAGGTTTGGTACTTATACTGGAAAGCAGAATGGAAACCTCAGTACCCGACTGGGTGGGGGCGGGGGTTGTTGGGGAAGATGAGTAGGGTGTTGAAACTTTCATTCTTGATGAGTGGTAAGGAGACAGGCTCACCATGGCGTTAGTGATGGCTGCATGTGGAGCTTGGGCCTCTGCCTTTTCCCTGCCTCTTTCTCCTCACTAGGTAGCATCATATAAGGCCCTGCAGCCAGTCAGGACTTGCACCTTCCCACTGGTGATCAGGTCACTCTTTCCAGGGCCTCAGTGGATGTTACCTGAGGTACTGAACCACCATACCTGCCTGAGAGTGACAGAAAGTGCTCACTGAAGCTGACAATGGAGGCCCAGAGGAAACTTGGACTTCAAGAAAACTTCTCCTCTCTTCACAGAAATCCAATGAGCTGTTTACTACCTTGTCACTGATACTTTGCTACATAGTGAGCTGAGGGCCAGCCTGAACTACGAAGTGAGACCCTGTCTCAAAACAAAAACAAAAACAAAAACAAAAACAAAACAAAGAAAACAAACCCTGCCTTCCAAATTCTGGGATTACAGGCGTGAGCCACCACACCCGGTATTGTGATATGTGGTATTGGGGGATTGAATCGGGTCCTTGCTCTTGCCAGGTAGACACTGGAACCACTGAGCTAAATCTCCAGCACAGAAGACTTAATCTTTAACATATCAATAATTACATTAAATATAAATGGCCTAAAGTATAAAGATCAGAAATGGTACAGTGAATGAAAACACCAGATTCATTTACCTGCTTTCTACAAGAAAGTCACATACTACTTTCCAGTTGAAAATAACATGGTACAAATATTTAAATCAAAAATATTAAGGCAGAGGTGGATATGCTAATGTTAGAGAAAGTAGACTATTGAGAACTGAAAATCATCAGAGACAGTTACCACAGAATAATATCAAATAAATATACAATGGACAACAGATCTACAAAATATAATACAAAGAGAAGACACAGTAACAAAATCTGACAGAACTAAAAAATAGACAAATCTATAGTACAGCTGGAGGCTGCAGTACTCTTTTTCCAACAATTGATAGAAGACAGTACATTCTCTGATGTAGAAGAAATTGACACCATCATCAGTGAACATAAGCTAATCAAAACTTACATCCAACAACAGCAGACATACATGTACTAAAACCATACATTATAGAAGAATGAAAGCATCAGATCAATACTGAAGAACCTAGAAAAAGAAACAAATAGATCCAAGATCAGTAACAGGAAAAAAATAATGGAGATAAAAGGAAGGAATAAGGAAATTGAAGTCTGAAAACCACAGAGAAAAATCAGTGAAACAAAGAGCTGTTTCACTGATGAAAAGATGAAAAGAAAATCCTCCTCTCCAAAGTAAGTTACAAGAGTGACACAAAAAGTAAAGAGATGAATGATCAGTATCAGGAATTAAATGGAGTATCTACAGATACCATAAGGGCAATGAAGGAGGGATGCAAAGAACTCTCCACCTATCATTTGACAGCTCAAACCACCACACCTCCCACAGTGTGAAATGGATAATCTGAGTCACCTTGACACTGTCAGAGAAACTGGGTTCATAATGGACAAACTGCCACACAGAGAGCTCTCCAGACTCAGACTGTTTCAGCGGAGAGTTCTGCCAGACAGTTAAAGATAACTAACACCTTTGCTAATCAACACCTCTGTAGCTCTTTCAAAGAGCTACACAATCTTGTTAAGAAAATTATAGAGAAAAAAAAACACTTAGAAATTCACTTCATAATACAGTGTTGCACTGATACAAAATAAGACAAATACAGTACAGAAAACTACAAGTATCTGTCACCAGCACATACACAAAATTCCTTAGTAAGATAAGTACAAATAAAATTCAGCATTATTAAAGAATTTTAAATCAAATATTATAGCCTAGATGTTTATGCTCCACAAAAATCTGTATGTTGGAAGTAAACATTAATATGACACTAAATTCAACATAGTAAATAATTTGATTCTCATCAATTTGACATACAGGATTAATGTAATTTATCAAAATCCAGCAATTTCTTTTTAGTTAATATAAACAATAGCATTCTAAAATTTATACATACAAGTACAGGAAATACATCAAACAATTCTGAAAATCAATAAATTTGGCAGTGCTAAACATATGGGGAAATTTTAAAAGGCCAATATTGTAATTCTTGTGGTTGTTTCACTTGTTTTTGTGTGTGTGTGTGTACATGTTTTTTTTCCTTTTTTCAAAATGAGTTTATCAGTACATTTTAAATATACATTATTTTCACATCCATCATTGAGAATTTGTACCTGTATGTGATATATTTTGATTCTTATTCTTCCTACTTCCCAAATTCATAAAAGTAATATATATATGTTTCAGAGGTGTATAATGTTTAAAGTGATAATTTGTGACATCAGCACAAAGTGCAAGCCTGAGCCTTAAAGGTGTACAATTTGCATAAGGGATTGAAGTTCAGCTGCTACCTATTTAAGAAAAATATATAACTGTCAGGTGTTCTTTGTAAATTTCAAGATGACCACAAATAAAATACATAGAATGTGTGCTAAACATACACCTTATACAAAATGTAACTAAAAGTAGAACCAAAATTTAAACCCAAACTTAAGAATAAAAACCATAAAATCCTCAGAAGAAAATACATCTTGATAACTTCCTGACTTTGGATTTGGTGAAGATTTCTTGGATATGACATCAATAATATAGAAAAAGAAAACAGATAATTTTCACTTTAAGTTTTTGTGCATTAAAAGACATAATATTATTTATTTTTATTTTGCACTCCAGGAACTCTTATGTGGAGGCTCATGCTTAGTAGGCAGTATTCTAATTTTTAATTTTTTTAAAAAAATTTTTAATTGGTACATTATATATACACATCCCAAATACACTCCACATTGAAAATTTGTACCAGTATATGACACAATTTAATTCTCAGTTTTCCCCTTCGCCTACCCTCCTTACCACTACCTCCACCCCTATGGACACAAGCTTATTTCCTTTTTTTTTTTGCTTTTTGAGACAGGGTCTCGCTTTGTAGTTCAGGCTGGCCCTGAGCTCACTATGGTGCCCAGGCAAGCCGCTGCGAACTCACCAATCCTCCTGTCTCTGCCTCCCGAGTGCTGGGATTACAGGTGAGAACCACCACGTCCGGCATTTTTATTTCCTTTTGTAACCATCAAATTTTTCTTTCCTCATGATTTACCCCAAACCACATTTCCCTTTGAATAATTTTACAATATCAATCATGCATTCTGGAACACATTTACAACTTGATACATACCCAATCCCATCACACTATTAAGTGTGAAAAGGCAACATTACTAGGAAAAATTATGTAAATGTTATGCATGAGAAGAAATTAATGTTCTGCATATATAAAGATCTCCTACAACTCAATGACAAAATCAAACAGTTCAAAAATGGGCCAGCATCTTGAATAGACAAGATAAACATATTCTTAATAAACACATGAAAAGATGCTCAACAACATCACTGGACAAAGGGAAATAAAAATCAAAAATCACTTAATATACTACTTCACATCTATTAGAATGGTCATTGCATACATTTAAATCAGATAGGCAAACCCCAATATCAATATATGCGTTATGCCATGGAGATGATGGAATCACTTTTTGTCTCTTCTTTTCTTTCTTTATCTTTTTTTTTTTTTTTTTAAAGACAAAGTTTCTTTCTCTAGTTCAGGCTTGCCCTGAGCTCACTGTGTAGCCCAGGCAAGCCTTGAACTTACAATAATCTTCCTACCTCTGCCTCCTGAGAGCTGGGATTACAGGTGTGAGCCACCATGCCCAGCACTGTGGTGCGTGGTACTGATTGCTGGTGGGCGTGAGTAACTACCCCTGGCAGTGATATGTGGTTATAGGGGATCGAACTTGGGACCTTGCACTTGTGAGGCAGATGCTGAAATCACTGAGCTAAATCCCCAGCCCCCCAAATAATTTCCTAATGGGGAAGTGTAGAAACTCAAATCCTTGTGCACTGTCTACAGGATTATTGAATAGTGCAGCTCCTGTGGAAACAGTTTGATGGTTCCTTGAAATGTGAATGCAGGGTTATCGGATGATCCAACAGTTCTACTTCTAGGTACAAAGGAACCACAGCATGTACTCAAAAAGGTACTTTTACACCAGTGTCCAGGGCAGCATTGTTCACAATAACCAAACGGTGAAAACTACTCAATCTTCCATCAGTTTAGGAAAATATAAAGAAAATGTAGCATTAGACATACATCAGACATTATTCAACCTTAAAAATAGTTGCATTCTGATGCATGCTGCAAGATAGGTACACTTTGAAAACATCATGACAAGTGAAATAAGGCAGGAACAAAACACATTCCACACCCGAGTTACCACCAGTGGCTTAAGACACAGGAAGTGTAAAAGAGGACCCCAGGGGCAGGAGAATAGAAGTGGTCCGAATGGGTAGAGCTTCTGTTTTGAATGTTGATAACGTGCTGGACATGGAGATGTTAATAGCTGAAGACACTGCAGATGTACTTAATTCTTTTTTAAATTGAATTCTTTATTGGTATATTTTATATACAGCTCACCATCACACTCAACATTGGAGAATTTGTACTGGTATATGACACGAATTAATTCTCATTTTTACCCATGTCCCTACTCACCCCACAAACCGCACTCCTATATACATGGGCTTTCTTTTTCTTTTCAAATCATATTTATTCTTTCCCTTCATTGCTTTCCACTAACACATTCCCTTTGAATATTTCCTATTTCACAAAATCTATCACACATTCTAGAACTCACTTACATCTACAGGTTCTCATACCAGTTAACTCTATTGAACATATGCTCAAATGGTTACAAATATGAAATTTAATACATATTTTCTATAAAACAGCAAAGTGTTAGGAGAAGAACCTCACTCTTGTAGTTCTTCAGATGCTTTTGCACTCATTTTGTTTGATTCTCTGGACTATGGACCTCACCACACCCTCCAAGAACACGAGGTCAGCTGTCTTTTCATCTCTGTGACAAAATGCCTATGCAAAATAACTTAAAGGAGGAAAGGTTCGTTTTGTCTCCTGATTTCTGAGATTTCAGTTTGTGGTCCGCCAGCTCCGTCACTTCAGGCCTAAGATGGTGTAGAAACGTGGTCGCAGAAGGGCAG
The DNA here is from genome assembly GCA_004025085.1 of Thryonomys swinderianus. Lineage (NCBI taxonomy): Eukaryota > Metazoa > Chordata > Mammalia > Rodentia > Thryonomyidae > Thryonomys > Thryonomys swinderianus. The sequence goes on from PVIC010000010.1 coordinate 57,669, forward strand.
GTAGAAACCTGTGCAGCTGTGGCAGCTGGGAAGCAGAGGGCGGCAGGGAGGGGCCAGGAACGGGACACAGCCCCCAGGTCAGCTGCACCACCTGCTCCCAGGGAGGTGGCCTTGCCCACTGTTTTCATCATCTTCCCATAACACCACTGATGTGGTGGTGAGAGCCTTTGTGGCCCCGCCAGCTTCCCAAGCTTGTCCTCTGATACATGAATCTTTGGGGAACATTTTCAGTTCGAGTTACAAAGAACTCTCTGGATTTCCCCTTTTATCCCACCAATCCTAGTGAGCTATAAGCCTTAATGAACGGTTATGACATTTTTTTCTGGATTAAAAAAATCTTTTCTTGCAATATAAAGATTTCCAAGGGACAGTTTCCAAGTATATTATTTATAAACATTTAAAGAGTGCTGGCCTGTATGATGATATTAGAGGGATATACAGCTGATGAGTACTAAGAGTTGTCCCAGCTGAGACAGAGGTGAGGCTCGAGAGGTGAAAGTCTATTTTGTGTGAACACACTGCAATGGGCGAGCGACTGGGAACGCGGCTCCATCACCACTGATGCTGTTGGGCAAGTGCCCAGAAGAGGGCGCTGTGGGCCTGTACGAAGCTCCCTAGGTCTTCCCAGCTTTTTTTGAACCCCGCAGTTTTGTATTCTTGCAGTTACTTTCAAGAGCCAGTTCTGGGGACTAGAGCCTCAGGAAAGCTTTGAGATATGAAGTTTGGGCAGTGCCTCAACGTTTTCTGGGAAATACTGTAGTCATCTTCTCAGGATGGAGGTAGTTTTAGCCGGTTTTAACCGAGGACAGACTGAAATTAAAATTAACGAGAAAGTTTTCAAGGTAAACAGCTCCTCCTCTCCCAGACCCAGCTTTCTGTTCAGTGAATACTTGGCTTTGAAATCAGGATGATTTTCTGCAGGTTGCAAAGAAATGTGGGAGCATGCAAGCTTTGTTCGAGGATGGCCTGTCTTGGAGAACCAGGCTCCCTGGACTAAATTAGCTGAGTGTATGAGATGACAGCTGAGAAAGACAGGGGAGTAATATATTTTTCATCCACAGCAGGCTAAAGGAGATTACTGTCGCTCACTGGAAAACCCTGGAAATGCCTGGCAGTCATGAATGCTAAAGCCTTTGGGATTTCTGCCAAGGGGAGGTGACTTCTATGCACCGGGCCATAACAACTTCATAGGCCACAGCTGGAGTGACAGTTTCTTACATGAGAGCTTTTACACTTTGTATGGTTGAAGACACTACTCAGCCACCACTTCCCCAGTTTTGCGACCATCTCCAGCTCCAGATAGGTTTAAAGGCAATTTTTAAACTTTCAGTTATGTGATTTCAGGTACCCATGTAAATGCAGTGGAGTGTGTGGGGAAAGAAAGGCTACAGCTTCCTACCATAGACAGCTGCTAAGGGGTATTAAATCTTGCATTTCTTGCTTTAAAAGGTCAAGTCTTTTATTAATAATGCATTGAGTGGGAATCAGGCCCTGTACTTAAGAGCTGGGGGTAAGAGAGGAAAATGAACTTTTGCTGAGTCTCTGCAATGTGCCAGGTACTTTTTCTCCTTTGGCAGCCTAGGCCTGGGTATATTAAGACCATGATCTCATCTTTTATCCCAGGGTAAACTTACAGTTTAAGGAAACCAGTTGAGATCACAGTTAGGGTTACAGTTAGCACTGAGCCCAAATCTGTCTACCAACAAATCCCTTACTCATTCCACCCATTACTGCTGGACTCCTGAGACTTAGGATCAAAATCCCCCCTCCATGTGTAGCTCTGGAGAAAGTACAGATTGTCTTGGGGAATGAAAGGAAATGTTCATGTGAAGTAGGTATCTTTAGGTCATAGCTTCTTTCCAGGTAAGAAGGATGCAGTTTGGATCACATGACTAAGCCAATATGATGTGAAAGTCAGATTAACCTGAGACCCACTGGCAAAATCTCACCCCAGTTGGAGGATTCTGGGAAAAACATACTTCCTTGAAGAATCTTTTTATAGCTCTGCTGCGGTACTTGGGAAGGAGAACAGCGTGGGGAAAGAAGAACTCATTGGCTATATAGAGCTAAAAGTGTGGTGTTCAAGTGTATTCAGTGGACGGCTTTCTTCAGTGTGGCTTCTGATGACTCAAAGACGATGATGACAGTGGTGATGACAAGAGGGGCCGGCTAAGTGGTGTCCATGGGCAGCAGGTTTGGACACAGTGTACGTGAAACCAGGTGATTTCCTGAGACAGAGTGGAGTGAAAACTGAAGCAGGAAGGACAAGTCACGTGATGGAGTAAACAGAGTCCCAAAATGGTAGATCCACAGCGAGGAGAGAAGCACAACAGCCTGTTCCGATGACCAGTGACCGGAGGCCGCTCACATGAAAGCCCTGTGGGTTAGGAGTGCTCCATAACGGGAGGGCCACAGTCCCTCTCTGCACACAGGGTGAAGGGGGACGTGCTCCCCTAGACACGAAGCAGTGCGAGTCCCACCATGACCTGGGCCTGGCATCTCTTCAGATCTGTTCATCTTTGCTCCTCAGTTCTCCTCTCTTGGAACATGCTTCTCTGTCTTTGATGGCTGGCCAAGTCCCAGTGATCTTTGAAGACCTGTTCATCTCTTCTCCTCTTGTTTCTTCCCTCCAGAGTTTCTTCAAACTCTGGGACTGAGACTGGCTGTTGATAAGTCAGAGCTGAGTTTTCTCTGACTGTGAGGAAGCACTGTCACGCTCACCTGCTCTCTGCCCTGCTATGGTCCTCTGCTCTGGTTACAGAGCCCATGTGGCACTTTGGAAAGACAAGGGCAAAGCCAGGCTACCAGTGAGGTTGTGAAGTGTGTCTCTGATCCCAGAAGGCTACTTAGTAAAGACCATGACTATTGAGTAACGACCATGACTTGTGGAAGTAGGAAGGCGAGGACTTTGAGAAGGTTGGGGCATTCATAATCATTTGAGGCTATCTATCAAAACGTTTAACAATTTTCAACAAGTTTTCAAGAATGTTCAGCTATTGGGGGATTTTATATTTTTGGGTACAAATTTCTGGAATAGTCAAGCTGTATTAGTGAACCAAGAGAGTAGAGCAGTTACCCCACAGGGGCATGAGCTGTGTGGTGTACACAGTTCCATTTTACACTGTCCACAGAGAAGGCTCTCCCTGCATACAGACGTGGGCCTTTCTCCAGCTTCTGTCACCACAGCATCGCAGTGGGCTCTAGTTATTTGATTCTTTGCTTGCCACAGCATGTTCATTCTCTGTGGGCTGAGGCAGAAATTCTAAAGGTGCAAACTTGTAAACACAGACAATATTCTAGAATTAAGTGAAAGAAAATTTTTCAAATGTGGCCCCTACCCCAGCCGTTGGCTATTTTACAGTTCGCGTTAACTGTGAACTGGCTATTTTAGTTCACATTTGGTTCCCTTTCTTCTGGTGTTCCCTTCTCCCGCCCTCCGTCTTGCATCAAGGAGGCTGAGAGAAAGATGTGAACATTTTGGCAAAAGAAAAAAATATATATATGAAATTACAACCTTTGCATCTAGCTTCTAGTCAGAAGCCTGGCTACATATTTCTGAGGCAGGAAAAAGGTCAAAATCAGCATGTAAAAAACTGATGTGACTTAGTAACCTAGCATGAGAGGCTGGCAGCCTGCCTTTTTCTTCTGGATTGGTACATGAATTGAAAGCCAGCCTACCTAAAGGGCTGTGCTTTGGTGGCTTCATTTTCTTGCTTCAATCTTCCAAAGTCTGTCAGAATTCACCATGTGAGTTTCGCTGTAATAATTACCCAGGAGGAAGGTTGGCTGAAATACCGAGGGTCACTTTATGATTTTCTACCCAGTGGTCTTTAGAATGGAAGCTGGACTGGTACCCAGAATCCTGCCTCATTTGCCAATTCTGTATTCAGGCAACATGCAGGGGTATCTTTCTGCTGTTTCTTACCTGTCCAGGAAGCTGGTTGTGTTGCAGTCTGCAGTGCTTCTGCTAAAATAGGGCAGGGTGGAAAAGGGTGGGTGGGGAAGGGCTGGAAAGGGCCCAAGTACAGTAGTTCTGGGTAATAAGAATGCCAATGATGCACTGTGATAGGTTCACGGTTGCAGAACAGCCTTGTCAATAAAGCTCTTTCTCTTCTCACTGAAAAAATTAACGGGTGGCAGCCAGCTCACTGTTCTATCAGCTACTTGTCTGGGTCTTTTCTCTTCATATACTATCCAGCTGACCACACAGCAAGAGTGTAATTAAGGTACAGAGTTTCAAGAAAGGGGAACGGAAGCACGTGTGTCTCTCCTGGGTCCTTGCTGGTCAGAAGGACAATTCTAGACCAGAGGTGATGTGCAGTGAACGAAAGGGCAGAGTAAGGGACAGGGAGGCCAGGCAGCATTTTGGGAGATGGCAGGAGACTGAGTCACAGATGAACAAAATTCACTAACATCGCACGAGCCTTAAATGATCTGTGTTGCTGGCCTTCCAGAGGGTATTGCAAATAAGTAAAAAGGAAGGAGTGCAGATCTGCCCAACGATGTAACCTGGAAAGGAAAACACAAGTCACAGAATCATGCCTGTCACCTGGCTTCCTTTCTAAAAAGACGTTGAAAAACTACCGAAACTAAACAATGTATTGGTAGGCAAATATTTCTACATGAATAACATGAAAAGGCTAAGAAATGACTCCCACATCACATAGGATAACAGACATGTCTTTGGGAAAGGGAAGGAAATGAGACAGGCAGGAGGTGTCTGCAGATGGCGATTGGATTTTTATTGTATTACAAATAAGTACATAAAATGAAAGGGAGTGCTGCGCAGACAAACGATAGAAGTATGTCATGGACCAACAATTATCATTAACTTCGAATCTACTTACTGCCGGCAAACGCAGAGCGTGCCTGGAGATGGATATAAAACAAACAGCTAAACAAAACAAATCGGATATTAAGCCCTCACCATGGACAGACGCCAAGCTCAGCATTTGGTATGTGTCACCTCATTCATCCTTATGAGCACTCAGTAAAGTAGGTAATGCTTCCGGTCCCTGGACACACACAGGCAGTCAGCATGGAGAGGTAGGTGCATCACTGGCTCAAGGTCATCAGACACTGAGCGGTAGAAGCCCTGAGAACTATATGTGGCAGCCAAGATCTACTGTTTGAAGTTCCTGCCTCAACCCCTTCCTGACCTCGACACACACCAGTCAGCACCTCTTGCCTTAGAACCTGCCATGTCCAAGCAGGTTTCAGTCAGAGCGGACACAACATTTCATAGCACCAGAGGCTGACGCTGCGTAGGATGGCCCTGCCCAGGGCAGTGGTGCCGGGCAGTGTGTTTTTACAGCAGTGGCTGTAATTGGCAGATGCCAGCACCTACCCGTTGGAGGTCTGGCCCCAGTCTGGTCACTGTCCCATGCAGTGGTGTGTAGTTAAGAATGTGGAGTGGAAGGGGCTAAGCCACTTGGCACTGACCGTCCAGAATATGGACTGTGGAGTATGGAGAATCCAGGCCAATGGATATAGGATGGAAAAGGCATCCGGAGAAGGTAATGCTATGGCAGCCACCCAAACTGCCCATGTTTGAGGACACCACTGCATGATGCTGCCAGTTGTAGTCTGAGTCTGTGGTCTCTAGCGGTGTGTGTGGACTGCACTCGCCCACCATGTCACTCGCCCCAGGAACGGGGTGGAGAGCACATAGGAGGAATTATGACGAGAAACGCTGAGTCCCTTCCTTCACAGTGCATGCAGAAAGTTGGTTGCGAGCACGCTTCTTTTCTTCAGTGAAAGCTTTCTTTTTAGCAACCCCTTTCTTGGGGCTGACTTAGAGGCCAAGACAAGAAGGGCCTCTGGAGAGGCCAAGGTAGAGACTTGCTGGAGGAATGAAATTAAGTTGAAAACCTCCTTTGACATTTAAGAAAAGTCAACAACCATTTAAGTGATGAGAGAGACCAGAAATATAACTGGCTGAATGTCAATTTTAAAACTAGAAAGATAGCTGCTACTTTATCTCACTGAGCAGGTGTTTCTGAGCAGTAAATAACTCACCGTTGGTCTATTAAACTTTAATGCTTGTGATAACAGCAAAGAGCATGTTGCCACCCTCCTAAAAATACATACATATATGTGTGTGTGTGTGTGTATAAACAAACAGCAATTTTCAACATGTATGCTTTGCACCATTTTCTTTTCACAGTTGTTTTACTGCATTATCTTTTGCTATTATCTTGGCCACAAGTCCCTGCTGTATGAAGCTGATTTGCGGTGGTGAGCAGAACAACCTAATGTAATTAACTATCTGGCAAGTGTACAATGATCATTTCTACATAAAAGATTCTCTCCTTGAATGAACACCCTCCAAACAAGGCACTGATTTCACTGCCTATAAAGCAGAGGATGAAATTTTAATTTTTTTGTGGACAGGAGGTAGGAGAGGCATGTTTTCCCCTGCTTTCTTCATTTGGTTTAGACTCATCTTTGTTAGGTTTTTATTGGAATAGTAATTATGGCACTTCAAAGTGACTTTAAAACATATCCAGAAGAAAAAAAAATGAAGCGATGTAATTGGAAAAAGGTTGGACACGAAGAGATGTGCAATTTGAATCAGCCAGATGAGAGTTATTACCTAATAATGAGGCTTTCCACTCCCATTACACTGGCTTTTGTATCTGAGCCCTGAAAAACCACAAGCTAATGAAGCTCCCCACCTCCCCTGAGACTGGGGCTGCTGTTTTCACTGGCTGATGAATGGAGAAAATAAGACCAGGTGAACTTGGCTTGTCTTCAGTTCAAACCGTTTATTAGTGCCTAGGTTTGGAATCACACTTGGAAATTTCCATCCCCTGATTTTCTTGCTCATTTGCTTTCTTTTCCTAGAATGCAGAGATCCTTCTTTCCTGTCGAGCACAGTGAGATCCTCAGGTAGAAAGAGTCGGTCACAAGGTGATCAGGTTGGGAGCTTATTTAAAAGTCCATTTCCATGAGACTGAATGGACCTAGCAGTGGAAAGTTAAATCCTGTTATGGAGATGAGGAGGAGGGAAGGAGAGGGACCCAATTCTGTGCGAAGCCAATTATTAAATATTTGGGGATTCTCCAGCAGGTCAGTAAACCTGCAATAGCCTAAAGTCAGTCATGGTGAGAATATTTACACCACGGATACCAGCCAACGCTACCGATCAGGTGCCTCACAGCCAGGCGGATTCACTGCACAGCACTGAGAGAGATAAAGAAGGCTGAGGGAGTTTCCAGGTTGTTGCATAAGCTCTTCAAAACTGTTTCCAGTCCCGGTGAAAAGTAACATTTTGCCACCATACATCAGAAGCCGATGCAGGAATGAATTTCAGTAAACTGAACTTCATGCTGTGACAACTAAAGCTGAGGGTTGGGCTCCAAGGAGGTGCTCCTGGAAAAGTTGCTCATGGGAACCCTGAAGTGGGTCTTCATTTTCCCTGGGTGTTTGGCCTTCGCTTCGAGTCCTCTCACAGCTCCCTTCAGCCCTTCGCTCAGCAGCAAGCGCTGTTAATTCTTTTGTAAGGAAGTACTTATGAGTGGAGGCCAAAGTAAAGAGCCAGCATTTCCCTATGCCCGTTGTAAATATTTACTTATTTAATCTTCAGAGAGCCCAATTAGGTGAATATTGTGTTTATCTCTGTTTTAGAGATAAGAAAACTTAGATTCAGAACATTTAGCTGCTGTTTCTGTTTGAGCAGGACCTGGATAAGGCTTACTCAATTAGAATTGGGCAGGGAACCTTCCCCCCGGGGACCAGGGCACGAACGAAGGTCATTCAGACACCACCCTCCCCAGCTCGGCTTCTGCAGACTCTGAATTAAAATTCTGGAGCCCTGTGCCAGCGTTCTTCTTGGTCTCTTCCCTTGTCTCCTGGAAACTCTGTTTTCTCAAAAATGCCAACAATATTTGCTGTGTTTTCTTTATATGTTTCTGTGAGGACTGAAGAATCAACATGTGGAAAATCATTTCGGTTGGTGGTGAATTGTGTTGCAAATGTAAAACTGGTTCTATTTTCTTCCCACTCAAACCAATGCCTTCAGTTTTTTTTTCCTCCTACCGTCTCCTTTTCCCCAGTCTCCATCAATCTAAAAGATTAATTTCTACTACTAAGAAGGTGATCTTTTAAGTCATTTCCTTAAAACTTGCTAAGATCCTTGAGCTGACAAGCTGTATTTTGTGAAAATGTTGAGTTGTCAGGCTGACATCCATATTTATATCTAATTCCCAAGAGAGGGGTCTCGGATCCTCAGAGTCAGTGTGGTCCCCTCACTACCGCACACTCCAGGCGTAATGCCCTCGCACCCATATCGGATGCAGTGCATTCATTTGCATCCATTGGGGAGAAGCAGACATGGTGGAGATCAACCATATGGCCGGTGACTCAGGCAGCACGGATGGCTGATCCGCAAGTCACCCTCCCTGAGCTCCAGCCTGCTGCAGAGAGCAAGGTCACCTCTGCACACAGCACACTCCAATCTTCTGTGGCCCTTGTCTTGCTTACTTCCTCTCCCTCCACCCTCACACCCTGCTTCTCTCTTCAGAGCGTTGCAGTCTCTGCTTCTCATTTTTCAAACCAGCTTGGAAGTCTCCCCCTGCACTCATCTCAGGACAAAGGCCATCTTCCCTCTGCGAGCCACCCATTGCCACCCCCTCACTTGTAACCAACTCTGAAAGGGAGGTGGCCCTCCCCTCACTCTGCAGGCTGAGTCAGCAGGGCTGGGATAGCTTCGAGCAGCAGAATCAGGCCCAGCAAGCACAGTGGGAGACTGAGACCCTGAACTTGGCTTTTGGCCCTTGAGTTTTAGCCAGAGCTCAGACTCTAATTTGCCAAATGCTGTTGTTGGTTGAATGAATCTAGGCCCAAACTCTACTCTGTTCTGCATCTGTGGCAAAGAGGAAAGTGTTGATTAAGAGAACACAGCTTGAGCATCCAAGTGCCAGCAAACCCTAAATGGCTTACAAGCTTTATCTTATTAAATTCTCCCATTAAACCATGAAATCTCTTCTCATATGATTCCCATTTCTTAGCTGAAAAAAGAAAATGCAAGTTAGGGAGGAGAAGAAGTGTGCCCAACATCACAAATTCTGGGCGTTTATTGCATTTATTTTCTCAAACACTCCTTTGGCTTTGAAAGTGATTGTTTATATTCTTTTCTGTGCAAATTGTAATGCTAGGAATATGATAGGAAGATTTCTAAGGAGGTTTCATGATGTCCATCCCTTGGTGTCAAACACTGTTCTATCCCCTTCCCTTTTGTGTAAATGACACCTGTGACATGCTTCTAGCCAATAGAATATGGCAAAGGTGGGGTGATTATTCCCATGATTTTGTTACATTATACAAGATTTATCTTAGCAGAGTGGAGAAAGAGACCCTCTGCTGGTCTTGAAGATACAAAGAGCTGGGAACTGCCCATGGAGAGACTATGCAGCAGAAAACACCTGGTGGATTCTACTCATTTTGATATTCAATTTCATCCTCAGTCGGACCGCCAGATGAGAACACAGCCCAGCTGACATTTGATTACAGGCCATCCACACACTGAACAGAGGGAATCCTAACCCGTAGGAACTGTAAGACATGATCCATATATGTTGTTTCAACCACTAGATTCATGAGAGCTATTATGTAGTAACAGACAGTAAATACAAGTAGAAGCATTTGTCCAAAGGCAGAGCTTGTAGTAAAATGAAAATGTTGGGAACTGCACTCAGGTATGCCCGCCACACGAGTTCATAGGCTTAACTATTTCCCAGGTCCACTTCTTTTCAAAATATGTTTTTTAGAATGACTTTATGTTCAATACTGTAATTATTTCTTCAATTTTCTACTCCTTAAACAGTTCACAGTCCACAGTGTCCTTGGTGGCAGATGCCTTAGAGAAGACATTTGATGTTCTCTTTTGATGGCCCATTTCTTCTTTGACTTTCTTTTTGTTGTTAACAGAGCTGGCAACTGCACACATCATAGTCCCTGGCCAGCTTAGGCCTCTAATATGCTCAGTCACAGTAATGTTTCCAAATTTTTGTGGGTCTGTACAAAGGCTAGCATCCATACCTCATAAACCCTACATTACACAATTTTATATCATGAGTAGGAAAATTAGATCTCTATGAGGAAAGCCATAAAGATTTCAGATCCAAGAAGGAACTTCATCACATTTAACTGGAGAAGCAAAATCAAAAAAGCAACCACACAGTAAAGAAAATTAACCAGCAGAAAGGACTACTTCAGCCTTGGGCTTGAAGTCAGATCCCTGGTGAAGACCAATTCGTAATCCTTGACCTTGACTGTAGTCACAATTATCTACAGAATTTGCAAGGTCCTAGTTTAAAAGGAAGAATTTCAGAGCAGTGACAGCAGAACATTAGACAAAGAATGAGAGGGTAACCACATGCACTGCACACTCATGGGGCCAGGCCCAAGCCAATTCACCCTGCAATAAAGAATTCTCCCTTTATTACTATTATAATTTTCTTTCCCTCTAAGAGAAAAGCTTTCAAGTTATACCTAGAATCTGTATCATGTTTGCCATGCTTCCTTTGTCCCTTAGCTGTACTGGAATATCCAGACTGCTGTGTGTGGAAGTCTCTTATGTTCTGTTTCTACAGATCAAGGTACTTAATATACTCAATAGCAAATGTACTCTATGCCTTGATCAAAGACACTTTGGAAATGTAGCTCCCTCCTGTTTGCACCTCACAGGCTCATATAGCCAGGGGGAGGAAGCTTTCTCATTCCTGTCTTCACATTGATGACCCTGTCACTAGTCTGTCCACTCAGGGTATAGTGATCAAGTACAAGAGAGGCTGGACCAGACTGCTCTGAGGATAGAGAGAGGAAGCAGAGTCCTCACAGACACTGACTCTTTCTGGGAGGTAAGTTATTCTAGAAGCAACCAAGTGTCTGGGCTGACCCTATACCCCAGATTCTGGTCTCTTTCAGCTGCATCCTTCGTTTCTCTCTTCTGTGTCAAGACATGGACATACATGTGTAAGTACTTCTCCCATAAGAGGTCATGTCCAAAAGTTCTGTGGTAGCTTCTTCTATGACAATTATGGCTGTTATCAGAGGGAACTTGGAGATCGAAATAATTTGTTTGAGGGTATTAGATCTTTACTCTATCATCAAGTCACCTGTGTCCTAGGTACACATCCAGGCAAGTATGAGCTAGACTTGAAAGAGCAGACTGTTTATCCTTAGTCTGCCTTTGTTCTCTTTAGTCCTTCCTAGTTCCTCCATCCACTATCAGCTTGGTACTGTCTTCAGCTCTCCAGTTTTCAACAGGACCTGACATCTATTTGATTTCTGCTCATCTTGCATGATTATATCCATATTTGTGATGAAATCCAGTTATGACATCTTAGAGCTGTAAGGAGCATTAGGGCAATTTAACTCAAACTTGTCCTTTCCTCCCAAGGAAGAGTGATGTGGTTCAGTGTCCAGGAGGACATCCTGGGCTAGGACTGCTTTGTGATTGTGCGGCCCTCATTCCTTTCTGTAAACAAGCAACTCCTTCCTGTGCTGAGTCACTTATTACATCATGAGCTGTGACCTCAGGAAGCTTTACCCTTGGTCCTAGAATAGAAATATCATTCCTCTCCAGTTGTGCTAATGGACTCCAAGCACCATTTGCTATTCTCAGATCTTGCATCATGGATTATTTTCTCTTTCCCTATTACATTAGTCTTTTTACATATGTGCATGAGGCTGATGTTGTATGCTAATCAGTTCTGATTCCTTCACTGCTTCTCAGTACTTGATTTGCATTGATACTCAACCATCAGTATTACCAGAAGTCCTACTTGCCATTTTCTAAACACTTCAGGTACCATTTCTTTAAAAGAACATAGGCTTTTTGCCCACATCCATCTAACTTCTAGCTGCAACGTTATGTGACTTTTCATTTCTGCTTTGGAGAACCATTCATTCACGATGAATTCTGTCCCTCAGCCTTGCTGTCCTCACAGTGTATCTTGAGGTGGTCTTGTCCAGGAAAAGATTTCAAAAGTATGAGGCTCCAGTTTACTGTGTTAAGAGACTTCTCTTCATGTGAATTAAAAGTAAGCCTACGAGCTTTGGGCCTATATGTTTTTCCATTTTGTCTACTTGCTTTCTGCCTCCTAGCTGAGCTTCAGGACTTCGGGGGATTTAGCTCTGCACTTGTGTGTCACCAAGTTTAATAACACCCCAAGACAGAGCCTATAGGTCAGATGAGTTCAGACTGCCTGAGTTCGCACTGGGAATGTTCACCTCGATACTTTCTCTGTAGACTGAGGAGCAGAGGTGTCCAGCACTGCTGCCTCATTGACGCCTGCAGGACAGAGTCAGGGACTCCAGAAGTTGAAACCAAGGGACAGTAGCCTCAAAACACCACAGTAACTGTTGGAGATATGCATAGAAGCACATCATTAATAAGTGAAGCCAATGGGAAAGGGCATTTGCTGGGGGTATGGAAAGCTGTTCAGAGCTTGCTGAGGACATTATGGAAAGCCCAGTGAGCAGTCTCTCAACTGTATGGTCTTTAGCTTCCCTATTGTTTCGCATAAGCCAAGTACCTAGCTGGCACATCTGTACTTTTATTTTGTATTGCACTTCTTTTAATCTTTCTGCATGACTTTGTGTCCAGGAGTCAACTGAACAGCTGGTTGCATCTGCACTGGAACCTGATTGGCAGAATACTGATGTGTCCATTGTTTACTTCTATCTGGACCAAATAGGCCAGAGCTCACTGGGTTCTATAGGTTTGCAAGTATATATATATATCTGCTGCAGGATTGGCTGTAAGCCTTTGATAACAAGTAGAATAATGCTGTTTATATTCACATGGGGAAAGACTTGACTATCGGAACTGAGCTCTTCACAGCATAATTACAACTTGCTGAGTGCTGTGGCTCTGGTGAACAATGATGATATAATCAGTGCACCTATTTGTCTTCCTGGATTCCAGCTGCTAAAGCAATTTCTTTTTCACAGAACTGACAATTTTGTGGTTCTTGTGAAAATCCACCATTTCCCCCAGAAATCCTGTGAAACGGAGCTGACCGGTGGAAGCACTGTGAAAGCAGCCCGATTCCTTCATCCTTGTCTCCATGCGGGGAGGCCGATCGTACCTCCAGCTCTGCTGTTCTGATTGCGTGTTTGTTTAAAATGACAGTTGATGTTGTGTATCTCTTTCATTAGGGAGGCTCAACGAACTTGACATTATTAACTAACGGCAGCACTTGCTGCATATAAACACTAATCTGCAGAGACAGCTCAGATAGCACTCGAAGGAAAATAAGGCTCTTTGAATGCGAGGAACCAAAGAAGGATTGCGGTCATATGTCGAATTTGGCAGGTGTACAATGAGCCATTTGCAAGGAAGACGTTTTTCAGGAGGTCTCAACACCAAGATTCTGGGGCAAACATCTATAGCTGGGTTCAAGTACTTAATGTGGCCAGATAAGGTGGAGGGGAAACCTGGGATTCAAAGGCAGAGGAAGTACAAGCAAGAGCAGATTTATTTCTTCTCCTTTGATCCTTGACTGCTTTAAGCACCTACGGCCAGAAAATGAATAAGATGACGATGGAAATTATCCCTGTTTTTCAGGTGCTTTGGCTGCATCTTCCCACGAATCAGAGTTTGGTGGGCCAGGGAACAGGATGTGATGTTAGTGTTTTCTCATCACGTGGCTGGGAGCCCCTTGAGGACCCTCTTATGCAAGGGATCCACACAGCGACACCTGCTGGAGATGTTCCCTTCTGCGGCAGTCTCACTTCCATGGGTTGGTCCCTCCTGACCTGACCTCTGCTTGCGGCTGATCCTCTAAAATCCTGCCTTTAGGACCATGAGGTCATGACATAATCTGCCTGGGTTGTGCTCCTGCTCAGTCCAACGGGCCGTTTGCCCAACTCTGTCCTTGCCTATCCCATTCAGCCTGCAGCCTCTCCTCGCCCATCTCCATCCTCCCACTGCGCCTCCCTTAGAAGCCTGGAAGCCCACTGGGCCCTCCAAGAACTGACGGAAAATGAACTCGGCGCTGACCCCACCTAGTCCATTGCAGCCCCCCACAGGTGTCACAGGGCTCATCTCCTATTCTGGGAATGGAACCGACCTCAGAGCAAGTAATAACCCTTGCTGTGCACCCAAGTGCGATCACATAGATCTACTAAAAACAAGGAATGACCTTGGGGTCTTTGAATCATTGCTCTCACTTCACTTTCTTTCTTTTTCTTCTCACCTGCACTAATCATTAACTTCACGTCTTTGATGTTGATCCTTCTCCAGAGTGGAGAATGGGGGGTTAGGGGGTGGGGTGGGGGGGGGTTCTTGCTAAGTCAAGGGCCTTTGAAAACACCTTGCACCACATGAGGGCAGCAGAGAGTCCAATACTGTACAGACGAGGCAATTATTTTCAGTATTTAAACTACCATGGATGGTTGGAACTCACACTGTTCTGAATGGCCTGAAACACCCGTAAAAACTCAGCATGGGGCTAAGAAAGCTCAACTTCACAGAATGTGCACCATAGTATAAGTTGTCCCTAGAGCTTGTAATATCTGTTGCCAAAAGAAGGTGACAGTATTTTCCGGTTTGGTTAGGGAGGACAGTCTCATTTTATAAATTCCTATGTTCATTATTAGTATAGCTTCTTCTACTTTCAAAAGCATTCTTATCTGGTGACAAATTATGCTGGACACAGTTTCCTTGGTGTCATTAACTGTCTTAAACTCAGTTAAGCCTAGTTACAGTAGTGGGCAGGGGTAAGCGATACTGACGGACTTAAAGAAAATGATGTTCATATCTAAATGAAGAGGGGGTTGGAAAGCAGGTATGGTCCAGAAAACAAGTAAAGGAAACAAAAAGCAAAACAAAGTCCTCTACTACAAGAATATGTGAGGGAAGTGAAATACTGGAGACAGAGGAGAGGTGAGACAAACCAGGAGTTTCCAGGAAAATAAAATGTGTGGCCATGGGGGTCCTAGAGGTGTAGCAGGGGAATGACTCACATGAGCCCCTGGGGTTTAGGGTCTCTCCCCGGCCGTTGGGGTTTGCACATTAGCGTGTTTATGAACCAGAAATCTCTAGTTCTTCACAGACCCTTATCCCTCAGGCTGCAGTGCAGTGCTAAAGTACAGAGTCAAAGGAGTTGAAAACACAGTTTTCTTATTTTCCAAAGTTCTCTTGTGAGAATTGTTCATTTCTTAAACATAAGAGGTGAGCCAGCGTTCGATCCGTCACGGGAAACCTACCTTCTGCCACAGGCCCTTTGTCCTTCTGGAGAAGCACTCAGCTGCGGTATATAAAAACAATAAACAAACACAAATCGATTACTTGAGATTCCAACTCTGACCACAGAGTCAATAAGATGACAAGGATAAATTTGGTCTTCCCCTAAATGCTCTCAGAACACAAATGAAGCGAGATCCAGACGCGGAGGCATGTGTGGGGCACCGCTGAGGATGGAGAGATTTCAAAAGAAGAATGGGACAGCAGGGATCTGAAAGAGGAGGTTTAGGCTAAGGAAAAATGCACAGGATGAGAGCAGGGAAAATGGAAACCATCCTCCTCCCTGAAAACTGAATAAAGCTGCGCTATTTTCTTGATGGCTTTTCCATATATTTCCAGGGTAGAACAGGAAGAAGGAAGCAACTGCTAGAAGCTCTGTGATTCTTGCCAGGAGGTGGGAATAGGGGAAAATAGCAAAGAGTGCAGAGTCAGCGTGTGTAGGCAAAGCAGCAATGGTGCTAATGATGATAAAAATAGTCATTATAGCTCAGATGTGCCAGGCATTTTCTGAAATGCGTTATGTTGATTCACTTAACTTTTATAACATTATTTTTATTTTAGAAAGCAGAAAACCATGGCACAGGTGACAGTTTAATTATTCAAGCCATATAGCTTATAAATGGTACATTTCAGATTTTTGGACAATTAACTGAAAAGATCTTCTTAGCTCCTTCTGAGAACTTGGATGGCTGTACCATTAGCTCAGGGGTGAGCAACATTCTGGAAACTTCCATAAGGTGAGCATAGAAACAAGGGTAACTTGCCGGGCTTGGTGGCTCACGCCTGTAATCCCAGCACTTGGGAGGCAGAGACAGGAGGATTGCTGAGTTCGAGGCTTGCCTGGGCTACATAGTGAGCTCAGAGCTAGCCTGAACTCCAAAATGAGACCCTGTCTCAAAAAAAAAAAAAAAAAAAGAAACAAGGGTAACTTGATTGAAAAAGACTTGTCCAAGAAAGATGATCAAATGCCACGATTGTGAGTTAGAGCAGAGTTTTCAGTGATGGCTTGAAAGGCATGTTTGTGGTTAGTTCCATGGGCTCCTCCAGGATTTATTTTATATCTGTTTCATAACTATAGCTTTTTAAAGATAATTATACTTGCCTGGTATTTTAGCATGGGGAGTTGGGGTCAAACAGTAGGGATACTACATGAGACTGATTATCTGGGAAAAATTTCTAGGCAACTGGAATGACAGGGCCCCACTGTGTCTCATGAGACAGAAAAGATTCACAAAGTCCTGGCTGCAAATCAGAGCATGATACCAGGATGTGAAATTACAGGGACACTTGCTGAAGTTTAGCTGATCGCTATTATCCCAATTTTCTTCAGTCTTCATTTATCATATATAAAGTGATTCTCCTTAAGTCTCTTTTCACTAGAGCAGTTTATAATTTTCCTGGGAAGACTGAATTTACATAAAACCATATGCTTTGCCACTCAGGGCTAGGTAGTCTGCAGATGCGTCTAGGTAAAAAACTGTATCGCTTCTAGTAGAAGGAAATACAGCCAAGTATGACTTGCCAAGATGACATTTGTTGTTACACAGAGCAAGGAGTCCAGAGACAAGGAGTAACCATGTTGATTAATTTATTTTTTCCAAGTTCTTCTCTGAGCTCTATCACTACTTCTCTCTGATTGTCCTGCCTTTCTCCTCATGGTTGCAAGGTGGCTGCTGTAGCTCCAGAGGTCACAGGAGATGTCAATGCCTAAGGAAAATATCGATAACTTTGTTGCCTTTTAAGTAAGACCTTCCAAGA
The DNA here is from genome assembly GCA_004025085.1 of Thryonomys swinderianus. NCBI lineage: Eukaryota > Metazoa > Chordata > Mammalia > Rodentia > Thryonomyidae > Thryonomys > Thryonomys swinderianus. The sequence continues at coordinate 74,683 of PVIC010000010.1, forward strand.
AGTCATCTAGCATATTAGTTATAGGCCAAAGTTGCCTCACACATGCAGGAATAAATCAGTAACTTGTAAAAGCAATGGCAGATCAAACCACCGACACCTTAATATCAATCAAAGTAGCAGTGCCCAATTATATTAGGGGACAGTGTATTATTCACTGCTACATTCTGAGTAAGGAAAATTGCCAATTTCCCTGGCAAATGTCCTTGATGAAGCAGTCATAATCCTAATTTCATTAGGTCTCATACCATTTAGGTGTCTTTTGAATATTCTGTGTGCCCAGCTGAAGATGACAAAGTCTTTATCTTACATTCTGGAGTGTGGAGGTTGTTTGGTTGTCTTCAGGCAAAATACTTGTGTGATTATTTGAGTTGTAAGCCCAAGAATTCTGTTTTCACAGAACACCATTTTCCCTTGAAAGAACAACAGATAAATGGTTATTTAGACTTGGGGACTTGGCAGATATTTTCTCAAAAATGAATGGAATGAGTCACTTTAAAAAAAAACAGTTGACATTTGTTGCCAATGATAAAATCTGAGCTTTGAAATGCAACTTGGAATTTCAGAAAAGCCTGTATCTGTGTCAGGTGGACTTTTCTCAATACATAAGGTTTTTTTCTGATGAGATTCATGAATTTGATACTGTGCAGTGAAATAACCAAACATTTAGAAGAACTGCATCATTCAATGCACCAATATTTTCCAAATGACCAAGGCGCTCTGGGACAAAACCAAGCATGAGTAAATGACCCATGCAAAGTACAGGGTAAATCAATGCAAGTTAGTGCAACTGAATATGGAAGGTTCATTGACCTAGCTTAAAAATCCACATTACAGGGGGCTGGGGATTTAGCTCAAGTGGTACTACACCTACCTTGGAAGTACAAGGGCCCAAGTTTGATCCCTGGTACACACATAAAAAAAAATATCCACATTACAGCTAAGTTAACTACCACTTGTCAAGCTTTATAATATCCAAGAAGAATAAACCAGTCATCTGTGTAGGAAATGCTCTTCACTCACTTTATAGTTACGTACCTGTGTTATTAGAGGCTAGATCATCTTTGTGCACTTCTACTGATGCAAATATCACAGCAGATTGACTGAGAAGGAATGAGAGGGACCCAGCTGTCTTTTATTAAGCTATACATTAAAGAGATTTACAAAAACATAAAGCAAAGCCACTTGTCTCACCAAATTGTTTTCGAACGTGTAGTCATTTTTCATTAAGAATATGTTATTTATGTTAACATGTACTGAGTTTATTATTGTTCTTATAAAATGAATTTGGAAATATTTTAGAAAATTTCTCAGTTTTCACATATAATGTGGTAAATATCAATAAGGAATGCCATAAAGGCAAGTTTTAGGTACCTAATTATTCCAAGGTCTGTAAAGGAGGCCTTTACAGATTGGGAGATGCTGGTCTCAGGCACCCAGCTTCAGTGCTGGACCTTGGACAGCCTGGTCTGCCCCAAGGCATGTGCCTACCCAGGTCCTGATCCAGGTATGAGTTCCTGATAGGAAGGAACAGGTTGGGCAGAGACCATTACGCGAGTGATGGACATGGAGTACCAAGTGCTCTTCAAGGACAGAGGGTCTCTGCAGTCTGTCTCTGACACCACTGCCAGCCTTCCATCCAGCTTCACCTACTGCCAAGTCTTGAGAAGGTCATCTCCTTCCCTTTTTTGGCCAACCTCTTCCCCTGCTTTAAATCAGTCCATAGTTACTTGATGTCATTTGTCCATTCTCCCTTCTTCTGTCCACTCCCCTTTGCCTTCAGCCAGCACCTTGGGCCTTCCGTCTGGTGTTCTGGGAGCCTGTTTCACACCGACCACTCAGTTGCTGGATAATCAGTACCGATGAGAATATGCAGGTATTGTTGCATATATATTTTTGCAAGGTGGCATTCTGTCCAAACCACGTAGGTGAGTGTGAGAGCCCACTAAATATAGTGAGGTAACCTTCAGATCAATGAAGCAAAACAACCAAGCAACCAAAAACAACACTTAGACTGTGACGTGAACGGAAACGTTGACTTCAAGGGCCACACCATGAGCTACACACTCAGTCGACACTGGTGATATTACTTTTGTGTGAAACCCACTTTGAATTTGGAATCACCCATGTTTCTTCTAATGTAGACTTTGGAAAGGGGGGGGGCTCCTTCATCTCTGCTCTCACTCTCTCCCTTTATCTCTCATACTTATATCAAACCAAGGGCCTTCACACTGATCTACATCAACAGGTTCCTTTTTTATTATAACACAGGTTCTGGTTAAATAACTGTGTTGCCCAGTCTGGGCTCAGACTTGTGATCTTCTTGCCTCAGACTCCTAGGCGGTGGACCTTTCTTCCTTACAACGAGCAAAGTTCCTAGGGATGAGACTTGGGGACTGGATGACGAGGGGCGGGGGGTTTCCCGTCTGCAGGACCCATACCCCTGGAGTCTCCTGTCTTCCCAGATGTTCCCACTTTGGGGGTACAAGGAAACAGAGAAGCCATATGAGTCCCTGAGTGATCCTGCTCGTGAGACTGTGTCTGGGGAGGAGAGGGTAGACGAGAGTGGGGAGAGACTGGGGTGGAGTGAGGATGTGGGCTCCCCTGATCCCCCACCAGATGTGGGACAGATTTCTAACAGAGGTTTCTGCAGTGAGGAGCAACATGAGGGCTTCTCTGTGCTTCAGGGAGTTTCCAAAGAGAAACCAAGTAGGGGCCAAGCGGCTTGGTTCAAACAGGGCTGCGTGCATCCTCACTTTCCTCTCTCTTCCTCTCCCAGTCTGGGCAAGGAGGCAGGAGGCGCTGTCCCCTCAAGTTGCTGATGACCACAGGAAGGACAGAAACGCAGCCAGGTGCTCTGAGCCGGCTTTGGCAGGTGCTGCTTTCTCAGCCAGGCTGATGTTTCCTGCCACGGAACAGACAATAGCTATGAAATGTCAGCTGGGAAGGGATGGCTGGGCCTCGGCTGCCAGGAGCTCCTCCTCCTGGGGCTTAGCTCCCGGCACAGCGGTCCTGTCCGTTCTGCCAGTGATTCCTCCTGCTGTCAATAGGGTTATCATAGAAATAAGCCCACAAATAATTGCTTCCACCAAGGACTCCATTTCCCAGAGAAGCTAATCCCTAAGGAGAGGGGAAGCGCTAATGAACCACATCCGAAGGGGAAACACGAGGCGGATCACTCCCAGGAAGGCGAGGGCACCCGGCCTCCAGGAGGCCGTAAGGCAGCAGGGCCGGTGAGCGGGGAGAGTGTTCAGCTCCCCACCGCACTGAGGAAGTCAGGGCTGGGCGGGAGCTGGTGAGGCACAGAATCAGCTTTTTACCCTGTGCGCCTCATAAAATGAATGATCAAAAGTAAATTACAGACTTGCAAATGGGTGGTTAACGACTGAGACAATATGAGTGCAGAGGAAGCTCATCAAAACACACTGGGCAAGAGCAGGCGCGGGAAGGGCTGCATGCAAATGACAGTGGAGGAAGCTGGAGCATCAGAGTGAGGACCCCACCAGGAGAGCCGGGTCACCCCCACACCAGTGGGGGCCATGGAGGATGAACAAGCGTGTGGGGCTTCTGCAAAGGAGACTCGAGGGAGAAGTGTGCGTGCAGGGAAGAGGCGTGGGAAGGACCCGGGATCGGGATCCCAGGGAGGAGCAGAGAAAGGCCTTGCTTCCTGAGATGGGGTGGGGGTGGGGTGGGTCATCAGTAGGCTGCAGGCCTTGGCCCAGCATGGAACTATTCTTAGCCTCAGCTGCGCAAGGGCAGGAATAGCTCAGGGCCATGGCTTGGTCCTTGTGCAATTCCCAGCCCGTCAGTCCACAAACGTCCTGAAATACAGCAGTCACAAGAGGGGGTGAGGCTGGCTTCAGGGAAGAAACTGGCTAATTTCTAATTGGCTCCCACCTTTAAGAGGCTTACAGTCCGGTAAGGGAGTTTGGTATATGAAGAAATATAATTGCATCGCAACGGTGCTGCAAATGCAGTACTCCTCTCAGAGCGGAAGACGACAATGAACTGACTGAAAACTAGGGGAGGCATTACCAAGGAGGTGACCTAACATTCGGGTCTTAAAGTGTCGTGCAGAGGACATGGGTTATGCAAAGACGTGGAGGTGGGGAAAGGATAGGCTGTGTTTAGAAAATGGCAAACTGCACAGTGTGGCTTGAGATGGGAGAGGAGTGGGGGAAGTGTATGTGGAAACTAGGCTGCAGACAGGGTGGGGGGTCTTTGCTTCTCAGGAGAAGCACTGGGCTCCTGCACCCTCTCCGGCACCCACCTGAGCTCCCTCAACGGCCTGTACTGGAAAGCTCTCTCTGTCTGCAGGGTGCGGTGCACATGGAGACATGCCTGGGGACATCTGCTCTGCCAGGCCTCTACCTGTGCATGGACAGGGACAAAGCCCAGCAGGAGGAGCAGGAGAAGCAGAGTTGGCAGAGGTTAGAAAAGGGCATTGGACGTCTCTGCCCAGCACAGGGGCACAGCCACCTGCTCCACGCACACTGAAGCCAAGGCCCCCAGTAGGCTGCTTTGCCACCTGCCCCTTAGGCTGAAGTGGTAAATGTCCATCGCAAAGGACACATACATAACTGTGGAGCCTGAGTGGGTTACAGGTGACTCAGACCACAAATTTTGGCGTCTGCCCAGAAATTGCTTTAAGCAGCCAAGATATCATGAAGCATCCAATAGATCTGAGTTTCTGATAAATTAACAAAGACAACCAAGATGGTCTCTTTGCTTCTCTTATCACTTAAGCATGGCATTTGCCCCGACTTAATTGTCATGTGTTGACATTCGCAAAGGACATTGGGAGTGGAATCTTGTTTCTGTTCTCCCCTGTTATTTAATTGAATGTCACTGATCTTGAGGTCACAGATTTGTGTCACTTACTCTGAAGAACCATCCTCAGTTTTGTAGACTTGCTTTGGTTTTCCTGTTTTGTATCTCTCTTATCTCTTCAGAAAGACAAATTTCTGCTTGGAAACATATCTACCTTATGAGGCATGCACAAAGTGTGAGAACTTGTCCAATAGCTGACTGAGCAATAAATGCATAGATCACAAATATAGTGTTAAGGGTGTGTTGGTGAAGTTTAAGGAGACATTTAGACTGCAGGCCTTTGTTACTGGCTTATCAGAGGGCTTCATATGCTCTTATAGAAAGGGCCCCCTGATGGAAACAGAAAGAATGGAGATCATTTTGGCTTGTGGAATATTCTCCATCATCTCTGAAGCCCTGTGCTATTAGTAGGAGGAAGTCTCTAGGAGACCCTCTTATCTCTGATACCTCAATCTCTTTCACAGTGTTGATTAGAAAGTGTGTCTCCACCCTAAATGGTAGAGTCTACAAATTGCTAGCTGGATATATTCTTCCTTTCTTTCTTACAGACATGAGTGTCCATGAGGCAGTGATGCATCCATTAACAGAAGATACACCTCCTGGTTTCCAGTGGATCAGAAGGCAGAAGTGTGATGCAGTGACAGACAATGATATCACTTGGGGTCATTGGGTGGTTTTTTTTTTTTTTTGAGACAGGGTCTTGCTTTGTAGCTCAGGGTGGCCCTGAGGTCACTAGGTAGTCCAGGCAAGCCTCAAACTCAGCAGTCCTCCTGTCTCTGCCTTCCAAGTGCTGGGATTACAGGCGTGAGCCACTATGCCCAGCATTGTGGTGTGTGGCACTGACTGCTGGTGGGTGTGAGTCACTATATCTGGTATTGTTGTATGTTATTAGTGGGGACCGAACCAGGGACCTTACACTTGCTAGGCAGGCACTGGAACCACTGAGCTAAATCTCTGGCCCTGGGTGAGGTTTTTAAAACTATTTAAAGAAAACAGAAGAAGAGCACCAGCTCAGGCAGCATATGCTATTTGTTTGGCTCCCTCCTCACAAAAGTGGGATGAGTTGCCTTGAGCTCGTTCAATAACCCTGCAGCCATGAAGCAAGACCCAAGAACCTTCCAGCAATCTTTGCTTTGACACCTTTAAACCAGGAAACCAATAGCAACTATAACATCTGTTTTTTTTTTTTTTGAGACAGGGTCTCACTTTGTAGTTCAGGCTGGCCCTGAACTCACTATGTAGCCCAGGCAAGCTTCGAACTCAGCAATCCTCCTGCCTCTGCCTCCCAAGTGCTGGGATTACAGGCCTGAGACACCACTCCCAGCACTGTGGTATGTGGTACTGATTGCTGGTGGGCATGAGTCACCACACCCAGCATTATATGTTGTTACTGGGGATCAAACTCAGGACCTTGAGTTTGTGAGGCAGGCACTGGAACCACTGACCTAAATCTCTGGCCCAACATCTGGGTTTTTCATTAAGTCAGAAAAACAACCTTGGTGTCATTTAATGATCATATTGTGGGTGTTCTGCTCCATGCAGTAGAATTCAGTCCTGAACTGACAGGGTGGAGGCACATCGTGTTTTGCAGATGCCTTAGTGAGTGGGCTGCTGTGTGCTGGGTACTGGGGCCTGTGCCCTGTGTTAGGCACCAGGAGATGCCTCTGCCCTCCACAGTGAGGAACACCAGTAAGTTCTTCTGTCTACTTTGCCCTCCAAAACCTTGCCAGACCTAGCTCTGCTGCCCCCATACCCCGCTTCCTTTCAACCTTCCAGGCACCAAGCTCCAGTCCCACCAGTCACACCCGAGGGTCACACAGTTCTCCTGAGATGGGACCTCCTTTATCTCTCTGCTTGGTGCCTTTCACCTCTCTTCCAAGTCTGCTAGCCTCTCAAGTCTTTCCACTTGTACCACCTCCTCACTCTGAGCCTGTACTTGAAGCAAGCCCTATCCCGGACCTCTGTGCTGCATTTCAGCCAATTTTAAAGACAACCCATAGTACCGTCACAGTGTCTCACTGCATTTTGGCATTTACTACTTTTGGTCAGCCTGCCTCCCATGTCCTGCCCCTCTCCTCTGAAGACCACATCTGACCCCGGGCTGTAGTGCTCACAGCATGAGGGGTTGGGGTAAAAGTCATCTATTTTCTCTGCTGTATCCATGGATTTTTATTTGCAAATTCATCTGCTTATTAAAAGCCAACTTTAACACCCCAGAACTGACATCATGGCATTTTGCAGGTACACATGGAGATAGACAGAGCTGTGAGGATTTCTAGTCATTTGATTCCCGTTTTTCCATGGAACTAGAAGGAATAGATGCCTGGTCTTCCTGTACAGCTCTTATGCTTAGACAGGAGTCCTTTTTGCAGGTTATCAAGTGCATAAGTCTCGCGTTTGTGGGTTTTTCTTGGTGGGTTTGCCATTTAAAATGGTCCTTAAGCATGGTGCTCAAGTTCTTATGTACACACAAGAAGACTGCAGTGTGCCTGTGGCCAGATCTTTGTGAAGGAGCTTCACGCACTGTGCCTTATAGAGTTACTGGGCATGAGGTCAGTGTTGATGAATTAACATCTTTCTAGTGAAGTGTCTCCAAACAGAAGCTCATATAAGACAAGATGACCACTCCCTTGCTCCCTCCGCTGCTCCGGGACAAAGTGTCATGTGGGCTCATTCAGTGTCTGTGACCACTCAAGAGTACTGTCCCTGCAATGTGCCGGGGTGGGGGTGGTGGGGAGGGTGGGGGCCCTCAGTACGCAGGCATGTGCAGCCAGTCTGGGTTGACTCAGCCCCCAGCCGCCAGCCATTGGCTTGTTGACTGAGGGTGGATGGAAGTTCCTCTCTCTGGCCTGGCACAATCCTGCAGCTGGGCAGCTAGATGCCTACACATCCACAAGGTGCCCTGAGGTAGCTGCATTTCTGGAAAGGGAATTAAGAGCCAGCACCTCTCCATGCCTGCCTGTGTCAGATGATTACAGAGAAGAAGAATGACAAGAGAAAATGAAAAGGAAATGGGCTGACAGCCTGCAGAGTGGTTTTTCAACTCCAACACAAAACATTCAGTAGTAATTATAGAATAACCTTCATTTAAATGCAAATAAGCCTGTAATTAAGATAAGGGACCTACCATTTGCCAGCATTTTTGTTGTTTCTTTTTATTTTTTGAATTTTTGGGGGTTGACAATTATGATTTCTGAGACATTCCTCTGTTTTATTGATGAGTAGTCATTATGTTTATGGATTGTGTTGTGAGTGCAATATTTGGGTAACTGCAGAATAGAAATTAGTGTCACTTACTTCCAGCTGCCCCCAGCAATAGAAAAAAAAGTGCGCACAGCACATAATGTTGACATAAGCAGAACTTTCTAAGTGGCACAGCCCTGGCCCATGTCGGGTAACACTCTGTCCCACATCCCCAGGAGCCTGAGACCCATGCACCCAGGTTTGAATTGCAGCAGGACACAAACTGCCCTCTTGATGGCTTCTAGCAGAGCTGCCCAGCCCTTGAGAGACTCTCACCGGATGCTTCTCCTGGCGGAAATGGGTGGACGGAAGCACGCGGCCTACAAGGGCTTCTCGGCAGGACAGGGCTGCTGTTGACATGACCGTTGTCAGCACGTAGTCTGTGAGGGAGAGCACCACTCCACAGCATTTTCCAGGTTAGTAATAAACATCTCCTGCTACTGACTGTAGGCAATTTAAACCTAAGGAAAATTCAGACCCTCATGGTACACCGAAAGTGAAAGGGTTATTTTCTAGGTAAATATTGACTCAATGATTGATTGACTGATTCACCGAACACACACATACCCATCTACATTTCTGTACACACACGTGGATTCACATGCACACACACATCCTAGTGACAGAGATGCTATAGATACTTGGGAGGCAGCAGAAAATGAACAGTCATAAACCCCCAGATAAGCCAGCCACCCCGAGCAGCCTGTGCCCCACTTCTGCAGGGGCCCCTAGAGCTCATCCGAAGGCCCAGTTCATCCCCTGCAACCAGTCTTGGCTGCAACTTTCCCTTAACTCTGACACAGACTGGGATGTGAACAGTGGGGAGAAAGCACTGCAAACAGGGTAAGAGCCGCTGAAAGGTCCAGCAGGTTCAATTTATTCTTTTAATTAGCACGGGGTTGCTTTAATAGTTCATTACCCATCACTTAATTAAAGAAAACATCCCCTCCTAAAATGTGCAGAACCGACACGGTACTGCCCAGGCGTTGCTCTTTCCCGGCAGTTTCTTAGATGGGCTGGGTGCGTACTGTCTTTTTCAGGAAATGACCAGGCAGCTGCCTCTGTGGCTGTTTTTGTTTTGTTTCTGTAATTATGCTCTGTATGGATGCCTTACTCGTTGGGGCCCCTTTGCTCAATTGACAGTTTGGAACAATTAGCTGGTACAGTAATCAAAGACCTGCTCCCATGGCCGATCTCTCGTTCAGGTTTGTCAACCTTCACCCTACTTTTCTTCTGCCACTTCCTTCTACCGCCCAGAGAGTTTGCAGAAAAAAAGTGTGCTTTGCATACACACACCTCCTCTGAAGGGTGACTCGATAGCTTCCTACTCTATCTCTATTAAGATGAACTGTTTGTCTGCCTGAAGATGCTTCCTAGAGAGAGTCAGATGCCCTTGCTAAAGTGTACACACTGCACCCAAGACGGAAATGTGTTTGATGATTAACTGGGGGAACTTATAAAACTTTAGTGTCTTTTTTTTTTCAAAGTGTCTAAGTTTTGAATCCTCTGGGGTGATTGTTAACTTCAAAAGCTATTTCAAGGTTCATTAAAACTAACGGAGGTGAGATGGGCCTAGCAGAGCATTGTGATTCCTGTTCTCACCCTGCTTGCTCATGAGCTGATTGGGAGGGCTGCAGTCTTTCTCTCACTTGAACTTCAGGGATGCCTCCTCCATGGAGCCGTCTCCAATCTCCCCCAAATACTAGAACTAATGAAGTATTTCTTCTTCTGTCTTCCCACTGAGGGAGAACTCCTCCCTCCAATGCTATCTGAATATTCTATAGTTCTTAAAGTGGAAGGTGAGTCTTGAAGGTGTTGACAGTTACCATTTGGGGAATGATGTGGAGTATCTACATTCAAAGGTGGAAGGCCGATTTGTCTCGTGAAGCTGTCTTTGTAACAGAAGGGTCATCTCTGTAAGACAGGTATTCACATCACTTTGAAGCAGGTCCCACTCCTCTTTTTTAAGAACTCTTAAACTGAGACAAGTCACCTAAATTTAGATGGTTCAGACTTAAATGTTGGGTATTTCATTTAATAAGTAAGACTGTCTCAATCTATATGTTTGGTGAGCATGTCATGGAGCAGGTTTATAGGCAATGCTGAAGTCTGGCTAAGCAGGGTGCAGCACACCACAGTTCAGTAGCTCTCTATAGGACAACTTTAGTGCATTGCACACAATGCCCACTATATGCATTGAGCACCCTGAGTGGCTGGCTCCCGGTTGCCTGAACATCTCCCTTTGTCCTGACTCTTCAGGCCTCAGCCAATCAACAGGTTACATGGAGAGACTTGCCTACGCCTGCCAATGACTGCATGTATAAAAGCAACACCCTTGCTCAATAAAGACAGAAGTGATTCTCTGAAATCTTCCCTGGATTCTGTGTCCTTTCTCCGTGCCTCACCCTCTCCATCCAGGTCAAGATACCAGCACACAACCAACCACAAAGATACCAACACACAACTAATCACATGGTTTTGACTCCAACACTAACAATTACATGCTTCTCTGGCTGCGTTACTTTCTTGGTTTCCACAGGACAGGACACAGACAGGACAGGACACAGAATCTGGGGATGATTTCAGAGAATCACTTCCGTCTTTATTGAAATGGAAACCAGTTAGAGCAGTGACTGGGACTCGAAGGAAGATGAAGAAGGTGAAGCGGTCTCTGCCTTGGGGAGTCAGACAGCCTTGATCACATGGCAATAAGGATGAGGAGATGATCATTTGCATCCTTATGAAGAGATGGGGCAGGGGTTATTTATCATAATCTAATTTTAATCTCTCCTTTTCTTGTATTTTTTTCCCCCTAAACTTCAGTGCTTTATCAAAAACATGACAGCTTTGTTGGCGGTGCTTGGAGCCAGCACGGAAGGCGTTTCTATCTACACTTTAGGGAAAGGCCCCTGGGCAGAGTTGTAGTAGCACCAAGCCCCGCTGTGAGAAATCTGAAGCCATGGGCAGAAAAGACCTGCAGCAAAGGCTTGGAGAAAAAGCTGCTGCTGCTGATGGTGCAGATGGGTGTGTGAGGTTTCTGCATGCCTTCCTGGGAAAGAAACTCATTTCCCACATTTCTGCAGTGGAGTAATTGAGTTTTAGGACTTGATATCCAAGTGAATGATAAGCCCTACCTGCTGTGAAAAATTTGTGGAGAGAATTTACCTATTCCTCCTGTTCTTTGGCTTCTAACCAGTTGAATTTAGAGATGAAGACTTGAAGAAAGATAAAATGCAGCCTTTGCTTTATTCCTGGCAAATCTAAATTGAAGGATACAGGAGAATTCTGCTATTCTAAGCCTTGGGAACTGCTTTCTCCAAGCATGGACCATTAGGCTTAGCAGGTTGAAGTAGAGATGGAAAAAAAAGAGATATTTTCAGATATGCATAATAGATATTGATAAAATTTTGGGGGATTGTTGCATCAATTCAAATTTACTGGGAAGTGTTCCATTTCAGTTAGAGAAAAGTGGTGTGTGTGTTGTCAATACCACACACCCTCAGAATTTCACCCTCATACCCCTTAGGCATATGTGATGCCCCTCTGCTAGGAAGAAATAATGAATGAAGAAAACACCAAACATTATTTTAGGAAGAAAACAATAAACCTTATTTTAGGAAGTTCGATGGCCGCAAAGCCCCAGCTGTCTGGACTCTGCCCCCAACGCACATCTCTGGATGATGAATGTTAACCAGAGGAGAAAAACTCCTTTCTGGCTCCAGCTACCCTGCTGTACCCCTTTCTCTGGCCCTGGCTTGGGGTCTTCTGCCTCCTTGTCCAGTGCCTTGTGCCTCAGTGCTGTGCGTGAAGGGTCCTTTGTGAATCTCAGGTTGTTCCTCAGTGAGAAAAAGCTCATTGTGTTTCCCCTCACTCTCTCCTAAAGGGAAAGCAAAACAAACACACAGAGCATGATGGATATCTTTCTGGATGCAGGAGAATCCATCTCTTCCCAGGACATTTCATTTTCACTTTTGACAGTAGTCGTAGGACTTGGCCAGCTCTCCCCGTAGGTGGTTCATTAGGGATGAGGCAGGGACTCTGGTGGCAGTCACTGTCCTCGCACGTTGGCTGCTGCTGTGGAAAGCAAGAAAGAAATGCAGCCAGAGAAGCATGTGATTGTTAGTGTGAGCTTTTTATCAACCTACTTGGCAGACATAGTGGGGAGAAGGACCCCTTCTGCGATTTTGTGCTCATCTTGGGCAAATGGCTGCAGTTGGGCAGATCAGACTGTGGATGTCAGCAGGAACCATTGAGCCAAGGACCTACTATGTGCAGCCACCATTCAGGGTGCCATGTTGGTTGCAAAGAAGAACTCAGTGATGGAAAACTCCAAAGAGCAGATGGCAGAACCCATAGAGGATGAGGGAGGATGGATATTTTGATGGCAAGTTGTATGGGTCAAGTTGGCTGGTCCTGGTGTCCAGACTCGTGATCAAATATCATTCTGGGTGTCGCTGTGAGGATGAATTTGGATAAGATTAACACTGACATTGGTAGACACTGAATAAAGTGGACTGCTTCTCATAATGCAGGTCAATCAACTACAGATAGAATGGATGAAAAGCTGACTTCTTTTGAACAAGAGAAAATTCTGCTATACTTTGGACTTGAACTATAATATTGGCTTCTTCCTAGGTCCCCAGGTTGCTGGCCAGCTGTGCAGATTTTGAACTTTCCAGCTTCCATCATTGTGAAACACTTCTTTGAAATAGAGCTTCCTCTATTTAGACATATTCTACTGATTCAGTTTCTCTGGGGAACTTTGAATAATGACATCAACTATTTTCCTCTCTCATCTGTTCTCTCCCCTGAGGAAAATGTCTGTGACCAGGATCCCCATAGCAACACTGTTCTCCGTTTCCTTAGGGGTTGGTGGATCTGTCTGTTTTGCTTTCTGCAGAGTTCAAACTTATAGAAATAGTCTTGGACTTAATGAAGAAGATTACAGAATACAGTAGTCTTCCTTTGCCCATGGTTTCACATTGGGGGTTTTAGTTATCAGCTCAACCATTGTCCCCAAAGTAAATAATTTATAAGTCTTAAATTGTGACCTGTGTAAGAAGCATAATAAAACTTCACTCCACTTTGCTGTATTCTGCCCAGTACATGAGTCATTCCCTTGCCCAGTATATCCACACAATATATGCTGTTTGGCCATTAGCCACTTAGTTGCCATCTTGGACATCAGCTTTACTGTCATGGTATCACTGTTTGTGTTCCAGTTAGCCTTTTGTTACTTAAGAATGGCCCCAGCACATAAGAATAGTAATGTCACAATTTAGGTACATCAAAGGAAGCAATAAAGTGGTTCCTTTCAGTTAAAAGGTGACTTCCCCCTTTGTAAGAGAAGAAAAGAAATCACATGCTGAGCTATGTAAGATCTATGGTAAAGACAGATAGGACAAAAGTGGTTTATACTGTGTATGACTTGATAGGTCTTGGGATGGGCCCCTCTGGGATAAAGAAGGGCCAGTGCACTTCATGATTTCCTTTCCTCCCCACACATCTGGGGTAAAGCACTGGTTTTCTTCCATAACTGTACAATTGTTATAATTCCTGGCTTCAGGGAAGGGGCTTAATCCCTCATCTTTCGTTTCAGGTTTGGAAGAAAGGAGGATTTGGTAAACGGGCTCTGGTTCTGCCAATTTCCTGTAGTTTCTGCCCCGCCCGCTGTTCCTCAGGCCATTCACTGTGAGCCCTGTCTTCAGTTAGCAATGACACACACGGGACTCTTACAGCCTGACAAGCTCCGGGATCTGTACACTGATGTCTCTTTACATGTCTTTTGGGTGTTTCATGGCTCTTAAATTTAACATGTTCAGATCCAGGTGCATCATCTTTGCCGCAGATCCCAAATCCCGTCCTCTACTTGTGTTCTTTGTCTTGATGATTGTGCCTCTAGCAAGTTGTCTAGGCCAGAAAACTAGGATCATTAATATAGTCTATATTTTCACCTTCTGCCTTCTTTCATTTCCATTGTTCTTTTGCAGTTCTTCACCTGCTCAGGACTGAATTGTTATAGGATTCCTTTCTCTCCTCTTTACCCTTTATACTGATAATTCGATGACGAGTCCAATGTATAAACTGTTGCTTTCCCATTTAATTCTTATAGTGCCTTTCTATCAATCCCAGGATAATCTTCAAACTTCTAAGCCTGGCTTATTAACTCTCTGTTGCTGCATAATAAATAAGCACAGCGCTTAAAACACAAACATGGTTTCTGAGCATCAGGGAGGGAGAGTGGCTCGGCTGGGTGGTTCTGGCTCAGGGTTTCTCATGAAATTTGGATCAAGCTATTGGCACGGACTGGTGTCTCTGAGGGCTCGCTGGGGCTGGGGACCTTCCTCCAAGCTATCTGTAGGACTGCTGGCAGGAGTTGCTTACAGCATAGGTGCCATTCTGGGACCATGCATCTTTGGAGTCGGTGATCCGAAAGAAAGAGGAAGTGGGAGCTCGAGTCTCTTATGATCTCATCTTAGAGGTGACATGCTACTGCTTCTGGCTCCTGCTGTTGTTCGTATAGAACAATCCGGGCAGAAAGCAGGAAAGGATTATGCAAATGTCCGAATACCCGAACAGAGAGCTCCCAGGGGTCTGTCTTGGAGGCTGATACTGTGGATGACTTCAGCAGTTCCTGAAGACCCTGCTCTGCTTGCGTGTCTAGTGGCTTTTCCTAGTGCGCTTCTGCAACCACGTCGGCACTCTGACCCGCTTGCTTGCACTCAGGTCTTTGGCCACATAAAATTCCCTTGTGTCTTTCAAAACTCTTTGCCACTGCATGCTCTTCCCTTCGCTGAAAAATCATTTCTATCCTCTTCCTTTTGGCCTGAACAACTCTACATTATGAGCCCTTACTATCAAAGGGCCTCCCCTGACATCCCTTCACCCCAAGTTTAAGTCTCTCTGTGCTTTCATAGCACTCGAAATTAAACTCTAAAACTATTGTGCTCCTTTAAATTTTATTCTGATTATTGGCCTTTGAGTCTCCTGCATTCTACTACGATCTCCTTGAGTTTGGAGATAGCTAATTATTTAGCATTTGTTTTATTGCCAGTGTCAAAGTGCCGGAACTCAGCAGGAGTTTAATAACTGCATGGGGATGAATGAGTGAATAAGTGAAGGTAGGGTTTGCTGCAGAGTATGACGTTTAGGGAGGAAAGAATATAAGCTTTTCTGTCAACTGTATTATGTCTCACAATTTTGTGGGTTGAGTATGGGAAGGAATATGCCAGTTCTCTTAGCAAGTGTTCTGCTCCTTGTGGCATTGAGTGGAGTTTCTCTGGCATTCAGCTAGCTTGTCTGGAAAGTTGAAGGTGGCTTTGCTAGTGACTGGCACCTTGTTAGCCATGACTAAGAAATCAGCCTAGCTGGGCGTGCCTGTGTGGGTCCTCACCAGAGCAGCAGTTCAGGGAGGCAGGCCTGTAATATGGCCATTAAGAGGGCTCAGAGAGCGATGATTCAAGAGTGAGGCAGAAGCCTCGAGGTGTCTTCTGGCCTAGTGTGGAAGCATCATTTAAATGATAAGGGTCAAGCCAGTCGCAGCACCAGCCCGTATTCAGATAGGAAATTGTGAGGTTGTTAGGAGCAGGTGGTATAACTCAGAGAGCTGATGTTGGGGTTAGTTCTCCCAGTTCTAATAGACTATTATTATATTTTGCCCATGCTCAATTTCTATAATATTCTAAATATTTTTAAACATTTCCCCTTTGTCTTTAAGAAGTAAAAGAAGAAGATGTGGGTCTATCACTGTATATTTAAGTGAACGAAGAGAGGCTGGAAATCACTTCCGTGGACTGTCCATCATAAATGGATTCCAACCTTAGGGCAGTCTACACTGACGTGCTGCGGGGCTCCGCTCTCTGTACTGCAGCACGTCAGTGGGTAATCTTACCAGGATTCTCAGCTACAGTGGAATTTCTTCCCCAAGGGGCTCTTGGAGGAGCACAGGGTTATTTTTGATTTACACAATGGCAAGCACATGTTGTCACTAATATTTAATTGCTTGTGCTATATCTTGGAGAGTCCAATACAACAAAGAATTTTCCTGTCCAAAATTTCATTAGCAGTCCTGTTGAGAAACACTGAATACATAAAGATATAGCTTTCATATTTGCAAATGTCACAACCTAATATGATTATGATAGGATAGAACTGGCTCAGTAGCAGATTATGTGGAAAAAAATAGATATTTCAGTTTGATGAATGCCAAACAAGAGCCAACACCATGATGTGTCTGCCAAAAATTACTGTTATCTTAAGCTACATTAATAGAAATTTCAGTACCGAACAAAAATGCTGTATTAATGAAATTTCAGTCTCCTATATACTTGTTGGAGCACTCTTGAAGTTTCAAGGGCACTCCTGGGCACGTGATTTTGACAGTGGCTTAGATGGCTCCCAGGAGGACCAAGAGTGAGAAAAGGTCATGCCTTTTTTGAGTGAGAAACATGAAAAGTATCTTCAAATACTGTAAACATTTCATGGAAGAAAGATTAGGCATAGCCTTTGAGATTCTGGCCTTTGAGATTCAGAATTAATGTAAATAAGGGAAAGTTTTTCTAACAATTAAAATACAAAAAAAAAATTATGAAGTGTCCTGGCCTTGTGTGGTAACCAGTCCTACCTGGGAACATCCCTGAAGAGAGGGAACTACCATGGGCTACAGGTGATTTTAAGTGAATTAAATATGAAAAGGGTCCTCTCTGGAGTGGTGCTTCCAAGTTACTTTCCATTATAATTATTATTTTGTGATCCATAGATTCATATTTATGAAATTTTTAAGACAACATTTCTATAATAACAGCTCAGCTCTTGATGCCTTACTGTCACTTTGTACCCAAAGAAGGTTGTTAAGCTAAGATTATTCCTCAGTTATGAAATGAGAAATCATAGCCCCCGATATTTACCTAACAATAGGATGGCTATGATAATCCAGTTGCAAGACAGTTTAAAACACTAAAGTATATAACAATACAATAAATATTTTGTTTTCCACAGAAGCTGTGGGAAGTCAATATGTACTCTTATAACTGTCTTGTGTCTGAGAAAAATGCTTTAAAAATTTTAAAAGGCCATTAAAATGACTTGTAATTGTTTTATGGCTTTCTGATAAGGTGTGAAGGTCTCTAATGGCTGTCAACAAAGTGTCATGTGGAGTGATTTAATTAGCACTTACCATTCTCTTATTGGTTAGCCTTTATTTGGTCCAATACAGGGTCCAGCTTTTGAACTAAGGGCCAAAACAAGAAAAGGTGAAAAAGAGAGATATGTTGGACAAGCTTTCCCTTAAATGATGTTTATTTGGGGGAAGTGTCATCATCATTATCTTCAAAACACAGATTACTAAATGTACATTGGCCTGTCCTCTTTTACTTTGAGATGTCCCCAGTTTTTGGAATACACTAGTTCTTGTGCTTGTTATAAAAACTTATCAAGAAGAGAAAGAATGCATCGACTTAGGCCAACTTGGTTTTATTTCTGAAAGATGCAAGGTAGAAAAATCATCTTCAATAAGCCCTTCTAAATTCAAAGAGGGAAAATCACATTATTGTTTAATTACATTTATTATAGTTAGTGTGCTGGATTTAGGTGGAATTTATGGTACACTAATGTTAGATTTTATATATTCTATGTACACTTTATAGCACATTGGGGTCCCTTGTATAATCAACATGAACAATATACTTATGCTTATTTTATGCGAGTTGGAGCAAAATTTTACTATTTAAAATGATTGTAGAAGTTTATAGTTGTATTTCTCTCCTTACATCATATTGTTAGTGATGCTTGTGATTTATTTGATGCCAAGCTCTTGATGTGGAACACGATTCCCAATTATAGCAATCTTTCTATTGGGAAAATAGTATTTCGTTTATAATAATGCACTTTTATATGAGCCTTCCAGGAATACAGTTACAAAATGAAGCAACTGTGTACATTTTCACTGGAAGTACATGGTGTTCTTTTTTTTTTTGAGACAGGGTCTCGCTTTGTAGTTCAGTCTGGTTCTGAGCTCACTATGTAGCCCAGGCAAGCTTCAAACTCAGCAATCCTCCTGCCTCTGCCTCCCAAGTACCAGGATTACAGGCGTGAACCACCACGCCCGGCACTGTGGTATGTGGTATTGATTGCTGGTGGGCATAAGTCTCCATGCCCAGCATTGTATGTGGTTACTGGGGATCGAACTTAGGACCTTGAGCTTGCAAGGCAGGCGCCAGAACCACTGAGCTAACCCTCTGGCCAATGGTGTTCTTTTCTTATCTAGAGACAAAAGTAATAGTGTTTTACCATGGAACTACAGATAAGCCCCACAGATGCAAGGGTGATTATTAATTTCCCAGTGGACATTACTAGAGTTGGTCTTTGGTGGCATTTGGGGAAGACCCACTCCTGTCCTTGTAACTCTCGAAGTTCTCTCACTTCAAATGTTAGAGCAGAAAGGAGCTCCAGGAACATCTTGTCCCAGTCTAATCCTAAGCATGTAGGATCAGTGTGACTTGTCTTGGGACATGGGCCTTGGATGGGTAGGAACCAGATTTGAACTCAGATCTGCATACAAGTCTAGGATGATGTCAATTATTCACGTATCCTAGTACTATGGGGACTTTATTGCTGCAGCAAGACACCCTATTATTTATCTCATACTGAGTCTTTGCTATAGAAATACAACTCTAGCCCTCTTCCTAGGTGCTCAGTTTATAATCAAGTCTTCCCTTCATGTCAGATACAGTCTGGGAAGTTCTAAATCTCCACTTAGAAAAGGAACATGCCGTTTGAGGTGCTGGAGGAAAATAAATGTGACTGGTTCTCTTACCTTTAAAATATGCCCCTTGTGATGATTACCCCCTTTTTCTCTCTGACCTTTCTGAGCCCAAGGCCTTCTACACCTAGATTAACAGGTTACTCTATACTTATTTATGTTCCATCAGCCAGTATCCTTCAGCAATAGTAGCAGAAACCTTGATTTGTTTTCCTCTTTTACAGTTGTGTTGCTGGAAGAAGTAGATGGAACATTTAATTTGGCATTAAATTCTATTCTGGGGCATCGTCCCCTGTGGCAAAGGTGATGTGGATGGTTTGCATTTATGATTTTGCTCAGTTCGACTCATTTTTATGCCCAGGGAAAGTTTCTGTTCAAGCTGTTCTTGCTTCTCTTGCAGTTTTATTTCTGATTTCACAATGAGGATTTCATAGAGTGAAGCAGCCTGCTTTCCTTTGTATTCAGACTACCAGTTTTCATTAAAAGTGTTGGCAACGACCTTGTTTCTGCATAGACGTGCAAAAGAGATAAAGGATTTGAATTTTGAGAGGAGCTCCATTCTGGAGGGATGTGCTGTGTGTCAGAGGCAGACATGATGGGGGTCCTTTGCATCGGTGAGCTTTTGCCATCCGGTGTGCCTGCAAGGGAAGCAGATTCGTCTCAGCTCTTCTTTTCCCTCTGGATTCCTGCCTCTGATTTCATAGTGGATGTCACAGTTGGGTCTGCTTTTTCACTCTGTATCCTCGAATCACCTTCGATGGGACTGACAGCCAATTTGTCCTGTGTTTTTGTATGTCAGAGCCAGAATGCACTGCCACTGTGATCAGTCTCTGTCTCTGAGGTCTTTGCTGAGCAGCTGGTGGCCCCCAGACCTGCCAGAGGCCCCCACTCGCAGCACCCACCCACTTGGCATTTTGTCCATGAATAGTAAGACGGGTCACCTTCCCCTGCTCCTTCCACCCAAGCAAAGAACACGTTAGCCTTTGCTCCCCCCGGGGGGCCTCTGTTTAGTCCTTTTTGCTTTTACTGTATGTCCTTGCTCAAGAGCAGTGTAGGGTTTGTGTTCATGTAAAGAAGTCACAGAAAAGAAAATATTAGAGAAGAGGCAGCAGGAAACACTGCAGACCTGAGGACTTCCAAGAGATCACAGGCCCCGGTGCCTTCCTCCTAACCCTTCCGGGCTTTCTTCATTAGTGATTTTCTTCCAGATTGATATTTGCAAAGGTTAGGATGCCTGACAGAATATAGAACCTTTTTTTCATGTTTGTGACAGAAAAGAAATGAAAAGGAGAGGAAACCCACCTCTGAACTACTCACACTGCACAGAGTCTGGGGAAGACAAAAAGGATACCGCCAATTAAACTGCAAAAGAAAATCACAATTGTTTCCTCATTTCTATGATTCCACCGTTAATGAGCATTTGATCTTATTCTACCAGTATCTTACAACACGATTAACTAAAAGTCATCTCACTACACGGGGCTTTGGTTTTTGCCTTGCAGAAATAGAAGGCCCTAAATCAGTGCAAGATACTACCAGTGCTCCCAGTATGCACCACTAGATGGAGCCCGTGCAATACACAAATCCAGCCCCAAGGGCCTGGGATAACCAGGAAGCAGGAGCTGCAGGGCAGTGATTTTAGGGTGGTGCTGTGTGTGGTTGGGAGATCTGCTTCTCCTCCAGTTAGGTCAGGAGCCATGCTACTTACTGCAGGTGCACAAACCTTTTAGTACGTGGGCTTTCAATACCTTTTTCATATGCTCCTCCTCCTCCTCCTCCACCACCACCACCACCACCAAGCCTGGCCGTGGCCCGTTGGTGCCCTGGTTTTGCCAGGTGTTTCTGCAATCGCTGAGGCCCCACATTTTCGGGGAAGACTCTGACTTCACGCGCAGGCACTGTCAGTGTAATTAGCCGTCTAATTGTTCGCCCACACCGAGCCCATGTGTCTGTTACTAATTATGATTTATTTGAAAGCCCTCCCCTTGCCAGTCTCTGTTCTCCATTTCTTCTCTATTGAAGGGCCAGGGGAGGGATTCATTTACGAGACCGTTCTGCCTGGTGTGTTTTACTTTCCTTTGCATTCTTTGCACTCCTTTCTGTTGTAAAAATGAGAAATTTCCATGTCTGATTACTGATGTGCCCAGTGACAACAGTTGTGAGGAAGAGAGAGGGGTGAGGACCCCAGCATGTCCAGGTGTGCCACCCCTGACTTTGTGATAAGACGCACCCAGACTTCAAGCCCAAATACACAGTGGCCTATTTCTGTCTCCACCTCACTGTATATTGGAGGTTCAGCTCCACACAGGTCAAGCTCCCCTCCAAACCCTAAGGCCCCACCCTGCGCACCTTGCACAGGACAGAAGCTTGAGGCCATCTGAGCTCATCTCCTCACTTGATCAGTTTACCTCCTCTCACCTCTCTGCCTGTCTTGCCTTTTCTGTTGTTGTAGCTACTCTTTAAACCAAACCTGCTTGGGCCTTGCTCAGCCCCCTGCTCTGCCCAGTCCTGGGACGGATGCACACTCCCTCCGTTCCATGTTCTCAACCCTTGCCTGCTTCAGGGCCCTCAGAAAGCCGTCCATAGCTGACCAGGCCTGTCCCCAGGCGTGCTGTCCCCACCTCCTGATGCTGCCCCCACCCCTCCTAGTGCAGCCACCCCATACCACACTGCTCTATGGCCACGCCCCTACAGAGACTTTGCTCCTTCTCTTTGCCTGAATGAACCTCACTTCCTTCACCCTCAGTATAAGCCTTCCCAGAATTCCCCAGGGTTGTACCTCTCCTGCTTTGTGTTACTATACTCTTCAGAGGGTTTCTAAGAGAGATTTAGTCACCTATTCTGCAAGTGAGTTTTCTTTTGTGTTTTCCTCTAGAGACTGCAAGGCCTGTGTGGTCGGGACTGAGCCCATCAGTCCCTCTGCCATCCCCAGCACCCAGCACTTCATCTAGTAGGAGCTGCGTTCATGAGCGAGACCACCATCAGGTCAGTGCTTCAGTACTGCCAGTGCTAATCATGTACCAGTCAGAGACTGGTATTCATTGAGAGTAAGAAAGAGAGACAGAGAAAGGAAAAGAGAGCGAGAGGGAGAGAAGGAGGGAGAGAAAGGGAGACAGACAGAGACAGAGACAGAATTGTGGAACTAACAGCAGGTTTCAATTCTCTCCCTAGTAGTTAATTATGATCTAAATGAGACCTGAGGGGCACATGGCATTTTGCTTGTAGCCTGGGGGAGGCTACCTACAGAGTGAAATATGCATAACGTATACAGATATCACACACGACAAATACAAGCCCTGAAGGTTAGAAGAACACTTGAAAAATAGGGACTGGAGAAAGCTCATCACTGCTAATCAGAGAGCAGCAGTCAACATCCCTGGAGTCTAAACTCCTGTTCACCCTTCTGTGAGTTCCTGTCAGTGACAGACAGGAAGGGGAGAGTGAAACAGAAGAAACAGGTACTGTGAAAGGTCTTGTTCACCACTGAAATTGTTAGCATAAGGTTGGAATGTGGATGTGGTAGTTTTCAAGTGTGGGGAGCATGAGAGTGTGGCCCACATCCTGATAAGCAGTGAGCCCTTGAGTTCAGCAACCCGCCATAAACCCTTTGGTGTCATCATGCGGAGGGCTGCTTCACCCTGTCACGTTCTCCCCAGAGTAGTCCACGACTGAGCCAGTGGGAGAAAGAGAGATGCAGGACCAACCACCCCTGGCTGAGCAGGGACAGTGATGGGCCATGGTTACTCTGGAACTCCCTGCCGGGATGGCGCAGGCCTATCAGGTCTGCATCCTCTTCTTGCTCTTCTCACAGGAATGGCTCCCTTGCTACTTACCAAGGTCTGTGAGCTTGTTTTACAAAACCTAACCTAATCTGTGATGATAATGAGGTGTGGCTTGTGATGAGGGTTGGAAAAGGACTCTTCATGGGAGTGTGGTGGACTACAGAAAGCCCCTGGCACAAGGGAGGTCCATGGGTCACATTCTCTGGTGCGGTCCTGGGAGAAGGGAAGTGCTAGTGGGCACTGAGCAAGAAACCACCAAAAGTAGAGAAATATTAGCTAGACGGGTAAGGGATTAGTCAGCAGTGGCATTCTAAGGATAAAAATAAACAGCCCAGAGTAGTAGGCCATTGAAAACCAGGTGTAAAAGCCAGAGGGCATCTGTGGTTGCAGATACAGAAACTCAGGCAGATGAACAGAGATGAATACTCATCCCAGAACACACCAGGCAGGGTAAGTGCGCATCAGACTTTTGGGGAACTACTCAACACAGGCAGGTCTGCTATGCCAAGGTCAAGACCTTACCAGGAGCATCTGGGGTCCTGGCCGACACGTCAGGCGCCTGGAAGGACACAGATGGGAAAACCATGTACCAGGAGTTCTAGAGTAGCACTGTGTGAAGGGGTTTGTTACAGGTTAATGTCTACCAAACACAGTCTCACAAGGAAGAGTCACCTCTAACGCTGAACACAAAATGACCAAGCAACCTGGTATTAGCCAGAGACATGTAAACGGAACACCTGGAGAGACAAAGGTGAAGATCCTATGCAGGTCCAGCAGGAAGGCTGATTTATGCTGCTCTTGTGTCGGTGAGAGAGACTGGGACTCATCCAAAGTGGCTTGGTTCCTCAAGAGGCCAACTGGACCCCGGTGGCAAGGTGACTGCAACCACATTAGGCTATCTTCATCCCGAAAGAGCCTGGTTTTCATCCTCAGAGCCAGATGCTAATTCTGCATCTCATATTGCATTATGCCAGGTCAGAGAACTGGGCCTACCGTAAGGGAGACAAGGAAGTGGTCCCAAGACCATAGGGTAGTACTCACATAGCTTGCTCTGCACTTCTCAAAGAATAGTGAGTGGCGTTTGCTAAAGAAACCAACAAGCATCCCTCTGGAGACAACATTATACAAAGAATGATATTATCCTCAAAGATGTAGTATGCGTACTGAATAAAAAGCCTTTTCACAGAACTGTGTCCTCAGAAGAAAGTCAAGCAAACACATGAGTATAGGAAACAAGGGATGGACCCATGGCTTGGTGGGCAAGTTTGTAAAACTTTGTGCTGCTTGAGTTCCCAGGGAGCACAGCCAGTTTCCTATTGAATTCTAAGATGAAGCTGTGGCCTTGGAACCCTGGATGTTTTGTGTTCATGGATTAATGGATAAGAAGAGTTTGGCCTAAGTAACTGAGGCTGCCTATCAGGAGTGGGTGGAGCTGTCTAATGGGGCAGGAGAAGATTGTAGGTGGCTTTTTCTTGGTACAACTGCTGCCTGCCATGCCTACTTGGGGCTGTAAGTGATCAGGTCCAGTAACTTAGCTTGAGAATGATGTGAGATAAGAGTCAGAACACTCTGGAGTAGAATTGTAACATTTGATGAGCCACTGAGACCAGCCTAGATGTGCTAAGGGCAATGTGAGTCTAGACTGGGTTATGGAGGACAGAGACCAATTACAACCCAAGATTTAGGGGACTTATGGGTTGTTCTGATAGTCTCCCTGCCCTGTTTTCCCTCAGGAAGCTAGGCCACCAGCATCATAGAAGAGCTACTCTTCTGACATGAATAGAGAAATAGATCCAAGCAATAAAGAGCAGACACTGGAGAACATGGAGAAGTCTCACCAGATCCCCTTGGGAGAGAGCCTTTGTCAGATCTTCCCGATCTTGGCTCTGTAGGAACTATCTCAGCTGAAGGAGTGGCCCAGCCTGAAGCCACATCCTTCCTGATACAGTCTGTTTGATGATTAAGCAAGGTAGGCTATGAAGGACTCATGTTGGACATTTGGACCCAACACAAGGAAATGCTGACTACTCACTTCAGAGTTATTCCCAGGTTGGTGTGAAGGCTTCCTGAACTCTGGAACGTAGTTTCTCTTCTTTATCTACCTCTCTCCCTTCCTCCCTTTTCTCTCTCAGCTGTTGATCCCTTATGATCTTGCACCCCAAATTCTATATCACAGTCTGCTTCCAGAAAACCAGTTAGTGGCACTATTCACTTCTATGAATCCTTTGCCTGTGCAAAGAATTATTCCTGATTCTTACCTTGAGCTTCTGTTGGTCAGCATCGAGATTCTGGAGATGAAAGTGCCTGAGCTCTGCTTGGTAGACCTCTTCTCTGGCTCCAGCTTAGTCCTGAAGCACAGTGTATAGACAGCCTGGGTGGGAAATATTCTCTTTAGTTTCAAAGTGAAAATCTCCATTAATCTGGACCACACATCTCACACTCCACTATAAATCCATTTCTTCTCATAGATTCATTGTGGTCCTTGCAGGGAATTGAAATTCAATTCAGTGAAGCCAGCTTTAATCTAGTGTCCCTATGATTGGAATAGAAAATAGGAGAGAAACTTTTGTATAAGACCAGGTAGTTAACAACCTAACAGCTTGGTTGGCAGACAAGGATGAATAGAGATAAATGTTCATATTTGAAAAATAACTGTTTTGGAAGAAGAATAATAATAGTGATGGCTGACCAAGTTGATGTCTGGGATCTGTTGGACTACTTCTGCCAACTTCTCATTCAGGGTCTTAGACAGTTTCCTAGAGAAAATTCTGGGCCTGGGTATGACTGATCAGATATACAGACACTCTGGACTTTTGGGAATGACATGGAGCATATAATTACACAGTCCAGAAGGACAGAAAAGTGACCCTCTGTAGCTGAACCAAGACCAG
This sequence comes from Thryonomys swinderianus, assembly GCA_004025085.1. Classification (NCBI taxonomy): domain Eukaryota; kingdom Metazoa; phylum Chordata; class Mammalia; order Rodentia; family Thryonomyidae; genus Thryonomys; species Thryonomys swinderianus. The sequence goes on from PVIC010000010.1 coordinate 100,185, forward strand.
AAAAAGATGGAACATGTAAAGGCCAGAGAAGATGAAATGTTCATTCTTTTTTGTTTAAATTGAATTCTTTATTGGTACATTTTATATACAGTTCACAATCACACTCAGCATTGGGGAATTTGTACCAGCATATGACAGAAGTTAATTCTCATTTTTGCCAATATCCCTAGAACTGTTTATTCTTTTTCTTCCTCTTGGGTTGTTCTTAGAAGAAGTTGTTCTGTGTGGTGTCTCTGGTGGTGACGATTAGGCTGAATAGGTATAATGTTCTCTTCTCCCTACGAAGACTCATTACATGACTTCCTTCAGTTTTCCAGGGAACAGAGCCCGAGGAAGAGCTAGTAACAGATCATGCTGAATGTCAGGCATTGTTGTTGGTGCTATAGAGACATTAAATTATTTCTCCCTCACAGCTACACTCTGAACTAGGTACTGTTCAGATGAAGGAAACGAAATGCAGAAAATTTATGTGACTTGCTCAAGATCACTGTGTGTTATGGTTTGGTTCAGAAAGTCCTGCAAAGGCTCGTGAGTTCAGAAATGGTGTTTTGGAGGTGATTGGACCATGAGGGTGCTAAACTCAGTCCAGCATTGAGTTCATAGCTGAATGTACTGTGAGAAGGTGAGATAGGGTTGGAAGAGGTGGGCCGCTGGAGGTGTGACCTGGAAGATTGTGTTTTTATCCTCAACCCCTTTCTCTCGAAGCTCTTCCTTGCCCTCTCTTCTTTCAGATGTGATGAAACGAGCAGCTTTCCTCTGCCTTACTCTTCCTCCATGGTATTTCTGCTTGGAGTCTCCATGAACTGAAACCTCCAAAGTCATGAGCCAGAATACATATAATATCTTTTCCTTTAAGTCACAAGTTTCTGTATTTTATTCCAGCGACAGAAAAGGTGACATAAACCATACTAGTAAGTCTTAGAGAGCAAAGTCAGATTAGACACTGGGTTCTTGCACTTGTGCTGCCATTTGAAAAATGGACACCATTAGAACATTCAGTAAGATTTCTATGACTCTAGCTCCACATGGCCTGGCAGCTTTGGAGACTCTTTGCTAATGACTGGTGGAGAGGTGTTGTTTTTCTAATAGGAAACACATAACTCCTTCTCCGTTGAAAGGCCACCATTTATAGACTGTGTATTCTCACCATAGACTGGAGTCTATAAATCTACTCACATATTTATTTTGGTCTCCAGAGTTTGACTTTTGATTGTCAGTTCCTCCTGTCCATGAAGGCTGTCAGAGAGCAGGATCTTTCTTTTTACTCTCTTCTCTACACAGCACTGAGCAGGTGTTGATGAGCTGTACCATCCGTTGATGTCCTGACTTAAAACATCAAATGAAGTTGATGCTGAGGTGTGTGGCTTGGAGGGAGATTTTTCAACAAAAATGATCCTGCTGAGAAGAAATGCTCAGGCTGCTGGACGGACAGAACTTCACCACATGGTTCTGCGAACCCTAGTGCCCTGTTCCCCTGGGGGTCCCTGGACACTCTTAGAGCCCATGAGGTATATGCAAATTTTTAAGTCAGTGTCTGTTTTTTTTTTTTGAAATATTTGCAATTTATCAGACTCTGAAACCGGTGTTGTTATAGAAAGAAAACTGAATTTGTAGCCTTACTATTTTTGCTTTAGGAGTTTTATGTAGGGAGAAGGGATAGTGAGGCCTTTTCCCCAGGAAGCAGTGTTATGTGTGCTAACACTGACGCAGCAGATTTGTATCCAGAGCCTGAGAAGTTGCACCTTTTTTTTTTTTTTTTTTTTGCTTTTTGAGACAGGGTCTCGCTTTGTAGTTCAGGCTGGCCCTGAGCTCACTATGGTGCCCAGGCAAGCCGCCGTGAACTCAGCAATCCTCCTGTCTCTGCCTCCCAAGTGCTGGGATTACAGGCGTGAGCCACCA
>PVIC010000010.1:102183-202066 GCA_004025085.1 Thryonomys swinderianus
GCTTTGTAGTTCAGGCTGGCTCTGAGCTCACTATGTAGCCCAGGCAAGCCTCCAACTCAGCAATCCTCCTGCCTCTGCCTCCCGAATGCTGGGATTACAGGCGTGAGCCACCATGCCTGGCACTGTGGTATGTGGTATTGATCGCTGGTGGGCATGAGTCACCATGTCCAGCACTGTATGTGGTTACCGGGGATCTAACTCAGGACCTTGCGCTTGCAAGGGAGGCACTGGAACCACTGAGCTAACCTTCCGGCCCCATTTTTATACAATTTTTGTAACATTGTCTCCCTTATATGGGCATACACTGACATTTCACATTCTAGTTGGGTATAATTAACATTCTCCATTCTGGTTGGGTATGATTTATGTTACAGAGTTACATTGGAATTACATATATGTACACAGTGCCTGGTATCACTACATTGTAAAAAGTTTTCACCCTGACCCCTCAGGTGGGGCCTTATCATATTTTCTGCCTTTGATACTTGGGTCTCATTTAATTTTTGGTCAATTTACATCATCTTAGTTCAGAGGTTTATATTTGCGTATCATCATTGTGTGTGGCTATTGTCTTTCAGCCATTGTCCCAGTGAGGCTAGAGACAGAATGCATAGCCAAGGGAGCCCAGGCAAGGCAGTATCAAATGGGTCCCAAGTCAGGAGTGGGATACCTATGAGGGTTTGAATTCCCTGAGAATAGAAATCATCCACCAAATAGTCACCAAGTTCCAACCTTTTCAGGTCTGGATTGGAACATGGGTTGGAACTTTTCTCAGGTTCCATGAGTTGGAACATAAGCAATTTTCCTGATTTGATTTGGAATCTCCTCTATGACCTTTCCCTCATCATTTATTTGTAGGTAGTAGATGCTTAGGTTAAATTTCTCACAAACCTCTCTCGCAGAAGCAAGCAGACAGTCTAAGAGATTCTGGTGGATAGCAGTACACATTTTGGTCTGTTGTTGGGCTAACAAGTTAAGAGCTTTGACAGTTTCACTGGTTTCTACAACTGCTTGTAGTCTAATTATGCAGTTTAGTATATAAATGAAGCAGCAGCCTTAAGACCCGTCCTTTGCCCAAGTGGCAGCATCATAATACTGAATTATGCATTCAAGAGGCCATTCAGTATCTTTCAAATTGCCCATTTGCAAGGTATGCCATTTTCTATGGGTCCCTGTGTCCCCATACACTTGGACTCCCAGATGTCCTCTCTTCACAAGTGGGAGTAGAAAGACAGGTGGATCATCCCTCATACACAGACCCTGACAAGCTTAGGGGATGTACAGCATATGCAGTCCTTCTCCATATCTGATACAGTCCATCTGGAGCCTACAATTTGATGTCTGCGCTGACCTCATCCCAGGCCCCCTTAGACAAGAAAGTTGGTTCAGAGTAGTCAGGGAACCTCCACCACTAGGTCTTCCAGGTGTTTCAGTTGTAGGATCTTTGACCCAGACACATTAGGCCCCTTAAAAGGACATTGAAATTTCTCCTCTGGGCAAGATAGTTTCTTCCAGTTACAGAGGTCCTGAGAAGCCAAATTCCTGAAGTACAGCTAGAATATCCTGTACCAACTCATGGAGTTCTAACTCTGTATCTTCCCATGGCCATTGATGCCCCATGTTATTTCCCCGACATTTATTGTAAGAAGATTCATTCAAAGTCTGGGTTATAGTCTCTGCTCATGCTAAAAAAAAGGCTAGGGACCCAAATATCTTTGAGAGCAAGAGTTGTCAGTACATTATAGATAGTCACAAAAAGGATGCAGTCAGTCCATATCTCCAGTCAAGGTGGACTCAGGATTCTGCTGTGGGTAGACTACTCAGTCTCAAGAGAGACTAAAACAGGGCTGTCGTCTTTCAGAGGTATTCTTGAGGTGGTGGCCTGCTTCTTCCGGATCATCAGTTTACACAGTGCCAGTGAGTCAGACATGCTCCCAGTCTTGAGACATTGGCTTTATTCTGCTGTAGTAAATCCAAGGGGCTATCTCATCCATATTTACTGAGGATAGGATGACCGTGAAAGGGGTCCACAAGAAGGGTTTCAGGGGCTGGTTATTCAATTCCTTTACCCACACAGTATCTCCTGACCTGAAAGAGTGACCATCAATGATCAAACTTGTTCCTTAACCCATTGGTGTAGGGTGGTGAGGCTGAGCCTAATGTCTGCCTTTGTTGTCCCAGAATGAGGTTCTTAAGCTCCTTTAAATCTTCTCTTGTGCCCTTAACAAGAGGAAAGGTGCCTCAAAGGAGGAAAACTTGAAGAGTTGCTAAAGGGAGTTGGGGGCACAGGGAATGAAGTCTTTGTCACAATGTGCTCCAGAGTCCAAGCCACAGTTGTTCCTCATAACTAATTGCAGCTCTGGTGTGTAGAGTGGAGGAGGATGGCCTAGGGTGAAATGAAGTTTAAAATGTAGGAGCTTTTGCTCACATCATTTGATACAAAGGACAGAGTCACACTTTCTTACAATTTCCCCACTTACATCTTGCACTTTTTTTTTTTTACAAACTCTGGTAGCAGAAATTCATTCTCTCTCTTGTGTTTCTTCTTCATCTGGAGTATGTTAGCTGTCTAAAGTGGGGGAAACAGTTTGCAAAGGGCAGTCTCTAGGAAAGAATAAATAAATTTTAAAGCACATATGACCAATGCATGAGCACTAAAATGGAAAAAACAATTATAATAGGCTGGGTCTTAGATCCATCTCTCCATGTAGCTGAAAACCTCCAGCAGGGGTTGACAAATGAAGCCTCTTCTTTATGTCTGGTCTACATTACTATAACTTTTGTATCTTTGGTTATACTTTTCTGCTGGGTGTTTAAGAACTAGTTAAAGTGAGATGAGTATTAATCAAAATCAGCCTCTTTTTTTTTTTCTGTGAAATATCAAAGTCAGTTAAGGCTTCCCCAGAGTTATTTGTAGGACCATGCATAGAACCCTTCAGCTCTTCTGTTAGTGTTACCTGCTATGAGTCACAGTGTTGCTTGACTGTGTAGCTTCCTGTGGAAGCATAAAATATTTCTCTCTTTAGTGACCCTTTTTGGAACACACTGTGCCTCAGCCGATTCTTGTTTCTTAGAGTCTAACAATCCCCTTGGTCAGGAGGTTGGTTGGTTTACCAAAGTTGTAGAGTTTTGTAGGATAGGTTTCCTTCTACCCGCCAAGCCCTTGTTGATCTTGGAAGGCCAAGGCCAAAATATTAGTTGTCCTCATACCCCAGTTAACTTTTTATCTTTGGTTCCTAAACCTCAGTTGTTGAATACCCAAGAGATAAGTTAAACCAGTATTGCAGCAAGAGAAGTAGGTTTAATCATACTGAGAAATCCAGCACCTTCAAATATATAGTGTGTCCAGAAACTGGTCATACCAATCGTAGTTGTCATAGAAGTTGAATCCTTAACAAATATTATAACAGTTATAGAGTTGTATAGAGACAACTCGAGAATGAGGACGACATAACACATTATCACAACAATCATGATGAGATAAAAAAACATTAGGTTTCTGTTATTACTTCTGATAAATATTTAAATGTTTATCTTAGTATGAAATAACTCTTTAGTCATTTTATCTAATTACAAGACATACAAATGTCATATAGAAACATTTACCTAATTTGTTAGAGAGCTTATCGTTTTACTTATAACCAGTTTAAGTATATCATAATAATTTATTTAATAACTGTTGGGATGGAGTGCTATTAGATCATGGGAAAGCTGGAAAAGCCACTCTGCAGTGAAGAAACTGGATACATGTTCACATATGCAGCTTTTCTTTTTTTTTTTTTTTTTTTTTTTTTTTTTTTGAGACAGGGTCTCGCTTTGTAGTTCAGGCTGGCCCTGAGCTCACTATGGTGCCCAGGCAAGCCGCCGTGAACTCAGCAATCCTCCTGTCCCTGCCTTCCGAGTGCTGGGATTACAGGCGTGAGCCACCACGTTCAGCATTGCAGCTTTCCTTTTAATCACAAGGAGGAGTTCTGTCCAGTGGTTCCCTAAATTCAAGGAGTTCCATTCAGTTACTTAGCAATTGCTTTAGACAACTCATTATCATAGTTAACATTTCAAACTATTTTGTATATTATTTTTCATCAAGGAAAAATTCTTAAATTCTTGCATGCAAAAAATAATATTACATTTATGAAGTTCATTTTGATATTATGTTCCTTGTCTATGTTATCTAATAATCTGGACGGAAACATTCCCCAATCTATAAAATACCTTTATTCTTATCAACTGATTTAAATTAGTTTACTGTTAACCTGTGTGAAGTGTCTATTTATGTAAAGATAACCTAAGTAGAAGATATAATTTAAGATTAACACATTGAAACATATACAGTTTCAATCATATATAACCATTATATTCCCAGACTCTAAGGCTTCTATTTGTAAGTTCTATGTGAATTTACAAAGTCTCTTAACCCTCATCTTGTAACTTTTTAAGTGGCTATTATTATTAGTTTTTTCTAAAACCCTAGATAACTTGTTTTTATGTGGGAGGCCAAAAGAGCAAGAGGAAAATAAAAAGAAAAATAAAATTGCTTAAACCAGTGAACAAAAAAGACACAGACACACAAACAATTACTTTTGGATCAGAGTACACTCTTAGAAATACTGGCCAAGTTGAACTAAAGCTGTAATAATCTGTTGTAGGTTCATTATAAATTGACTAGTCAGATCTTTTGGGGGCGACCAATTAGTGTAGATATTTCTTGCAATAAACTAACACCAGTAAAGATGTGGCAGAGAAAAACCTCTTACTATTATAAACAGAAAGAGTCAGGAGAGAGGAAACAGGATACAGATTTTGTCGTTTTATTTTCTAACTTACCTTTGGAGAAAAAATGAACTTTTAATTTAACAATAGATCATATATCAAGGAAATTAGAGGCCCTGTGCCTGCCCTCTCCTTGTCACATGCTAGAAGGCACTAGGCTATCCTATTCTCCCTACCTTTTTGGTAACAAACAGCAAAGAAAATTAAAAGGGCTCAAGTTGCCCCCTTTTTATATTTAGTGCACCTTTCGATTTAAAGTTTTTTTTTTTTTTTTAGACAGTGTCTCACTTTGTAGTTCAGGCTGGCTCTGAGCTCACTATGTAGCCCAGGCAAGCCTCGAACTCAGCAATCCTCCTGTCTCTGCCTCCTGAGTGCTGGGATTACAGGCGTGAGCCACCATGCCCGGCTTAAAGTTATTTTTTAAATAATTTTGGTTTTATCTTCTTTCTTCTTCCTGTGACCTCAGACTATCACAATTTTAAATTCAACTGTCAACAGACTGTAAAGTAACCTTGAACCAGTACTCTTATTTTAACACCCACAAAAAGCAGAGAAAAGAGAAAATTAACCCTTTAATTGTAGGTCAAGAATTTACAATCCATGAGAAATATTTTAAGCATATTAACTAAATAAAAATAAAGTAGAAGCTAAAAGTAAATTCATCAATTAGCAAAGATTTGTAACAACTGGCTCTTGCTGTGACACTGGCTTGGCTGTCACGCCACAGCATGAATATTTTATCATTAGCTGTTTTTATTGGTGCCCTGTGGGTCGCACCTTTCTAATTTTCTCCTGGGCTAAGGAAAGGGGTTCTTTCTACCCACGTGTGGCTGCAGTTGTAGCACTAGTGGTTGAGTCCTTTTCAGCCAGCACCAGTTCCAGCTGAGGTGGAGCCATCCATCTGGGGGTGTTGGGGGTTACAGACTAGGGGTAGGATTAAAGATGACACCCTGTGGAGAAGGGAATTGGAGGCAAATGCTCTCTTGTTGTTAAGTCCTCAAGGTCTTAGAGGAAAGAGGAAATCATCTCCTGTGGCCAATACAGCAAGTAATCTATCTTCTTCTGAGACCCCACTTTCTTCCACTGACAAATTCAAACAAGTGACATGTGCTGTCCTCATCCAGTCCAAACTTTGACTGGAAAATGGATGAGGACAGGATGGGAGTTGTGGTCAAATGAAACAACGATACTTTATCATGTTAGCTTTCTTTTTGTTCTTTTGTCCGTGTGAGTTGTCAGCAAAATTCCTTAACATGAGTGTGATGGAGCTACCAGGGGTATTTCACTCACTGAGCTCCTTAATTCCCTAACCTGTCCTAAACGGGGACCACATTTATTTTCCATTCTGCTTGTCCCTGAAGCCTGAAACTCAGTGTCCTGCACACTGAGATGTCTTGCCAACAGTCAGTGTAGGCAAATTGGTCAGGATGGTCAGGGTCCTCTGGAGCAACTCTAAACTCTTGGCTAATTGTTTTGTCAAGTACCCCTCAGTGGGCCACCCCAACTCAAAAGATGGCCAATCAACTTCAAAGAAGCTTTCTGGAAGTCAATTTAACACCACCATTGCCCTTTCTAATATCCCCTTTGAAAATTCTTTAGCGTACACACTAGGAGGGTTGGCTTGCTCTGCTTTCCACCCATTCCCTCCCCGTGAAAGACAATTTGTATGGAAAAGAGAGGGAGGAGGTAAGGGCAAGGCTTTAATTGGAAGGGTTGCACACTCACTTCATCCATCTCCAGCTACTGTCTTCACAGAGATATTTCAGAGATCTTTTAGCATTGGCAGAGCTCCTGGGGGCTTAACTGTTGCCTTTAGCTACATGGGAATCACCATGTAAGCATGAATCAAGGATCAACTCGCGCTTCAGCCCTGTGTTCAGGTCAGAACCTTTTTGAATCCATGTCGTTTACTCAAAAACACACAAGGATTCCAGCCCTCTGCCCAGGGCCCAGGGCCCAGTGCCCTGGGACTGCAGTTTTATTCCTTGCAAAACTACTCAGGCAATTCTGATACTCTGGTCTACCACCCTGTTCCTCAGAGCTGCGGTTTCAGTTTCCATGAAACTTACTTGGGCACTTCTAGTAGTCTACTTCACTGCCTAGTTCCACAGTATTGCTGTTTCAGTTTCACTTAAACTTACTCAAGCAGTTCTGGAAGGTGATCAGCCTCTCCGTCTGCCTCTTTAAAGACCGGACTATGGAACTGAACCCAGTCTTAACCTAATCTGTTGAGTGGTGCTTCTTGAATTGGTTCCGGGGCCTTCAAGTTCCATTGTATGTCTGGAGTTCTTTCCCTGACATGTCTGGAGAGGCCAACCATTCCTACAGATCAAACAATCTGCTGGCACCAGGTGAGGTTGTGTCTTTGGGTGCTCTGAGGTTTGGTCTCCAGGGACAAAGGAGGTAGAAATACACCATCTCTGAATCCTGGCTAGGAGCCCCAGAAATACTGTGGGCTTTTCATGAAAAGAGACAGGACACCAAGGCCTTTCCCCAGGAAGCAGCTGTGTTCATGCCAGCACTTACCCAGTGAGTTCATATCTAAAGGTTGAATGCTGAACATGGCATATGTAGTTGCATCCTTTCATGTAATTTTTGTGTCTTTGTCTTCCTTACAGTGGCATACACTAACATTTTACAGTCTAGTTTTATATATATTAATATTCTACAGTCTGGTTTGGTATGATTTATATTACAGAATTGCATTAGAACTACACATGTGTACACAGAGGTTAATATTACTACATTGTAAAAAGTTCCTGTCCCAACCCTAAGGGGGGGCCCTATTACATTACTCTTTTTCTCTGTGGACTTGTGTAAACCATTTAACAATTGGAATCTCAGTTTCCATACATAGAAATGGGACACAAGTGCTTCCTCAGAGTGAAGGTTATAGTCAAGAGTAGCTGAGATGAAAAATTTCAACAGAAGAAAGTTGTAATCTCTATAGCACCTTACCAGCATGGGATGGAGGGTCATTGCTATTCTTCTTTTTTTGAATCTGAGATTGGAGGGCATAGTGCAGACAGTGACAGAGTGTACATGTCCTAGGCTCAGTTCCTCTGAAAGCTGACCCTGAGGAAAGAATCTGAGAGTCAGTAGTTCACTTGAGGTATGATGGCAAGTTGAATTGGTGGAGAAATGTTTGAGTGATAGAGGGAAAGAGGGACAGAAGGATGTCAGTGTGCAAAAATGAGCAGGATGCTTCTCTGAGCAATTAGGACTCAACACCTGTGCAAAGCACACTTCCCTGAGGGCCAAGTAACCACTTACATACTGCCTTAGAAAGCTCTCAGGCAAAGCCACAGGGCCTAGCCACATATGCTAGAGCGAAGAGGATTGAGGGACAGGGCATCTGCCACAGACAGTATCTGCTACAGCAGTCTCTGAGCTTGACTGTCATATGCATTATCTACATTAAATTCTAAGTCATTCTAACAGTTTCTAAACATAGCCTTTCACTAGCATTACCTGGAAAATATATAAAAAAGTCAGACTTGGGGGCCCATATTTGGAAGATTTTAATTTAGTATGTCTAGGGCAAGGTCTGAAAGTTGACATTTTTCAAAATTTCTCCAGGTAATTCTGATGATCAGTCATTTTGGGAAATATAGCACTTAAAACCCATTTATGCAGATATTATAATGAAACTGAGACTTGACATGTTCAGTATTTCATACAATGTTACATCTAGATTATGGTGGAGGCAGTATTCCAGCCAAGTGCTCATTTCTTTACCTTAATGTCACACTTGTTCATCAAGGACCTGCATATCTGACAGAGTCAGCTACCATGGCTCCTGAATCTTAAGGAAAGGGGTAGAACACACAAACGATGATTTCCTACCACTGTCTACTATTATGTGCTAGTGCTACCTCTCAGTAGAACAAAGCTTTTTCAGATCTCAACTTTCTCATCTTTTCCTTTGCGTTGGCAAGATTCTTCACTCCAGATGCCTGTGTTATTGATATATCCTCTTAGATCATCTCACTGGCTTGGTCTCTGCTTCTCATCCTGTGACTCAGCCAACACATACTTCGTCATTCCATTCTCTTTCTTAGGAACCTTCAAGGACTTTCCATACTTGGTTTATAATGGAGCAAGTTACTCTCCAGTCATATGAAGCCCTCCTGACCCAGTTTCATTCTTATTCCTCCAGGCTTTCTCCTGTAAGTCTCACCAGGTAGGAGAACAAAAACCTCATTCGGTGCTTAAAAGGAGAACATTTTAAGTAGAGAATGGTTAGAAAGGCATTAGAGGACTGAAAAAAACAAAAAGGGTGTTGAAGTACTATAACAGCTGTAACCATGGGAAGCAGATGCCCATGCTAAATCTGGGAGCCACAGAAAAGAGATTGGCCACAGATCTTTCAGGAAGGGGAGACACTGCTGCTGCTGATAACCTGGGAGCTCAGGACAGAGACTCTTCAAGGGGCAACCTGTTTATTTGCTGAAAAGGGACTCCAGTTTCTGCTGTATTTCAGGATGAAGGCTTTTATGAAATAAACTCTCTTTAGATCTTTGATAAGAGGGAGCTGCCCAGTGGGGACACAATAAGGCTAGAGACAAAGGACCCTAGAGAATGGAGTCAGTTCTGCTGCCAAGAAGCATAATTAATGGGACATTGACAACAGGAAGAAGTGAACAGGGAGGAGCCAAGTCCACCCTTCCTCCTGTCTTCTGGTCTCCCTACTTCCAGTACTTGTGGGATCCCAAAGGCAGCAAGTGGACAGAGGACATCAGTCTATTTGCATTTTTAAGCCCTAACTCCACAAAGCTGAGTACAGTATAACGCGGTGCTGAGGAACAATGGCTTACAGACTGGCATGACACTTGAAATGTTGGGATCTCCAGGAGTGCTGGGCACTTATAAACTTCAGGTTTTTTTTTTTTTTTTTTTGCAGTACCAGATATCGAACTTGGGCCCTTGTTCATCCAAGTTTGGTGCAGTACCACTTGAGCTAAATTCCCCGCCCTACACTTCAGCTTTTTTTTTTGTTTTTTTTTTTTTGAGACAGGGTCTCGCTTTGTAGTTCAGGCTGTAGCCCAGGCAAGCCTCGAACTCAGCAATCCTCCTGCCTCTGCCTCCCGAGTGCTGGGATTACAGGCGTGAGCCACCACGTCCGGCCCTACACTTCAGCTTTTTGAGTAATGCCTTCCCATTTCTTTGGAATTCTCTTCCTATCCACAGGTTATTTGGCCCACATTGACATTCAAAAGTCTACTCATTGTGACATTTTATATCTTCTCTCATTCCCTAAGTTCCATGTCAGAAAAAAAACATTTTTCTTGTTTTCTCCTTGTTTTCTTGTTTTCTGCTTTTATAAAGCAATGGTCACATTATGTTATGATTATTTGCTTCAAGTTTATATCTTCTTGACCATGAACTTCAGGGGAAAGATGTTGCTTTATTTGTCTTTGTCCCTGGCCATTCAATGAATGTATGTCAAATGACAAAGGCCAGATGTAGAAATAGGGAAAGGAATGAGGAAGGCCGGGGCAGGTTGCCATGCAAACGCCACACCCAAGGGAACCACCCAAGGAGCAAGGAGAAGACATTGGTTCCTGGCTTCCTTGTCTATCAACCAATTTAGCTGTTGCAAAACATGGAAGTGAGGAAAAAAAAAAAAACATAGCATTTAGGATTGTTTTAGAATTTAGCAGTATCAAAATTCTAGTTCCACATCCTTTTTCTCCAAAGAACATCTAGAATTGGACAGATGTTTGGTTACCTTCAGCATAGTCTGCTTCCCTGTCTTCCTTCCCATTCACTTCATTTTCTACAGGACCATGATTGTTTCCCTCTAGCAATTAATTCATAATGAAATTTTCAGTAATATTTGTTTTAGTTTCTTTAGCTGCTTTATTTTAATGGAAATTCCCAGAGACTGATAGTCCTTCTGGAATTCTAAGGTCTCCATTGCTGATGGAAGAATCTTAATTTCTTTCTTTCTTTCTTTCTTTCTTTCTTTCTTTCTTTCTTTCTTTCTTTCTTTCTTTCTTTTTTTTTTTTCAGATTCTATGAGTGAAGGTATTTTTGGAAACCTTCATATTTATAGTTTTATTCCTAAAAACTCATTTACATTCAGATCCAGCACATGCTTAACCAGCATTAGTATATTCTAAGCATTCTATTAGGTACTTTTGCATTCATGTGTCATCCAGCTTAATCTTCACAGCCACTGTGCGGTGGGTATTATTATCACATATTTATACTACAGGAAACAAGGGATCAGAGGGATCAAATGACTTGCCTGTAATCAACAGGGCTGAAATTTGAATCTGGTTCTATTTGATGCTGTGCTCACTGTTTCTTCCTATGAATTCTCCTTCCAAAGAAGAATCTGTAGCTCCAAATTGGACTTGGTCTCCCACAGAGTCTGAGATTTGAAGCTACCTTGATGATAGGACATTTTATTTTAGTGTCCAACAATGGATCCTGACACAGAAGGCAAGGCTGAGTCCCTGTGGCAAGATCTCTTCCTTCTCCAAAGAACAATCGTATTTGGGTACGACTTCTATAAACCATCAGTTCCAGGTAATGCTTGTGTCTCCTGTTCTGGTGGACAAGTAAACGGGAGCAATGTGGGTATGGTTGCAAGGACCCCAGTGAGGAGAGAGCTCATGGGCTTTTCACTTGGGTCATTTGACTCCTCAGTCATAGGTGTCCTCCCTTGTAAAACTGGATGTTTGGGCAATATGACACTGAACTTTCTCTTTGGTCCTAAGGTAGCATGAATAACCCCTGTTTCCCTATGTAAGTCTTTTTGACCTTCAAAGTCAATCCTCATGTTGAGCATTTAAGCACTCTCAGAATTTGAGCCAAGCTCAGAAAAGTTGAGAATTTTGAATCTCTGATTTATAAATCATCATTTCTTAGGTAGAAGTATCTATTTCCAATTATCCTTGAAGGAGATGAATTAATAGGTCTCAAGTCACACCATGGATAAATTTCCCCCAACCAACTATAGGGTTCTAGGCCAAGCACTCAGGAAAAATCTGTCCATAACTCAGTGAGTACTTCAGTATTTGGAACTTGTCTTGAGTTGCTTTGCTTACATGCTAAATAATTCATTACACTCTCTTTTCCTGCTATTGTTGCCTTGAACAGCTCTTGTCTCTGCCCTTTGCTGCTGTTCCCAGGAGCTTGTGTGAATTATGATTTTGGCACGAAGACATATGAAGCTTGGAGGATGACAGCCCTTGGGGAATACAGACGATAGCCATGGTTTCTATGGCACCCCCAGACCTCAAACTGTGAAGTTTCCCACATCTCTTATCATGACATTAAGAATTGCCTTGTAGTTCACCTGAGGACATGTTCCACAGATATCATTGAATATTTATTAGCGTTATTACATTTTCTCCTGCACCTTTCAGCCCAGAGGATCCCAAAATGCTTTGCTGACAAAATATCTGGGGAACTTTACCCATTTCTGAAATTTAGCTGCTGTTCCTGAATTTTTCTTTCACCACACCTTTTCCATCTGCTTCCCCCAGTCCATTTCTACCTGGATTGTTATAACTCTTTGTTGCTTAACAAATGACACTCAAATGCCTTAATATGGCTGAATTAGCTTACTACAGTGGATGAAACAGATATGGCCACAAAGTTTGGCCATAAAGTGCATTTATTCTCTTTGGATTCTGAAGGTCAGAAATCCGAAATTGTTTCCAGTGAGTTGAAAGCAAGGTGTTGGGCAGGTTAGGCTTCCCCCAGAGGTTCAGAAATGTCTACTTGTGTACTTTCCTACCTCTGGGACTATGTTCCCTGCATTTCTTGGCACATGTCCCTTCGCTACCCTTTAAGGCTGACAGATGAGTATCTCCCATACTCCTTTCTACATGTTTTCTACTCTGTTGTCCTTTCCTTCTTAGGAAGACATTTGTAATTATGCTTTGGGATCATCTGTGTATTCCTGGATTACTCCTCATAGCCACATTTGCCATGTAATGTAACATTCCCAGGTTCAGGAATTGCGTGTATTGTCTTCTGAGGTCATCACTCAACCCACCATCCCTGGTAATGAAAATATTCTCATATGACCAAGGTCAATATCTAATTTTCCCTATAGGCATGTGTGATGCCACAGTCAGGCTGGGATGCTGAGTTCTGTTCAAAACATTTTGCAGTTTCCTGGTTCTGTGTCTTTGTGATTTTGTTTTTTTTTTTTTCACCAGAAATGCTTTCTTTTCTTTGTGATGCTCCATGTTTTTTTGTTCATCTTGGATGGCACAAGTGCCTCTAACACACGCTTATCTGAAGGTTCCTTCTTATGACTTGGCTGCTGCTGACTGGCTTCTCCTCTAAGAAGCCCACTTCCCACAAACCAGAAGGAATGTTTCTCTGTTAACAGGACCTGCTGCAGTTTTCACATGCAGAGCCTTCAGAAATGCCACATAAATTATTTCCATGGGCAGAATAGGACAGGGGAGGTTTTCAGGTCAATTCCACAACCTATCCATTTGACATTCAACAAATATTTATTATTCATTTAAAAGTATTTATTAAGCTCATCCTCTGATTCCTGTCCAGCTCACAGAGATGAAGAAGTAAGCTTTCGCCCTAAGGGAATTTGAGGCCCCTAGGGCACTTTGAACATCAAGAAAGCAATTGCCAGTCGCCCTCTTCTCAGCACAAGGGAATCCTGGGAAGCCAGGAGAGCAGATAGCAGAGGGTGGGTCTGTCTTCACAGTGAGAAATGACAGAACTTAATTTTGCAATTAGTGATCCTGCCAAAAAGGGCAATCATAATATTATTGTTCATAACAAAGATCCACCTTCGATTTTTTTCTGCTGCTTTTTATGAGGTATTACTATCATGTAATAGAGCGATTTTTAAAAAAAATAACAGGGGGAATTATGTTACAGTGTATCTCAGCATTAGAAAGAACCAGAAAGGTCATATAGTTCAACTTTCTTTTTGATGTAGATTTTCTCTCTAAAATGTGTCTAAATAGCAACTGCTTGCTGAATTCTACTTGAAAATTCCCAGGGGGCTATTTTTCAAAAAAGTCACTTTAGATTCTATTTGTACATTAGAGAATATAGAGGAAGATGCTTTACATTTGCTACCTATTCACCTATATGTATACATAAACAGAAATATATGAAACTTGTACATGAATATATCATTTATACAGACATACGTGTGTGTGTGTGTGTGTGTGTGAAAGCAATTATGCCATAATTCTGAGAGAGAAGTTACAAAACTATTTTAGAAAATAGATTTATTGTTGGAAACTTTTTGTGTATACATATATTCTTTCAGAGTGACAAATGACTCAGGACATATAAATGCCTAACGGGTCTTGGATGTATTGATATTCATATCCATATCCATATACCTGGAAGTATATGATATTATTTCCTTTGATTATTTAAAAATAATTTCAGAGAGACAATATCCACATGACATATCTTTTTCCTTAGACACAGGTCTTACTGCAAATGAGAGTGGTTTAGTGGAAAGACTATGATTCTCAAGTGGGATGCAAAATCAAATCATGACACTTGTATGTAGATGCCTATGGCCTTAGTGAAGTCATTTAGCATGTCTGAACTCAGGTTCATCTGTAAAATTAGCTAAAGCTACAAAAAGTTAATGTGTTTAGCAGAAACCAGATGCATGAGTTATTTTCAGTTCTTATATGAAGAAGTTGAGATGGGTTTTGTAACTAGTTTTGTAGTAAACAAAATAAGGGATAAGAATATAGGATGATTTTTGTATGATTCTGATATTTTTCTAAATATAATGGTTGATGAACTTTTTCTGATATAACATTATTTTTTCCTGTCCCCAAAAAGGTACATTGTTTTTTTCTTTTTGGATGGACAAAAATGAATGTATGCCTATACATGCATAAAGCTTAATGGTTTCCTTATACTTTGAATATACGTAGTAGGATGTTGAAGGACCCTCTCTTTTGAAATCACAGCATATATCAGATGTTTTGAGAAGTATATATCATTTTTTTAGTAGGAAAGGCTTTGTGTGGAATTGGAATGGGCAATATAAAAAGCTCCTGGAAGACAGGAAGGGGCCTGAGTGGGTTGCTCTTGAGAAATCTATTTTAAAGCAAGGGCGCATCATATAATTTTAATGATTCTGCAATGATGCCTTGACACTTTCTGCTGCAGAAGTTTGTTATAAGGGACTGTACCACATTCACCCAATCACATGTGACTGTTTAAACTCATATCACCCTCTGAGAATGAGCCAGCTCCAGCATTAGAGATGAAGGGGTTGCACTACCCTGAGTTTGGGTTCAGCTAGGCAATCAGTCACTCAGAATGTTGTGGAATAAGAAACTCCAATAGGAACTAGATGTTACATTATAAAGAAAGAAGCAGAAAAGTGAAGTTCCACAAGGGGAGTTGAAGGAATTAAAAAGAGTCAGTAGCCATACAATCTGAGAATATTTCTGGCCTTCTAAATGCAACTGTATAGGGGAGGACCAGAATAAAGCTTTCCTGGATGTGCTGCCTCTGTGTGGTCTACAGCACTGGCCCATGGTGAGACCAAATCTCCTTTGGGTCATAAGCAGGAGCTCAGAAGCAGGAGCTCAGGAGTGCTGGATGTGGGACAGGGAAGGGTGTGAATAAGATAGAGTCCAATGGGCAATTCTCCATGTGTTAGTCACCAAATCTGATGATGGCAAAGTTCAGAGAGCATTAATTCCTGCTTCACTTCTATGTTACAAAACTCATGCAAATTCTTCTTTTGGCCAATTTTCACTTGGAAATACAAAGAGAAGAAATTCTGGGATACATCATTTCACTTTAACAAGGTTAGCCCTGAACGATCCCTCAGGGTTACTTACTAAAGAATACAAGAAAATAATCTGCAGCAGGTGTGCTTGTCTGTCTTTATCTGAGCATGGCGGAAAGTCCCCTTAACCTCCTGTGATGGAATCTACCAGTAGGAAAATGCAATTTATGAATTTTTTTTATTGAAAATGTATACAGTTAAAGTACATCTTAAGTACAGTTCAATGTGTCTTGAAAAATTCAGTATCTACATTGCAGTCAACACCCTGATGAAACCTTGAACGCTGTGAAATTAGGTAAGTTTTCTAAATTTGTTATTTTAAAGATTATTTATGTTATTTTAAATTGCTTGTATTGAGAAATAAATGATAGAATCAACTTAATTGCTTTAAACTAGTAGTTTGGAAATTTTTATTGAGATTACTTAAACTCTGATGAAAGTTTAGGGTGAGTTGACACTTTAAACATATTAAGGTTTTCCATCTAAGAACAACTTATACCTCTATTTATATTTCCTTGAATCTCTCTCAGCCGTGCTTTTTAGTTTTTTATTTAGAACACTAGAACCTCTTTTATTAATTTTATTTCTAAATATTGCCTTATCAAGCTGTTGTCAATGGCATTTTAAAATTTCATTATACAAATTTTACCTACTGTTATGGTATAATGACCATATTCTGTGTTACTCTTTTCCCTGGGCTAACTTCTAATTTGTTAATAGATTCTTTAGGGTTTTTGGCATAAATTATCATAATATCTGTGAAAAAGCAAAAATTTTCTTCTTGTCTAATCTTTAGGTTTCTAATTTTTTTTTTTTTTGAGACAGGGTCTCGCTTTGTAGTTCAGGCTGGCTCTGAGCTCACTATGTAGCCCAGGCAAGCCTTGAACTCAGCAATCCTCCTGTCTCTGCCTCCCGAGTGCTGGGATTACAGGCGTGAGCCACCACACCCAGCACTGTGGTATGTGGTATTGATTGCTGGTGGGCATGAGTCTCCATGCCCAACATTGTATGTGGTCACTGGGGATCGAACTCAGGACCTTGTGCTTGCGAGGCAGGCGCTGGAACTGCTGAGCTAACCCTCCAGCCCTAGGTTTTTAATTTATTTTTTTAAACCTCATTTTATTGGCTAGTGGTTCTTCTAGTACAACGTTAAATAACAGTTGTCAAAAGGAACAATTCTTTTATTTTTTCCTGAAATATAGAAGTCATATTAACTAACCATAGAGATTTTTGGGGGTGACCTTTATTACACTAAGATGTTCCCACTTATTTTGCTTCACATTTAACCAGGCATGGGTGTTGAGTTTTATCAAATGGTTTCTCTTTTGTATTGACCATATATTGATATCACACATAGGTTTACTCTCATGACTTGACAATATAGTAAATTATATTTGGATTTTGAATGTGAAAATAATTCTGCATTCTCAATCTAAACTTCACTTTCCTCACTGTTGATACCCAACATCAACAAGTTAAAGGAGGAAAGATTTACTTAGCTTAGAGTTCGTAAAGGATTCAGTCAATAGCCAGCTGGCTCCAAGGCTGGGTAGCATGGCAGACAGGTATTGCAAAGAAGAAACAGTTCATGGGGGCAGAATGTTGCAAAGAAAGCAAGAGACATGATAAGCCTCCTTCTGTCCCTTATTATATCTGGGCTACTGAGATTAGAACAGTGCCAAACCAATCAGTGGACTGATTTTGTAATCACCCACCCTTAGTCCTTCCACCCTTCATCCTAGCATTGTACAATGAGTCAGTCACACACTTTACTTTCCGCCATCTCTGAAAAAGCCCCAGATATGACTGCATGGGACTTTGTGGTGGACCTCTAGATATAAGCTGTAACACTTGGCCATAATTTGGAATTCTTAGATAGTAGTGTTTAATATATTAATATTTTATTAAGGATTTTCTGTTTCTTTTTTTTTTTCAGGGTGTACCTAGAGATGTTTTTCTTTAACTGAAATGTTTGTTCAGTTTAGATAGAAGGATTTTCTGGCTTCATAAAACAAGACATGAAATGGTCTTCTCTATTTTCAGAAGTAGTCGTGAATTATTTTATTTCTTTACACATCAATAGATCTACTAGTAAACACATCTGAATGAGCTTTGTACTTAAGAAATGCACTTTAAAAATGAACATGGGTTATTTTTATTCCTGTAATGTATCATTTCTACAAAACTGATTTTCAAGGATTTTTAATTTTTTAAAATTGATTTTATTGGTACATAAGATTTTTAATTTTTACCTAAATTGTTAAATTTATTGGAACAAATCTATTCTAATATTCTTATAATCCTATTAAAGTTGTAATATCTGAGATGATATCCTATTTTTTTTCTGATGCTGCCAATTAGTGGACTCCTCCCCAATGGTCTTACTTGGGTTATCTCAATTTATTAACTTATTGAAGAATTGCTTTTGTATTATGTTTATTTTACTTAGTTTGAATTTAAAGAATGATCACCTGTTTTCAAAATAATAAAGCTGATATGGTGTATTACATTTACTGATTTGCATATGCTGAACCATCCCTGCATCCCTGGGTGTATAATTGCTCATGGTGCATAATCTTTTTGACGATTTGCTGCATTCTGTTTGCCAATATCTTACTGAGGATTTTTGCAACCTTGCTTATTAGGGAAATTGGCCTGTAATTTTATTTTTTGGCTGGATCCATCTCTGGTTTTGGTATGATGACAAATACTTGCTTCCAGGAATGATTTTGAGAGTATTGGATTCTTTTCTATTTCATTGAAGAGTTGGAAGACAATTGGCAGTAGATTTCTAAATTTGTGTGGAATTCAACAGTGAATCCATCAGGATCTGGGTCTTGTCAGTAGGTTTTTTTTTTTTTTTTTTTTTTTTGAGACAGGGTCTTGCTTTGTAGTTCAGGCTGGCCCTGAGCTCACTATGGAACCCAGGCAAGCTGCCACGAACTCAGCAATCCTCCTGTCTCTGCCTCCCGAGTGCTGGGTGTCGGTAGGTTTTTAATTACATTTTTCATTTCATTGATTGATATTGGGTTATTTATAATTTTACATCTTCTTGATTCAGCTTTGATAATTCATATGCATCCAGGAACCTACCCATTTCTTCTGTGTTTACACCTTATTAGAGTATATGTTCTCAAAGTTAGTACTGATGACCATCTGGATTTCCCCAGGATCTGTTTTGATTCTACTCTTTTCATTTCTAGTTGCATGAATTTGAGTTTTTTCTTTTCTTTTTGTCATCCAGTTGGCTAAGGGTTTATCATTTTATCTGATCTTTTAAAGAACCAGCTCTTTGATTCACTGATCCTTTGTATTATTTTCTTAGACTCAATTGCATTGATTTCTACTCTGATCTTCATAATTTCCTCTCTTGTGTATGTTTTGATGTTGACTTGTTCTTTTTCTAGAAGTGTGAGGATCAATACTAGGTTGTTTCTTTGAGCTCATTCTGTTTTCCTGCTATGAGTTGACCAATATAAATTTCTCTCTTAGGAATGCTTTTATTTCATCTGATAAGTTGCAGTATGTTGGGTTGATATTGTGATATAATTGTAGATATCATATGAACAGAGCCAAAGACAAAAGGATGATCATCTCAACAGATCCAGAAAAAACATTTGACAAAGTCCAACACCCAGTCATGATAAAAATCTGACAGAAAATTGGAATAGACAGTCTTTACTTCAGCCTAATGAAAGTTATCTCTGGCAAATCAACTGCCAACATAACACTGACTGGTCAAAAACTGAAAACTTTCACACTAAAATCAGAAACATGGATGTTCACTGTCATCACTCTTAATTGACAAAGTTTGGGAAACATTAGCCAGAGCAATTAGGGAAGAAAAACAAATAAAAGGAATATAGATAGGAAATGGAGAAGTTAAATAACCACTGTTTGCAGATGACATTATTCACTGCATAGAAGACCCCTAAAATTCTATCAAAAACTTCTAGATTTAATAACCGAATTCAGTATCATAGTGGGTATAAAGTCAACACTCAACAATCAATAGTAGTAGGGGACTTTAATACTCCACTGTCACAAATTGACAGATCAACTGGACAAAGAATCAATAAGGAAACACTTGCGCTAAATCAAACTTTTAAGCAAATGGACTTTTTAGATGCCTACAAAATTTTTCACCCTAGAAAGCGAGAATATACCTTCTTCTCAGCTGCTCATGGACCATTCTCCAAAATAGATCACATTCTAGTCCATAGAATAAGCTTAAGTAAATGCTAAGGAATCGAAGTTATTCCCTGCATATTATCAGACCATAGTGCCTTGAAACTAGAGCTGAATAGCAGAAGAAATTCCAAGATCCTCACAAACACATGGAAATTGAACAACACTCTGTTAACTAACCAGTGGGCCACAAAAGAAATTAAACAGTTTCTACAACTAAACGACAACCCTAGCACAACATACAGGAATTTATGGGACACAATGAAAGCAGTTCTGTGAGGGAAATTCATAACAATCAATGGCATTCTTACACACAAATTACAAACACACTGAAAAAGAAATTTGGGAACCAACACTTTTCACAGTAGCATCAACAAATAAGATACTTAGAAATCAATCCAATAAAGAAAATAAAGGACCCACATATAGAAAATTGTAGTATTCTGAGAAAGGCAATCAAAGAGGATACCAGAAGATGGGAAGAGATTCCTTGCTCTTGAATAGGAACAATCAATAGAGTGAAAATGAATAGACTGTCAAAGTTCTTATATAAATTTCACATGATCTCAATCAAATTATTATTAGCATACCTCAAAGAACAGAGAAAACATCCCTAAAAATTATTTGGAACCAGAAGAAATCTAGAATAACAAAAACAATTCTGGGCAGCAAAGGCAAGGCAGGGAGCATCAGAAATTACAGAGGGACTATTATAAAGAAAACAGCATGATACTGGCAAAATCCAGACCTGAGGATCAATAAAATAGCCTAGAAGGATCAGAAACAACACCAAACACAATCAGCCACCTTATCTTTGACAAAGGGATCAGACATGTTCACTGGAGGAAAGATGGCCTCTTTAATGAGTGGTGCTGGAAAAACGGGCTTTGCACATGCTGAAGATTAAAACTAAACCTATGCACTGAACTAATGTCAAACTGGATCAAAGATCTAAATATTAAAACAGAAGCATGAAATATTCTAGAAGAGGGAATAGATGGAGCTCTGTAGAACATAGGACTGGGAACTATTTCATGATCAAAACTTTTAAGTACTGTAACTTCTTTCTAGTAAGAAAAACTGAAGGTGTAAATGCCAAAATGTATGACAGGTAATGTGGAATAGGAAGAAAATATGCAAAAGTAAAAGGGGAAGGGTGGGTAGGGGAAAGTAAAGAAGGGAAAGAAAAAGCTTGATAGTCACAAGAAAAGAAAACAAAGCTTATGTATATAAGGGACAAGTTCTTAATTTTCAATATGATAATATGGTATGTATAAAATGTACTAATAAAATCAATTTTTAAACCCAAACTGTATGAAAAATATCGCAAAGAATCAATAACTGGGATCTTGCCTTATTAAAAAGGTTTTACATTACATAAGAAATCACCAACAGAGTGAAGAGTCAACCCACAGAGTGGGGAAAAAAAATGTATCCTCAGATGAAGGGCTACTATCTAGAACACACAAAGAATTGAAAACAAAAAGTCAGACCCCGACCCCCTCAATGTAAAGAACCAGCCCAAAAATGAAATGAATATGAGGGCTAGAGATTTAGCTCAGTGGTTCTGGTGCCTGCCTAGCAAGCACCAGGTATTGAGTTTGATCCCCAGAAACCACATACAACAATATTGGGCATGGTGACTCACGTACACCAGCAATCAGTACCACATACCACAACGCTGAGCATGGTGGCTCATGCCTGTAATCCCAGCACTCGGGAGGCAGAGGCAGGAGGATTGGTGAGTTCAAGGCTTGCCTGAGCTACACATAGTGAGCTCAGGGCCAGCCTGAACTACAAAGCGAGACCCTGTTTAAAAAAAAGAAAAAAGAAAAAAAGAAATGAACAAGGCACTTCTCAAATAAAGAAGTAGAAATGGTGAACAAATATATTAAAAATGTTCAACATCTAAAAAACAAACAAACAAAAACAAAACAAAAAAGAAGCCGGGTGTGGTGGCTCACGCCTGTAATTCCAGCACTCGGGAGGCAGAAGCAGGAGGATTGCTGAGTTCCAGGCTTGCCTGGGCTACATAGTGAGCTGAGGGTCAGCCTGAACTACAAAGTGAGACCTTGCCTCAAAAAAAAAAAAGTTCAACATCACTTGTTATTGAGAGGTGCAAACTGAAACAATGCTGAGATTCCAAGTCACTCCAAAAGATAGGTGGTTATGAAGAAATCAATAATAAATCCTGACCGAAAACCTGTAGGGAAAAAGGATTGCTTCTCCGCTGTTTGTAGGAGTGCAGACTGGTGCAAACATTACGGAAATCAGTGTGGAGATTTCTCAAAACATTGGGATTAGAGGTCCCATTTCACCCAGCTATTTCCCTGCTAGGTATATTCCCTAAAGAAGTAAAAGTATAATGTTTGCTGGGCATGGTGGCTCATGCTTGTAATCTCAGCACTCAGGAGGCAGAGGCAGGAGGATTGCTTTGAGTTCCAGGCTCGGCTGGGGCCAGCCTGAACTACAAAGTGAGACCCTGTCTCAGAAAAAAAGAGTATAATGTTCATAGGACACAATTTGTAATAGCTAAATATTGAAAACAACCCAAACACTCATCAAAGGCTAAAAAGGATGTGGCTTTTTATACAATACAGTACTATGCAGGCACAGAGAAAGACAAACGAGACATTTATAGCTAAATGCATGCAACTTGACACTGTACTTTTAAGCGAAATAAATCAGATACAGTCTCTGGTGTGATTAAACTGAAAAGGTAAATACAGGCAAAAATATGTAATAGATAATAAAAAAAGGAAGAAGCTGTTCAAAAGGAAAGGAAAACTATGAAAGGGAAAGGGGAAAAGGAAAGGAAAAGGGGAAAAAACAAGCAAAGAAGGAAAAAAGGAAACAAAGCTTTTGTAGTAAGCTGAGAAGAGGCTGAAGACAGGGAAAGGACTGGAAAATAAAGAGGAATCAAGATATATCAAGTGTAAGTACAAACTCCATTTGTTGAATGTGATCATTATGTGTGTTTAAACTGTACCAATAAAATTAATTAAAATAATAATTCTCTTATAATTTAGAGACATCACAACAATTTTGTTTTTTATTTATAATATTTCTTAGTTTACCTTACTATAGTACTTTGATACTTGGATTATTTTAAAACATGTTAGTTCATAAATATTTGAATATTGATCTTATGTTATTTGGTCTTTAGCCTATTTGTTTCTGGAGAAGACATAGATAAGATCTGAATACACTGAACTGTACTGGAATTAGACTCTTTTGTTCCATATATAGTCTATTTGTCCTCTTTATGTATATATATTATGCTTTATATATTTTTGGATAAATGCACCCAAAGTTTTGGGGTTATCATGTTCTGAAAATTTTCAAATACCTTAAGGCAGTTTATCATCCTGCACAAGTCTTTGTTTTTCCTTATTGATTGCTCTATAGTTATTGTATCAATTTCTGAACGAGGGATTTTAGTTTTCAGTTCTAACTGTTCACTTTTCTATTCTCCCCTTTATTCCTGCCATTGGCTGCTTCATGTATTTTGAAGCCTATTATTACTGGCACCCACAGTTAGGACTGTTACATGCTCAGAGGAATTGATCTCTTTTGCATTGTGATACATTTCTGTCTCTGTAGATTTGTTTGTCAAGATGTCTATTTTATCTGATATCAATACACTTACCTATGGTTTCTTGTGATTATTGTTTATGTGATTTATCTTATTTCATCCTTTTACTTTCTACCTATTAGCATCTTTCTGTTTATCGTACATGTGGTAGGCAGCCTATAATTTAGACTATTTTTTAAACCAGTTTGAAAATTTTTCCTCTTAATTAGTGTGTAGTCCATTTGCTTTTAATGCAATTATTGATGCTCCTGGATTTAATCAGCCATCCTGCCAATTATTTTCCTCTTGCCTCATGTTTATTTTTGTTCTTGTTTTTCTTTTTCTGCTTCCTCTTGCATTCATCAAATTAGTGTAATAGTCAATTTCATTGGTTTTATTGACTTTTTAACTATGCATCTCAGTATTTTTTCTGAGTTGTTCTAGCAATTGTACTATTGTGCTAAAGTTTTCAGTCTACCCAGAGTTAGTAATGAATATAATTTGACACATGGGATGTAAAATCCAACAAGAGTGTAACTGTGTTTAGTCATATTTTTATGCTATTATTTTCATTCATTTTGGCTTAAACAATTTAAAGCTATAAAATACATTTTATTTAATTCTGATATGAAAAGTCATTGATTTTGGAAAAAAAGAAGGAAAATAATGCTATTTATCTTTATCCAGACATGTTTCTTTCTTGTGTATTAGAAGTTCTATTCACTAACTTGAAAAACTTTTAGATTATCTTCTAGTGAGTATCATCTTAAAATACCTTCAGCTTCTATGAGTTTAAAATGTTATTTTTACTAAAAAGAAATTTAACTGAAAATTTAAAATTTCACAAACTTTTTAGGAAAGTTATTTCCTTAATTTCCATAGTGAGTGTACTGATATCAATCTCCACTATTAGTGCAGAAGGGTTCTTCTTTTCCCTACAACCTCACCAGTATTTATTGCTTTTTGTTGTTAGTTTTTTGGTATTCTTGTTGGTAGCCTTTCTAGAAAGAAATCTTAGATATTAAGATTACCTTTATTAAACATAAAGTTTTGCTGAATTGTTGCATTTTGTTTCCTTTCTTTCAATCTTTATTAACTATACCAATTTGTGGGTTTCATCTTGACAGATTTGTACATGTGTGTAACATACTTCGATCATTTTCATACCTTCATTCCCTCTTGCCATACTCTCTACCCCCTAGTTTCATATATTTTGGGGGTTCAGTTGGTATATCTCCAACCCCCTCCTACCTACTCTTATATCCTTCTCTAGTAACCCTTATTCCCTTCTTACTGTTTTTGAGTTTCTTTTTATCTTGAGTTTATTGGTGCATTTTATATATATATGATGATCACATTCAACATGAAATATCTGTACCTACTGTTAATAATAGTTGCTCTTCTACCTTCTTGTCCTCTTTTTATATTCCACAGCTATTTCTCTTGCTGATTCTGGCTTATTTCACTCAATTTAACTGTTTCCAGATTCATCTATTTTCTGCAAATGGAAGAAACCTATTCTTTTTTATAGCTGTATAATTTTTCTCTCTCTCCTCTCTCTCTCTCTCTCTGTGTTTGTGTGTGTGATGTTTTCTTTAGCCATTATCTGTTGATGGAGCACATAGGCTTGGTCTGTGTCTTAGTTGTTGTGAATTGTACTGTATTAAATGTGGCTATGCACAGATCCTTATAACATGCTGACTTAAATTCCTTTGAGTATATAACAAGGAATGGTATAGGTGGATCATTGGCAACTTAATTTACATAGTGAGTGTACTAATATCAATCTCAACTATTAGTGCAGAAGGGTCCTTCTTTTCCCCACAACCTCACCAGTATTTATTGCTCTTTGTTGTTGGTTTTTTGGTATTCTTGCTGGTAGCCTTTCTCATTCATGTGAAATGCAATCTTGGTGTAGTTTCATTTGCGTTTCTCTAATGTGTAAAGATGTTAAACATTTTTCATACGGTTATTGGTAATTTTTAATCCTTCTGACAATTATTTTGCTCATTTATTGATTGAGCTATTTCTTTTCTCAGTAAGCATTTTGAGTTTTTTTTATATATACTACAGATTAACCTCTGCTAGATGACCACTTGGCAATTTTTTTTCTCCTATTCTTTAGGCTGTCTGTTCATGTTGCAATTTGTTCTATTTGGCATGCACAGACTTTTTAATTTGATGTAGTCCTATTTGGTGGGTTTTGGTGTTATTTCTGTAGTTACTGGAATCATATATAGGAAGCCCTTGCCTGTGCCCTTTGCTTCAAGGTTTTTCCCTGTTTTATTCTAGGAGTTTTCTAAGTTTCATATCTTATGCTTAGGTTGTTGAGCCAATTTGAGTTGATTTTTTTGTACAGGGTGAACATTTTGGTCATCTTTCTTCATTGCTGAGACAAAATACTCAACACCCACGGTTAAAGAAGAAAAGGTTTACTTTAGCTCACAGTTTGTGGATGTTTCAGTACATAGTAGGTGGCTCCGAGGCCCAGTGGCATGGCAGAGGAGTGTCACAGTGGAGAAACAGTCTATAGCAAATACAAGACAGAAAAATCAGCAAGCAGCAAGTGACCAGTTCTTTTTTCCCCCA
Source organism: Thryonomys swinderianus (assembly GCA_004025085.1). Taxonomy (NCBI): domain Eukaryota; kingdom Metazoa; phylum Chordata; class Mammalia; order Rodentia; family Thryonomyidae; genus Thryonomys; species Thryonomys swinderianus. Next base: position 128,076 of record PVIC010000010.1, read on the forward strand.
TATATATATTTCCAATTGAATTCTTTTTTTTTTTTTTTTTCTTTTTGAAACAGGGTTTCGCTTTGTAGTTCAGGCTGGCTCTGAGCTCACTATGTAGTCCAGGCAAGCCTCAAACTCAGCAATAATCCTGCCTCAGTGTCCTGTGTGAGCCACCATGCCCGGCCCCAATTGAATTCTTTATTGGCACATTTTATATACAGCTCACAATCACATTCAACATTGGGGAATTTGTACCAGTATATGACATGAATTAATTCTCATTTTTACCCACATCCCATCCCACCCCACAATCCCCACCACTGTATTCATGTGTTTTCTTTTTCTTCTCAAATGATATTTATTCTTTCCCCACATTACTTTCCCCTAGCACATTCCCTTTGAGTATTTCCTATCTCACAAAATCTATCATACATTCTAGAACTCATTTACAACTACAGGTTCTCATACCAAAGAAAAGATACGGTATTTACATATCTGTGATCTATTTATTTCACTTATTAATGTGTCCTCAAGGTGTGTGCATTTGCACATAAGTGACTGAAACTTTTCATTCTTTATGGCAGAGTAATACTCCATTTTATAAAAAAAAAACACATCTTCCTTATCCAGTCTCCAGTTGATAGGCGTCTGGGTTGTTTCCAAGATTGGGCTATTGCAAACTGAGCTGCTATGACCATGGGTGTATATACGACTTTACAATATGATTCTTTTAATTCCTTTGGGTATATTCCTACTAGGGGAATAGCAGGGTCAAATGGGACCTCTAATCCTAGTTTTCTGAGGAATCTCCACACTGATCTCCACAATGGTTGTAAAAATCTACAATCCCACCAACAGTGGAGAAGGGATCCTTTCTCTCTGCAGCCTCACCCGCATATATTGTTGGTTGATTTTGCAATAGCAGCCATTCTTTGTGGAGTGAGGTGAAATCTCAGTGTTGTTTTCATCTGCATCTCTTCAATGACTAGTGATGTTGAACATTTCTTCATATGCTTCTTGGCTGCTTTGACTTCTGCCTCTGAGAAGTGTCTGTTCATCTCAGGTCCCCATTTTTGAATTGGGTCTTTAAATTGGGGGGGATTGATTTCTTTAAGTTCTTTATGTATTCTAGATAGTAGCCCTTTGTTTGACAAACAGCTAGTAAAGATTTTTTTCCCATGTTGGTGGTTGTCTTTTAGCAGTGGTAGTGGTTTCTTTTGCTGTACAGAAGCTTTTTAGTAGGATGAGATCCCATTTGTTGATTCTTTCTGCTAGTTCTTGTGCTATACAGGTTTTGTTCATAAAGTCTCTGCCTAAGCCAGTGTCTCCAAGGGTTTTACCTAACCTGTTTTGCAGCAGGTTTTTTGTTTCTGTTGTAATATTTAGGTCTCTAATCCATTGTGATTTAAGTTTAGTACATGGCGGAAAAAAATAGGTCTAGCTTTAGTCTTTTGCAGGTTAAAGCCCAGTTTTTTCAGCACCATTTGTTACAGAGGCTGTCTTTCCTCCACTGAGGATGTTTGGCTCCTTTGTTAAAGATGAGGAAGCTTAGTATATCTGGAGTTGTTTCTGGGTCTTCTAATCTATTCCAATGGTCCTCAGGTCTGTTATTTTGCCAGTACCATGCGACTTTTGTCACAGTGGCTTTATAGTAGTTTTAAGTTGGGGATTGTAAAACCCCCTGCCGTGTCATGGTTGCTTAGAATTGCTTTTGCTATTCTAGGTCTCTTGTGGTTCTATATGAATTTTTCAATTATGTTTTCTAGGTTGGTGAAGTATGGTGTTGATATTTCCATCGGAATTGCATTGAATCTGTATAGTACTTGTGGGAGTATAGCCATTTTGACAGTGTTGGTTCTCCCTACCTAGGAACAAGGCATATCTTTCCATTTTCTAATTTCCTCTTCTATCTCCATTTTCAGAGTCCTGTAGTTTTCAGAGTAGAGGTCTTTCAACTCCTTTGTTAGATTAATTCTTTGATATTTCATTGTTTTTGATGGTATTATGAAAGGGATTGACTCCCCAATTTCTCATTCCGTGAGTCTGTGGTTTGTGTATACAAAGGCTATTGATTTTTGAGCATTGACCTTGTATTCTTCCCTTATATTTGTATCCGGGCTACCCATCTTAGCACTAACACCTAAAGTAGAGTGCCCTTAAACCTACCCAGAACTATGCCAAACTATAATCAGTGGACTATACTCTTAATGCCAGGCGCACACATTCTAGACGGAATCACCTCTGAAAAAGCCCCTTATGACCACAGAAGGATTTAGGCGAGCACCTACACACAGCCCATAACAGTGAAAGATAGGGATCTAGTTTAAGTCTTTTACAGATGGATTTGCAATTTTTCCAGCACTGTTTATGAAGTTATCTTTTCTGCGATGCTCATTTTTGGCCCCTTTTTTTCTGAATGAGATAGTTGTAGTTGCATGGGTTTGTTTTTGTGGCCTCTGTCCCATTGATCTCTTTGTCTAATTTGCAGTACCATACTGTTATGGTTACTATGGCTTTGTAGTACAATTTGAAGTTGAGTACTATGATGCCTCCATCCCTCCTCTTTTTGTCTAGAATTATTTTGCTATTCTCTGGGTGTATATGTGCCTATATAATGTGTATGTGTGTGTTACCTCTATGAATTTTAGATTTTTTTCTATTTCTGTGAAGAATACCAATGGTATTTTCTTCATTTTTAATAAATACTTTATCTTTATTGGTACATTGTATATACATATCATGATCACACTCAATATTGGGAATTTGTACCAGTATATGGCACAATTTAATTCTCATTTTCTTCCTATGCTCCTACCCACCCCACAATCCCCCACCCTCTAAATACATAAGTTTTGTTTCCCTTTTTTTATTACAATCACATTTTTTCTTTACCCCTCATTAATTACACCTCCACCACATTTCCCTCTGAATATTTTATATTTCACAATATCCATCATATATTCTAGAACTCATTAACATATTCATATCTCTGATATGAGATATCAGAGAACAGATAAGAAATTTACACATCTGTGACCTATTTATTTCACTTATGAGTATGTCCTGAAGGTACATCCCTTTGAGTATAAATGACTCAAACTTCTCATTCTTTAAGGCAGATGGGAATAATATTGAATCTATAGAGCGATTTTTGTAATATGGACATTTTGACAAGATTGATTCTACCAGTAACTGAACAGAGGAGGTCTTTCCAACTTTTGTTATCTTCTTCGATTTCTTTCTTCAATGCTTTGAAATTTTCATTGGAGAGGCACTTCACTTCCTTGGTTAGATTAATTCCTAAGTATTTTTTGAAGCTATTGTGAAGAGAATCATTCTGCTCGTTTCTTTCTCACCAAGTTCATTATTGTTATGTAATAAGGGTATTGACTTTCGGATGTTGATTTTTACATTCTTCTATTTTGTTAAATTTATCAGTTATAAAAGTCTTTTGGTGGTGTCTTTAGTATCTTTTTATTTTCCTTTTCCATTTCAGGACTTATGAAAATTTTCTTTATTGTCTTCTGACATTTGTTATTTTGATGAGAAGCCAACTGTTATTCATTCAGCTACTTTTCTATAGTAAGGTGGCTTTTCCACTATTTAAGATTTTCTGTTTATATGTTTCAGCAACTGAGTTTCAGAAATTCAAGTGCATTAATTCAAATATTTAGGATTTAAGAAAAATTCTGCATTTGGCTCTCAATTTAAATTTAAAGGTAAAAGTTTTTATTTATTCAGGAAATTATTGCTTTTTGTTTACAAATTTTTCTTCCTTTCTATTCTTCTCAAAATTAAATATAGACTACTTAAAATTGTTTTAAAGAAGACTATTTTTGGTTTTATTTATAAAAAGTATTTCCCACTCTCTTATTCTGTATCAATTCACTGAGAATCTCTTGTTTCCTCTAATCTTCTTTTGAAAGCCCATACAGCACATGACATGTCATATATTTCAATTTTATTGTTAGAATTTCCATTTAATTTCTAAAATTTATTCAATATTTCCATCCATTTAGTTATGTTTGTATTACCTTTAATATTATATTATCTTGAAAATATTCATAATAGTTGCTTTAATGCTTTTGATAATTCTAACAAGCAATCTTGAGATGTTTCTATTTCTATTCTATTTTTATTTATTTCTTCACTTCTTCCATGTCTATTAATTTGTTAATGCATGTTGGCCACTGTTGTTGGTACAGTGTAAGGAATCTAGATTATGCTGTACTTTTTAAAAGAAAGTTTAATTTTGTTTGGGCAGACTATTAAGCTGTGTTGAGTGCTTTTCACTATGTTAAAATTAAAAAAAATTATGATGGGTCCAATCCAGCTTTGTCCTCAGTCCTTCAGCATGCCTTTCCCTTTAGAGCATATTCTTTACTCTGAAGCCATGATTTTTGCAAGATCTCAAGGTTCTCAAGTATGGGTTTTACCCTCTATCTCCTAGTATTATTTCTCTTATGCTAGCTATGTCCATTCAGCCTGGAGTCTTAAGAACATCTGTTCTTTGATAGGTGCGCAGGCTCTTACCTTTTAAATGACATCTACTTTTCTTTATTCTCTTCTGAAAATTCAATGAATTTTAGTTGTTTTGAATCTCTGTTTCTACATCTCCAGAGACTGATATGGCCAATTTGAACTTCACTTATTTGTACCATTTTATGAAAAGTGTCTGTAGTCACTAGAAACTACCCCCTTTGAGTGTTGGTAGTATACATTGTTTTTCTTAACCAAAAAATCTATGACTATTTTCAATGAGAATTTCTATGTAAGCAGAGAGTATGCAATGAAGTTTCATAATAAGTTTCATTAAAAATGATTTATCCCAGGAACTAAAGATTCTATGTTGCTCAACTGGCTAACTGCAACTTAAGAGAGTTGAAAAATGTAGACAGATACTACAATGAGTATTAGAAGAGAATTTGCCATCCAGTACATATATGAGTATTGTAGTTTTTTAAAAAAATAACATTTAATTTTAAAGATGAAAAGGTTATGGTTGTTACTTTGGTATTTAGCAAATATAAAAGAATTTGATTACCCTTGGTGCATCATGTCAATTTCAGGTAAAGAAGCACCATAGGGATGTGTAGTAACGTCTTTATTTTTATAAAGGTATTTGTTGTGACTTATTATTTTTATGAGTTTTATTATATTAAACAACATGTACTTAACTGGAAAATATCTAAAAATGAAGTATTGAATTTTTAATATGTATTGAGTGTTTATAAGTAAGCATCAAGATTTTCAATGCTGGCTCTCTTTAGTGTAAAAAGCCTAAAAAAGAACAATAGAAATAAATTCCTATTTAACTACAGTGGAATTACCACTAGAAACTTAAATCAAAAATAATCTTTACTTCAACAATCACACCTAAGGCAGTCTTCACACAGAAAAATAGCATGTTCCATATGTACAATCACTTACACTGATTGCACATGTATTATGTTTTCTTGTCTTTTTTGTAGGATATATTGAACAACTCACTGGTCCTTTTTTAGGAGGTTATTATATCATACAATGATATAATATATAGTTAATAGAAACATAATATCAGATAATTAAAGTATTAAATTCTTAATATGTTTTGGACATTTGGAATAAACATCAATACTTTTGATATCAAGGTTTGTTTACAAAATCTAAAAATAACAACAAATAAGTTTCTATATGAACTACAATTAAAATATCCAGTAGAACTCAATAGCAAAGATAATCATTGCTTCAACTGTCAAACCCAAGGTAGTCTTCACACATGAGAACTGCATGCTCCATACATATGTCTTACTGACACTGATAGCATAGGTGCTTATCTTTCTTTTTTTGTGTGGCAATCTATTCATATCACCTCTCTCATCCTACTCCTTTGTCAGGAGCCCTTTACTATACTGTACAATGTGCAATTAGAAGGAAAACAATATATCAAAATATAATATCAAATATGTAATGGGTGACTAGATTAGACATCAGTTTTCACATCAACTGCTTACTTGCTTATAAAACCTGAAAGTCAACATCAGAAATAAATACCTATGTGAACTATAATGAAAATACAAACAAAAGTCTACCACAGAAATAATCTTTGCTTCATTTGTCATACCCAAGACAGTCTTCACACAAGATCTGTGTTCCATGCACAAGTATCATTTACACTGATGGCACATATGTTTTATTTTCCTGTTATTTTTTAGAGTACAGTTGACTTTTTTGGTTTTCTTGTTATAGTTATTTTTTTGTGATGTTGGGCCTGCCGTTCACCTGTCAGTTCACCAGTATGCTTCCGATTTTTTCATAGTTTCTTGGGCAGAAACATTTTGTTCTTTCTTTATGTGATACTTTATCAGTTCCAGTCCCAATCCTCTACGAAATTTTTTTTTCATGATATTTTTAACTCATTATTTTCCTGTAAATTATAAAACTATTTATGCCATACAATAGTAAAGCACAGCCATTGGCCAGTGCTTTTTGATTCTAGTGGTATCATAGTTGCTACGTAACTTATCAACAACATCTAGTTTGCCCTTGGTTTTGTTGTATGATCTCTGACTTCATTTTGTCAAGTTTTTCTCTCGATCTTGCCATTACAATGCAATGTTGACATAAATAGTACTACTTAGTTGTAGTGCTTTTCAATGTTTTGTCTCTGAAACTCAAAGATTGTACTCTCCAATTTTCTAATTTGAATACACAACACTTCTGGGGAATTTCTGATTTGTTTTTTGCTTATAGTTCCTATTCTGGTCAACTTGTGCTCTGTAGCAAATGTTACATCGATGGGTGACTGGTAAACCAACTGTTGAATGTCACATTCCAATTAGTTGGGGAGATAAGAGCAATAAGTCTGTTTACCAGATAAAGTCCTGGCAGATGAATTCCGGGATAAATTTCTATATTGAAATTGTAATATGTCCTCACACCTACCAGAGTTATTTTTAAATTTTTTATTGGTACATTATATATACACATCACAATTACACTCCACATTGAGAATTTGTGCCAGTATATGACAATTTAATTCTCATTTTCCCCCACCTACCTCCCCCACCCCTATATACTTAAGCATTGTTCCCTTTTTTAACATTAATTTTTTTTTCTTCATTATTTACCCCTAAGCCCCATTACCCTTTGAATATTTAGATTTTCACAATGTCAATCATGCATTCTAGAACACATTTATAACTTCATTTTCTAATATCAGAGAAAATATATGATATTTGCACATCTGTGACCTATTTATTTCACTTATGAGTATGTCCTGAAGGTACATCCATTAGAGTATAAATGATTCAATTTCAACATTCTTTATGGCAGAGTAATAGTCCATTTTATTTAAAAAAACCACACCTTCTAGAGCATATATTTTTATACTGCACTTTGAAGACTTATTTAACAAATACTACCTAAAGCTATAGTGACCAAGATATACTGCAAGTTATCAATATTCATATATTCAGATGGTACGTGATTTGCTTGACATTTTGAAACAAATCTCTCAAACAATGAGCAGATAACAGCCTGATTATTTATTGTTTTTCTTTCTTGGTGGGCTGTGTTGTCATCAAACCTCAAACAATTTGAAAGGAAACCAAGTTTTCTTAGTCTTAATGTTGTTCTATAAACTGTAAGCCCACTCTCATCACTACTCCACATTTTACATTCCTGCAATGACCATGAGAAAGCCATGCTAAGTACAGCAGACCTATGAATGCTTTCAGTTCAGATAGTGAGATGCCACAATAACCACTTTGTTGAGTATAATTATCCATGCATACAGAATATTTTACTTGTATTTCACATCTTGTACTTTATTATCTTTTGCAAACAATTTCCAACATTGAATCAGAGTGCTAGTATTCTGTCCAAAGGTTTCACCTCTGCCAAGAAACTAATTATATTTTCAGACCTAATTCTAAAATTGGCTCATTCGGATATGTGTAACCATTTTGTGGCATTTAGACTAGTCAAATACATACTTGACATTACTATTTTCTTCCTCCTCTGAATCAAGGAGGTCTTCATTCCTTGTGTTTGTGTCAGTTGATTCTTGTTACATTTCATTGTCATAGGAACAGTCTCTCAAATGAACATCATCATCATCATTATCATTATGTCATCATCTCATCATGGTCGTTGTCGTCGTCATCATGATCATGATCATGATCCTGATCATCATCATCATCATCAGTGCATGAGTCACCTAATGACTCACTTTCAGCCTCCTTCCAAACTTGAGACTCTGGTTTTTCATGTGCCATTGTACTGATTTAGGAAAATTCTACAAGACAAACAGTCAAACAAAACAAACACAAAAAAACCTGAAGCAAATGTTTTTTTTTTAAATTAAACACACAAACATTTAGTAATGAGCATTTCATAAGTAACACTTTCATATTGTTACTTTGTAGCTCCTATATACACCTCGCCCTTCATCTGACAAGGGCATGAATACACAGATGGGTTCTTTTTTTCCCCAGGTGCAGCCACTGTGAGCCACAACCACTTCCATTGTGGGTAATGTACATAGTTACATTATAAAAATTTGATATGGGTGTATTTTACCCCCCCCCACAATGGCTAGGGACATAAACACAAAAATTTTACATGGAGGGGGCTGGAGATTTAGCTCAGTGGTTCCAGCGCCTGCCTCACAAGCGCAAGGTCCTGAGTTTGATCCCGGTAACCACATACAATGCTGGGTGTGGTGACTCACACCCACCAACAATAAACCAGCAATCAGCACCACATACCACAATGCTGGGCATGGTGGCTCATGCCTATAATCCCAGCACTCGGGAGGCAGAGACAGGAGGATTGCTGAGTTTGAGGCTTGCCTGGGCTACATAGTGGGCTCAGGGCCAGCCTGAACTACAAAGTGAGACCCTGTCTCAAAAAAAAAAAAAAAAAAAAAAAAAAAGTTACATGGAGCATTTTGTAAGTAAAAAAAAAAATCTCAATTTGACGTTTTTGTACACCTGCACATGAAATTGGGTGAACATAAAGGTTGCTTCCTGTATCCCCTAAGCACAGCTACTAAGACTCACAGCCAGATATCATTAGGCTAAAGTACATAAATTCATTAGAAAAGCATGGAATTATTATATTTTTCCACTGTGATACTCCAAAATTTGAGAGCATGAGTAAGTTTGATCTGTTTTATAGCAACCCTTCAAGTGGGCAGGGGATTACAAATCCTACACTTTCTGTATGTTTAATCCTATTCTCTAATAGATTTTGACCATCTATATTTCAACTGCCTTCGAATTCTTCAAAAGCTTTTGGTCACCATTTCATAAAAGGTGATAAAACTCTTAGTTTAAAGAGTTCACCCATGGGTAAACACATTTTCAATATTTTCTTGCAAGAGAAAAAATCATTCAGAGGTCTAGGTTGCTATAAATACAATTATGAAACTAAATCATACTTCTAATTTGGCTACTAAAATATCATGTAAAAAAGAAATGTTGAACATTTCAAGTATTTCTTTGTTTTGACATATTACATTTCAACTTATATCATATCCTAATGTTCTAGGTCTCATTTACTTATCTATTTGTTATTTATTTTCCTCATTATAATCACAAGGTCCATTGGAATAAAAATGTAGGTTTTATCCATTGCCTTTTTTTTAAAGTCTATAATTCAAGTTATATGTGCCCTGAAAACAGTTGTATGTGTACATCTTTCTTCTAGATTACAAATACATAAAGGCAGAGTTTTGCCCATTTGATTGAGAAAAATCTTTTATTAATAGTTGTTGAATTATTGACAAATAAGTGAAACTACTGAACACTTTGCCTAATGTACTTAGGTATTAAATTAGCAATAGTGCTTCAATATTCAACAGTGAGAGAAAAGCCAAGGTCCAGATCCTGGAGAGGAAGAAAATATATTTGTTCTTGTGAGGATTTTTGCCCAGTTATGTCCAGTAGACACAAAGTCCTTTTGGTACTTTCTGTGGACACACTGACACTTAGAAGGTAGTATTGCATTATGGAGACTGGTGTCAGGAAGTTAGACTCAGTCTTTTCTTAGCTCTGTTAATCTGTATTTTCAGCACACTGTTGGAGAATCATGGCCTCCCTGTGCTACTCTATGGAGATGGGAGAGCAGAAGAGAAGTGCTTTCCCCTCTTCCCACATAAGTGTTTGTTTTTAGACTCATGAATTTGCCAAAGTGCTTAGATACCAAGGTGACAGATGTCAGAGAAAATGTGACAGCAAAATAACTTGTTAGGAAGACATATAGAAGTGAAGTTTATTCCTAAAAGAGCATGGAACATGGAGTTTGAAATAATTTAGTGCAAAATTTTAGTCTTTTCATGAATTTAATATATAAGTGGTTTAGGCCTAATTCAGAAAAGATCTTGGCTTATGTCAAGAGAATGAGGTAATTGTGATGGGCATTGATCAGAGTCACTCCATAGGGTCCTAGGTAGGCCATGAACGGCAGTAGCCACAGCCAGAAAGAATTAGAATTAAATGTGCCACCTGTCCTTCCTAACACATTTGGCATACTGCAGTGATTGCTATCCAAAACTGAGAACCTACCTTCAAAGGTGTCACAAATCACTATGTGTTCCTTCAGCCCAAGCATCTTACTAACAAACACTACTGCTATGGGAAGTCAGAGACACAGCCTTTCATTTATTCATTTTAGATTTGTTACTTGTGTGTAGGATTGGGGCAGGGGAGTGTTGGGTAGAGGTGATAGGGAGGAGGAAGAAAATGCTTATAGAAGAGACCAGAGGAAATTGAGGTCTCTTCATTTTTACATCTTCCTTTGCAGCCATATCATGAGAGAGGTACCAAGGACAATGTGGAGATATTATAACATTAATTAACTTTAATTGGTCAAAAAAGAGGGGATAGAGTTAAGATTTCTAAAATACCTAAAAGTTAAGATTTCTAAAATACCTAAAAATGAAAACAAGTAAGCAAGGAAAGGAAAGTAGTGGAGGGAAGGAGGCATAGGTGAAATTTAAGGAAGAAAAGAATGATTTTTCAGTGTTCATTGATATGACATGAAAGTACACTTGAGACTATTTTAGTGGGGGAAGAGTATAGCAAGTAAAAATACATGAAGGGAGATGAGTGAAATGAAAGCCATTCATGTAAAATTATACTTTTAAAAATGGAAGTTCTCAAAGTGAGATTATTTGATGTAGCAACCTGGCTGATACATGTATCCTCTCTCTCTCTCTCTCTCTCTCTCTCTCTCTCTCTCTTTCTGTCTCTTTCTGTCTCTCTGTCTGTCTGCTACCTGCTTTCTGTCTGTCTGTCTCTCTGGCTGTCACTCATCATGCAGGGCCAAATGAAACTAGATGGTTTTGGTTGAAACTTCTGTGCATGTATTGGCGCCTTACTTATGGGTGTGCCAGCGTTGCGTACTTGTGATTCAGTGGTGCTCCATGCCCTTTTCTTGCCCTCTTGGACTAGAGGTCGACATTATAGTCCCTGACCAACTGGCTGCCTAAGGAGCCATATCAGCGAGAGGCACAGAGGAAAGACGTTGAGAAGATGGGATGGAGGCAGCCGATAAGCCCAACAGCTTTCCTCAAGCCTGGAGTGTGAGGTTCGGGAGAGATGAGCTCAAGACACTTCACAGGCATTTGTACAGTCCCACATGCCAACTAGATGTGGGGCATGAGGTACTGGGCAAGGGTTAGAGAGTGATCATGGTGGGTCTGAAGCTGCATTTTTGCCCACGGTGGAAGTAAAATTTAAGGAGGGAAATCCATTGTTCCTACATTCCTTTCTCAGGAGTTACAGACAGAGAGAATGAGCTCAGAATGGCTGTCCCACACCTCGAGGACAGAGGAGGAAGCTGAAGCCAATTCCTCAGTGAGAAGTGTAGCTGGGATATAGGAAAGAATTAAGATATCTGAAATTTGGAATATTAAAATTTCCAGTGATCAAACATCTGCTTCCCTTCCCCTTGATGAGTAACAAGCAGATCTTTTCAGATGTCCTGTTCGGCTCACCTTCTCTCCATGGGCAGGAGGCTCTTGGTTCGCTCCACGGGCTTGACAACTGTGCCTTAGAGCGGGAGGCTGATGAAGTACGGCTGTGCTGTTTTCAGTTAGAAACATTAGCAAACTCAACTACAAAAGGCCACCTCACAGAACAAAGAGCTTGCGATGTGCAGAGTACAATGGAAATCTCCCGGCTGCAAACAGAAGTGTCTTTGACTGCCAAGACAGAGAAACCTCACAGAAGATAGAGCATGAAAGGGACTCTGCACAAAACAAAAGTCAGAACACAATGGCATATATTTCAGGCACATGAAAAGATATGTGGCAGCAATACTAAAGAGACATGATTTTCCTACAGAATAGGGGCAGAGGGAGGGCAGAAGCCCAATCAGCCAATGCAGTTGTGGCAGAGAAACAGACCTGGTCCTGCTAAGAGAGAGAGGAGAAAGCTTATTTTTTATGAATTAATCTCGAGGTGGTTTTTATAAGTTGTTCAGAAACAAGTGAGCCTATGAATAATACATACAGTATACAGGACCAAAAACACAGAGCTATCTCCACTGGAGATTGTGAAAATAAATGCATTTTTGAAAAAAGATAATTGAGCAAAGGAACCAGAGAGAAGGCATCTTAAATTAGGGGTGTGAGCAGTGGCAAATTGACAGCCCAGAGGGAAAATGTACATTTCTGATTTCTTCAATTAGGTTACATGTTCTTAGAGAATTAGAAACATTCCTTTGTCTCTTAGAAATGGAAAGTTTCCAGGTTATATAATATTTTGCATATAGTAGATGCTCAAAATGTTAATAAATTAGTTCAATGCAGTTGTGGGAATGAATTCAACTGTTAGTCTGGCAATTATTGTGTCATTGTTATGGAATCATAAAAGAAAAAATCTATGCTCTTTGGAGCAGAATTAATAGAGGCAAGGCACCCCTTAGCTGTCTAGATGGGTAAATAAATCTGGGCATGGCTTGACTCCAGGGATGTTTTCTATGGTGGTACAATTTATTAATCGGTCAATCAACATCAAAGTAACACACTTGTTCATCGAAATGTGTGAGCCAAAGCCAAGGGTGTAGATCAGTGCTTCCATAGTGCAACACCCTCTTAAAGAAGCTCTGTGGAGAAAGAATCTTGTGCTCAAGCAAGCTTGGGGGGCCACTGTATTCTATATTTCCCCTTATCATTTAGAGAGAGAGAAATGCTATAGTAAATGGACACACTGAGCCTTGTTAGTCCAATGTTTTCCAAACCAAGTGGACCACAGAAGTTTATTTTCTTCATATTTTTTGTTGGTTTGCTATACATACCCATTAGCATCTTTATAGAATTAGTTTTCCATGAAGTGGACTGTGTTGCTTCCTCTATGTCAACCGGACTGGACTAATGCTTCCCAGATAGTTGGGAAAACACAGCTTGTGGCTGTGTCTCTCTGGATGTTACCAGAAGAGATTAGCATTTGGATCAGTTGATTTGGTAAAGCTTTGCCCTCATTAAGCACATGCAGACTCTTTATGGGCTGAAGCAGAGTGAATTCTCACTCTCCCCTTAAGGAAGGACACCCATATCTTCTGCCCATGGACCTCAGAGCTCCAGGACTCAGGCCTTCGGACTCTGGCATTTGCACCAGGCTACCCATAACTCCATTCCAGACCTTTGGTTACCCTCTCAACTCTGCTTGTTTTCAGGCTTTTGGATGCAGGATGAATCACATTGCCAGCTTTTATGCTAGCAGATGGAACTTCATGGGATTTCTCAGGCTGCATAATCGCACAAGCCAATTCCCATAATAAATCTATTATATTTCTATGTATCCTCTTGGTTCTTTATCTGGAGAAGCCTGAAAAACACAAGAGGACACTGATTTCCTTGTTATGAGCCAGGGCATTACCAAGTACCTTCCAGGTTCTAGCAAATAAAAGGGAGGCTGGGAAGCACATGGCTGCTTCTGTTGGGGATACTGTAGAGGAGAGAAGTCATGAAATTTTCACATCCATGCCAACCTCCCCTGATTCTGATCATAGCTCTGCTCCCTCTGAAATAAACCCTGGGTGTGATCCAGTGGGGGTTCTCACTCCATTTACCGCAATCATTCAGTGTGCACTCTTTGCCTGGGCCGTGTCCTCCAGCAGCCATGACCACTGTGTGTGAGAATGAAGTTCAAGTGCAGCTCTCTGCTGCAGAAGCCTCCTTCTGTGCTATCGCCTCTCGGTGTCTGAGAACAGCTCTTAGTGCTGTACGTGGATTTTCACATTGACCCACACCACAGCTGCTGGAAGAGTGATGCCAAGTATCTTTCTACTGCTTAGAGAAGCTACAAAGGGTTATTCCAGGCACTCTAGCTGCTGAAACTCTCCACGAAGACCCAATTTGTAGTTGTTCTCACAGCAATACCTCTCAAGGTTGAGGTTTACACTCTCAAGTCTCTTAAGCAACCTGGCCTATGTTAGGAAGACCTGCTCTCATTTTCCTAATGTGAAGAGGTTTTCTGGAGCTTCACTAATAGAGGGCTGAGCTGACTGAGTATCTGGGGGCTTCCATGACAACGGCTTTTCAGAGATGAGATGATACATTCCAATATCACACCTGTTCCGTGATACTTGGCAATGTGGTCTTGAAGGCTACTCAACTCACTCCTGTGTGAGACAAGATGCATGCATCTATAGATGGGGCAGTTCCTGCTTCTGCTCTTGGAGTCTGTAGTGAAAAGAAAGGAGGCTGTTGGTTCTTTTAAGATGGTTGTGTGCGATTCTGGCCTAATCTTTCATCATCTTCTATCTGCACACCCCCAAAACAGTTCACATCTTACTCTCTCTGTCTCCATGTCAGACGGGCCCACAGCACATGTGCAGGACTGGACAGTCCTAGATTCGTTAGCTTTGCACAAATTATGGGACTGATGTATTTATTTCCCTGCACCTCCACTTGTACATTTGGAAAGTGAGGGTGACATTGGCCATTGCAACCATTTTCTGTATAATTTCACTAGGAGTTTTTAGTACTTGACTCTCCAGGAGATGATGTAAAACTAGAGATGTGAGGAACAAAAGAGAAAAGCACTGAAGTACAGAGTTCCTGGTACGTGGCAGCACTTAATGAGTGTAGATTCCTTACACTCTCAGTTTCCTTTTAGATCAGGGTTGGCCAGTAGAATTTGCTGCAAAAGATGAAAATGTTTTCTATATCTGTGTTGTCTGGCATAAAGCTACTAGTCCCATGTGGCTAAGTAGCATTTGAAATACGGCTAGTGTGACTGAGAACTTGAAATTTCAATTTTATTTAGTTCTATTGATTTAAATAACCATATGCAGCTAGTGATGACCGATTGGACAACATAGCTTTATGTATTTTTTTTTTTTTTGAGACAGGGTCTCACTTTGTAGTTCAGGCTGGCTCTGAGCTCACTATGTAGTCCAGGCAAGCCTCGAACTCAGCAATCCTCCTGCCTCTGCCTCCCGAGTGCTGGGATTACAGGCGTGAGCCACCACGCCCAGCTGCTTTATGTAATTTTGTCAGCAGCTTTTAATACTTGCCATTTCAAGAAGGTGAGGTAGTATTTGATCTTATCTGGGTGGTCAGTGTCAAATGCTTGTGGCTATAGACTGTCACTAGACTTCCCTATGAAGTCAGATGCTACCATGAACCAAAGAGCTTCCAGAAAATGGGCCCAGACGGGACATCAGCCACCTTCTCTCTCCGAGGCCTGAGGAAGGTTCACACAATATGTTACTAGGTTTACACTTCAGGAAATGGAGGCTGGATTTTAGAAGTATTTCCAAAACATCTAAGCCTGGAGAAGATATACATAATGAGAAGGTTTAGAAATTCCTGCCACAAAAATGTAGGGGCCTCATCAGATTCCATTTTACTCTAGTTCATATAATAATATATATCCTTCACTCCTTGACTCAGAATTTAAAAACTGGTATTTAGAACTTTGTCAACTGACAGAACATACTACCTAACCCCATATAAAGTCACTTCACTCTTAGATATAAGCTAAATCTGTAAATGTCAAGGTCTTGAAAATGCTAAAACCATTAGAGAAAAAGAGTTGGGGAATTCAGGGGGGAGGGGAATGTAAATTTGGTGAAAAATTAGAATAGCATGCAATATTTATTTTTGTAGTGCAATTTACATATCTAAAATCATTTTGCTAAGAAACATAAAATGTATTATGTATAACTTGATTTGCTCATAAAATTATCATTTAGGTAAAATTAGAGATGTGAAGAACAGAATGGAAAAAATAGGAAAGAACAGACTTTTTACCAATTTATTTCTTTATATATTTACTTAACAAAAACATCCTTGAGGAAAAAAAGTTCCTTCTGAGATTTCGCTTTCTCTTTTTCTCCTCTCCATTTTGCTCCCTTCTGAAGTCTTCCCACTTCTATTTTGATTTAACCCTGTTTTACTGCCATTGACACTGCAGTGAGAACAGCTACCAATCTGTGCCCTAAACTAGCCTCTCCAGCCACATCTGTGTTGGGACTCCTCAGGTGACTCTCATTTATGACAGAACACCCCCCTCCCATCAGTTTGTTCACTTGCTTGCTGACCTTGGCCCTTCTTTCGAGCCCCAGTATTAGGACACGGGACTCATCTGGTGCCTCTTTCCACTGAGACCATGAGAGGTCCTTAGACTGGCCTGATGTTGCTCTGAGAAGAGTCTGGCTGGCTGCCTGGGACAGCGCTAGAACCTCTTCAACACTACACTAGAAAGAGGAGGAGCAGAATGGTGTGGAGGGAGAATAATAACTCCAGTCATCAGAACTCATGTGTCTTAACTGTTTATCAAGGACCAAATACTTTTTTCTATGTCTCATCTAATCTTCTTCAAACTTTAAAAGAACAACACTGTAAATATCCTATTTTATAGACAAATCATGGCCTAAGACTATTAAGTAGCTTGCTTACTCGGTATGTGTAAGTCCACTGTTTGGGTTATTAGCTGGTACCTACTGTGCCTTAATAATAAGGATTGTACTGTTTACACAAGAGCTAAATCGTTTTCCACATCAACTTACATAACTTTCAATGCAACGACATAACCAGGGAGGTACAGGGAATTCAAGTTTTTGTATTTTACAGATGTCAAAGAGGAAGGTTGTTTCCTATCCAAAGTCACATGTATATGGTGCCATTGGCAATCAATCTCCAGATTTCCCGACCAAAAAGTCCATTTCTCTGTCCACACGATGGGGACGAGGGAGAACTAATATGTGCTATACACACGTGCGGACTCATCAAACCTCATACTGCTGCGCCAGAGGCTGGGCACTGAGGGGAGGCTGGTTCAGCCAATGGATGATGTCTCTGCACTGGTACCAAGTTTACCAGAAGGACTGACAGATGCTAGTAGAGAAGGCTCCTGGACTTTCTTGCTGTTTTTGTTTATTTGTTTCTCCTTTTAAATTCTTTTTTATGAGGCTGCCATAAAAACACTCATTAAGCAGTGTTGATTTTCATTAATGTTGATTCTCCAAGAGCTTAATCAATCTTCTGTGACCAATGACCTCATTCCCATGGGAGAAGAAAGCTGTTTAACAAATTAGCTTTACAGATTGTAGGTGAGGCATACAGATGTGATGTAGCTTGTGTTGCCAAAACAGGACGTGGATTAGTGGTTTAATATGCAACAAACAATTGCATTAAACTGTCTCCTTGCTGTTCCCAGAATGGATCATTAGGAAGCAGCTGTCCCCTATCCCCTGTTGCACCTCTGTCCCTTCTCAGACTCCTTCCTGATGTTCACTTTTGCCTTTTAAAGTCTGAGCTTCAAAGCACCAGGGGCAATGGCATGTGGGGAAGGAAGAAGGGGAAGAGTCACAGATGCTCAGGGAAGCTGGGAGGGAGGTCGGGCTTGGTATTGGTGTGCATCCTAGCTGCCCTAGGAGCTTTGTTCAAGATAAATGGAAATGCCTTTCTTTCTGGGAGAGAATAATCTACCCAGGCCTGGAAGGCCATCTCCTCTGTGGACAGAGGGATGGGCCATGATGGACTGTCTGCTTTGGGGTCCAGCTGGTGGGCTGGCTAAGAGTCCCGCCCTGTTGTGGGAAAAGTTGCTCTCTCCACCTTCAGGTCCACTGCTTTGATGTCCTTAATTCCAGGGCTGAGGTAGATGCCCTTAGCTGGATCAAGAATGCAAACCCTGTCCCTGACTCCGATCTCTCAGAAGAGGATGCTCCCATCTAGGCTTCCACTCGTGTTGGCCCTTGCCATTGCTAGGCTTGCAGCTGCCCACACAGCAGAGACCTGGGAATGTCTCTTGTGAAGCTCTCCACCTTGCCTTGCCTTGTCCCCAGGTGGCCTAGCTTATACAACAGGGAGCCTTCCTCCTTGTGCCTGAGCTCTGCTTGGCAGCCTGCAGTGCGTCACATGCCAGAGATCAGACCACAGGCCCCATGCAGCAGCTCCAGCCAGGGTGCAGATGGCTGTAGGCCTGAGGTTGAGAGAATCTGGTTATGTGGTTCGCTGGGTATAAGCTCTGGCTACATGGAAAGAAGGGAGAAGGCCATACACTTTTTTGCTTTGCTCTTCTTTGCACTTTAGGACAAATGCATGTTGAGTAGCTACGTCACACATGACCTGTAATGGGTCCCAGGGGAAAGGCCTACAAAAGGCGTTAGATCTTGCCTGACTCCAGTGAGCATCCTTGAAGCACCCAGGGGACCCTTTTGCCTGTGGTGCAGATGTACGTCTGCTCTCTGGTTTCTGTGTGTCCTGGGCAGTGGTCCTTTGGTCTATACTCCTCAGTCTTTGCTCTTTACACACTAGTTATTTAATTAAGACAAGTCGAACATCTCTAATTTAAAAATCTGACATTTGAAATACTCCAAATCTGAAAGTTTTTAAGGGCTGACATGATGACACTGTGGAAAATTCCACACCTGATCTTAGGTGACATTTCTCCATTAAAATGAAGGCACACTAAAAATACTGTATACAATTACCTTCAAGCTAGATGTATACTGTGTACATGAAATAAATGAATTTCTTGTTTAGACTTGGGCCCTGTTTCCCAAATATCTTACTATGTATATGTAAATAACACAAAGTCTGAAAAATTTAAAATCTGAAACACTTCTGGCCTTAAGCATTTTAGATAAAGGCTCCTCAACCTGTACCTACCACTGTGCCATTGCTTGTTGGTCCTCAGGAAAATCTCATGGATGACAACCTAATAGATTTATCAGTTGGAGCCAGAATAAATCCCTTTTTCAGGTCCTGGAAAAAGAATCTCTTTTGCTCATCTGGTGAGATTGCTCGTGTGCTTCCTCTAAATGTTTTAGATGTATGTTCTCTAACCTGCAGGACAAGGCTGGATAGTGGATGTTTTCATCCCCAGTTTGCAAATGAAGACAGGGAAATGCTGAGAAGTTAATGGGTTTGTCCAGGATTATAACTGGGAAGAAGCTATGTTTTCCAGTCTTTAGAGCTATGATCTTTCTCTGCACCGATTATGACCAGACGGAGCAGTCTGACCATGAAGAGAGTTTCTACTCACAGTTATTATATGAGTAACATCAACTAGTGAAAGTAAAGCCTAGCCCACTGCCTGCTGGGATAATGACATCCTAATGGTGTTTTGGGTCACACCAGGGCTCTTAGCTTCCTCTGTATCCCTGGATACTCCAAGCCAAGGCTTCAGATTACCTTCTAAGTGATTATAGGTGCAAAATAGTGTAGGAAATACATTACAGTTTTGCTCTTTGGGATCAGGTACAGCCTTACACTGAAACTTAGACTCAGATGTTTCCCAGAGATCTTGGAACTATCCCCTCAAGCACACTGATATTCAGCTGCATCTGTCCCTTGGCTGAGAGTGAGGCAGTGACCCCAAGGTGAAAGTCTCCATATCCCATTACCAATCCAATTACCTGGCACTTGCAGGTTAGATGGGAACTGCCAGACCGGAACCCAACAATGGATCATTTAGTTCTGTGTCTTGTCTGTGACAGTAGTTGGGGGCTGAGTGTCTCACTCAGGTGCTTCTTATTGGCAGTCTGCGGACATGCCAGCATGCTTTCCTTTATATGAAAGGATAGAGCCAGCCATGGGAAGTGCAGGCAGCACAGAAACTCGCTTGTTACCACAGCTCCCATCCCTGATTCCATTAATTCATTGAACAAACATTATTGAGCACATACTATATACTGAAGCACTGAGGAGAGCATGATGAGCTGCATCTCGGCTCCCTTGGGTTTTTATTGTAGAGAGAGTGCAGTTAATTGAAGAGATGAACATACTACATGACAGTTTCTACAAATACTGCAGGTTAGAACAAGGACAAGATGGTGGACAGTGAAAAAGGTGGGTGCTGTATATATTGGAGGCCAGAATGGACATGTGGATGAGGAGGCATCATAGTGGGGGTGGAAGGAATCACAGGAGCAAGACTGAGAAGCTGAAGGCAGATTGTGGAGTAAATCTGTGTTTCATCTAATATTGTGGGGTAGGAGAGGTCTTATGCTGGACTCAGAGCGGGAAACAGGTGCAGCACAGAAATACACCACAGAACATGAAGAATGGAGGAACAGTAGAGCAGCTGGTGTGGCTGAAGAGGAAACCAGTGAAGGGAGAGTAGATTTCAGAGACGTGCAGGGGTCTAGGTCACAAAACCTTATGAACTTCCGCTTTTAGTGAAAGACATAGAAAACAATTTACAGGGTTTGGTGCTATAGAGGTGGCATAGTAACAAAGCATTTATTAAACATGTCTTCAGATAAATATTTGTTGAATGAATACATGAAATACTTGTTGAGTGATTGAAAGAACAAATATCATTGCTTCACATGCATAAGTACACAGTTCCTAGAATGACATATGTAGCTATATTTACTAAGAAAAGAGAATTTCTTTTCCACTGCAAGAACAACGTGCTACTGGCTTGTCTGTCATCCTCCAAGGGGAGGGTGGATGTAGGTGCTGGAGTCAGGGAAATACAGTTGCACAGGGCAAGTGCTCAGAGGCAGGCAGCCCTGTGTCCCTTTGATGGTGGGAGCTGGAGAGAAAGGTAGCACATGGCTGGGAACAAGTCAGCCTCTCAGATAATGCTGCTCTCCTGAAAAGGCAAAGAGAATCCCTTCAGTGGACGTGGCTTGAGATCCTCTAGAGGTCTCTGTCCAACTGTCTGCCTGCCCTTGCCTGGAGCTTCTCTTAGACTGTCCTTTTCTTGAGCAAGCTCGGACACAACCTCATGCTTTGAGGAAGCTTCTTTTCTGTAAGATGGAAAGATAAATCTCTTAACTGGTTTTTCCCTCCTTGCACCAAATGGCATATTCAAATGACACTCTTTGAGAGATACCTTTCTCTGCTCTGTTCCCTGGCTCCCCTTCTTGCAGGGACAAGGTTCCCGACTCTTCTCCTCTAGGAAGGACCACGGACCTCTGTTTTGGTATATGCAATTTGTCCTTCTCTATCCCTTCAAGATCAAGAGTTTCTTGACACTGGGACCTTGGGCTACCCTCTTTCTCTAGCACCAGGCACCATGCCTGGAATGAATTATTTTCTTTCTTTTCTGTGTTTCTTTTACATCTTCCCTTTTCCCTTCTTTTTTCTTTTTTTTTTTACTTGTTCTTCTTATTAAGTAGCCAAGGTAAATGTTGCTAACAGAATATGATTTTCCAGTCTTAGAAACAGTCAGGAGAAGGCCACTAACACATCAAAAGGAAAATAAAATTTGACTAAAAAAATAATCAGAATTTTAACCTCACCTTCTTCATTAATAAAATGAGACTCTGAATATCCTCTTCCCAGATTCATTGTGGGATATAAAATGCACATTGAAATTATGTGCAAGCCATAAAACACCACCACAAACATTGAGGTACTTATTTCTGATCAAACATGGAGTCATGGAAAAGAACTACCAGCCCCAGAAGCGTTTTTGAGAATTGGTTGCATTGTTACAGCCTCTCAGCAAGGGTGAATGAGGGCTTAGGGCGAATATGGGAAGCCATGGCCAGCCAGTGGGGAGGGATGCTGGGAACAGCATGTACATGCGAGTTCCTAAGAAGCCATGAGCCACTCAGATACCAGATTTGGAAAATATTTTTGTTTCTACTTATTAGACAGGTAGCATGAAATCATCCTCAAAAACACTGAGAAAATATAGGTAAGCCTACTGGATATAATATGCACTTGTAAAGAAAAGACCAGTGACCACTTAGGTAATTTTTCTTCTGAGCTTGTTCTCTGGACCACAGGCCTTTCAGAGACCCTACTTGCTGGGCAGCTGCAGAGACCAGAGAAAGTGAGATGGAGGAGCTGGTGTTCAGAGGAGAACAAATGAGGAGGCTACCAATGTGGCTGTCAGAGCCGGGCCCTGTTCCCTTCCCGTATCTCTTGTCAGAACTGCAGGGCCCCAGCCTGGCCATCCAGCTTAGAGGTGGGACTGCCAGTCACCACTCAGGGGTCATTTTAGTATCACACAGCAGGGGGGTCTGGATTGACTACTGACTCCTCTGCTTCTACACCAGTCACCTCTTTTCTGGTGCCTTCTTTGTCTTGACGTATGTGGTCCCAAGCATCTTGCGTATACATCTGATATCCCCCAGCCTCAGAATCTGCCTTCACCAGGGACTTCACAGGCTTGACTAATTTGCCCACCTGAATGTTAGTACTTAATTGACTGAACTGACGCAAAACAAACCCATGCTGATCGATAGAGAAATAATTTTGCAAATTGTGGGCATAAATCTTTAGAGAACTGTATGCACTGATATTTGTTAAAATGTTGAAAAAGCAAATCAATTTTCTTTATTAGAACACAATTGCTTCATCTGTTGCTAGTTTAGGCAGAAGCCGGGAGGCAGAGTGTGGGGAGGAATAAGGAAGGAGGTTTTAGAATGCTTTTCTGACCTTCATTTCGGGTCATCTGTTAGTCTAAAAAGGGACAAATTTGGGGAGGTGCTGAGAACTTCAGGCAGCAAATATTTTAATTTGAGAAACACAGGCAGTCATGGGATGGATTGAGATGTGGTGACAACTAGGTTTGAAACTGTACATGACACAGCTACCCTTTGGATCTGGGGCATCCCCAAGAGGTCCATGTGTTCAAGGTGTGATCCCCCACTTAGCACTATGGAAAGTGGTAGAAACTTTAGGAAGGGAAGCCTATGGGGATGTTTCAGTGTTTTGGGAGTGCTCTTGGAGGAAACAGGGAGACTCTGGTCTCTTCTACTCTCTTTCTGGTTTTGCATCCCAGTCAAGAGGTGAACAAGTGTTTGCTGTCACCATGATGCCTGTCCTACCACAGTCCCTAAAGCAAAAGGACCAAATGACCACAGAATAGAGCCTCCAAAACTGTGATCCAAAATAAACCTTTTCTCTGCATAAGTTGTTTGTCTTGGTATTTGTTGCAGTAACAGAAAGGTGACCAACACAGAAATGCTAAGGAAGAAACAAAATCTCGGATCTTTATAATTTCAGAGTGTGTGAGTTAGACTAATGCTGTGGTCACAAGCCCAGAACCTTAAGCCTTGAGATCATCCAGTTTTATATGTTGCTCACACTACACAGGCATTTTCTGGCAAGTGGACAGGGCTGATGAAGGAGCCACCGGCTGAAACTTGTCTCCTTAGGGAGCCAGAGATAAAATGAGGAAGAGGAGAATCACATCTTGACTCCTAAAGCTTCCTCATGGAAGTGATATCATCTCTTCCACTCTCATTTCCTTGGGTGTAAAGAGAGACATGGAAGTGTGGTTCTGTCATGCTCCCTGGTGCAGCAGGAGTAGGTTCTTGGGAATAGATCTGATGGCCACAGACTGAGCACCAGCAACTTCTTCTATGTGTCCTACGTTGTACGGTGACATGGTCATGTCTTTGAGCAGGGGGTAAACGTTACATATGATTTATCTTTGCACCTGTCATATAATATAAAGTGAAAAAAATCACTTTGAAGGGGTAAGTACTGTGGTTGGCAATAAGTAACGGAGTCAGAGATCTTCATGGAATAGTGCAAAGAGGTGATTTTGCAGAGACCTCTGTTGCAGAGTTCATCCTGGCTCTGGCCCAGACGATGTTACCTCCCAAGTCTTAATGTGTCCAGCCCTGCAGTAAGGCGTTTGAATGAACTATCTCCACATCCCCCTCACAGCCCTCATTTTCAGTTGGGCAGCCCTTTTCCTCCCAAAGTGAGGAGCTTCATGTATTGTGGCCTCTCTCAATGCTGTCACATTGTGTCATGCTGAGGCTGAAAGGACCCGACACTGCTGGTGGCCTTGAGAGAGTCTCTAGTCTTTGCTAGGGCTTGGCTTCCTCATTACTTAAAAAGTAAAGCAGATCGGGCAGACTGCTACCCTGAGATCCTTTCACATTCTCTTGCTCTAAAGAATTTTATTGACATGGCTCTGATGATTTTCTAGGTAAACCAGAAAGGTAACTGAAGGCCTAGGATTTCCTGGCGTCTGCACAGCAGGTTCCTTGTGAGTCACACTTGAGGAAGAATGAAACCCAACAGAGCCAAGTCTTAAGTCCACAATATCACTAGATATATTTTTCAGCTAAAAGCTTTCCAATGCTAACAAACTGTTATTAGTGTTGAATTTCATGAAGTAATTGTGTGATTCCAGTGTCAGGAGACTTGGCTCTGGAATAATCTGCAGGGAGGACTCAGCGCCTGAGTGTCAAGGCACATTTCCTTAAACTGCACTGGCACAGGTCATATTTGGGTGTTTCTACCCTTCTCCTTAAGAGATATCAGCAGCCCCAGGTACCTTGCTTTTAACTGCTTTGCTTTAAAACAAAGCCTGAGAAAAATGATAAAATTCTCCTTGGCGGGACCTAGGAAGGCTGGGGTCTTAAGCAATGTCCTCTTTGGATTTAATATGACAGAATGACAGGCCATGGATTTAGTGAGCTGAGGGGACAAGGAAATTCAATACATTGTGGTAGACTAGGGCATGCAAGAGTGTGCAAGTTCACCTATTAAAAAGGCTCAGCTGTCCTGGAATTTCCTTGACAGACTGAAGAGGCTCATAATTATTGAATATTTACTGTGTGCCAGAAACTGTTCTCAGCACTTTGCAAGCATATTTAATTCAATCCCCTTAATACCAGCCATTGGCAGAAGAGGAAACTGAGGTTCAGAGAACTTTAAAAGATGTACAGGCAATAAACAAAGAGCTAGCATTGGTAGTGTCCTGGTAAATTCACTCCCAAGTGGAATGTTTTGTAATCCCAGTGCATCCAGATCACTTAACAAGTCATATGATGTATTAGTTAGCTTTTTGTCACTATGATAAAGCACTCCAGAAAATCAGCTTTCCATGAAAGAGGAGGTACATTGGGTCCTAGTTTTAGTCTATGGTTGCTCGGTCTTGCTGCTTTTGGACCTGTGGCAAGGAAGCACATAACGTAGCTGGAAAACAAAGTAAAACCAGAAAAATGTCCAGGGTCACCATAACTCTCCAAAGCTACAACTCCAATGTCCTAATGTCCTTCCTCTAGGTCATATCCCTGACGGTTCCACTGCTAATAGAGCCCCAAGTCTGAAACCAAGCCTTTCTTAGGAGGCATTTAACAGGAAACCATAACACATGGAGTCATGGGCTCCCATACAGAAATAACTCAACTGCACACAGAAACCATGAGCAGATGATTCTCCAGCCTTTGGGGCGGGGGGCTCCTGTGGCTATGCCTCTGGCCTCCCCTCTCCTTGGTCCTGATGGGCAGGATCTGTGTATCCCTCATTTCTCTGTCACTTTGTGTGTGATAATTAACTGCTGAGAGATAAGCACTGGTGGAGCTGGCTGTGTACCCTAGAGAGGATTTGAAGAACCTGGGGAGGGGTTATTGGATAATAGAAAGGATGGCTAAGTAAACCCCAAATTAATGAAGGATTTAGGAGTAAAATGTGGTAGTAGTTTTTCAATCTGGAAACCAGAAAACTTAGGAGGTGTAAGAATAATTTTTACTTTCAGAGCTGTATATAGTTTGGGACTCATTTAAAAGGGGTTTCTTGAGCCTCCCACCAATGCCACACTGCAGCCTGGGGTGCTGTGGGCCACCTGGAGGAGCTGCGTCTCCAAGCTGGGCTTACTGCACCACCTTGGACTGGACCCAGAAGGCTGCAGGGATCTGGCTTTTCTTGGTCTTGAGATGTATTGGTATGAACCTGGCACCCAATAACTCAGGACCTGCAGAAATGGGAACTTCACTGGTGTGGGGTCCTGCTCAGAGCAGAGGCAGCTCATGATCGTATTAGGGAAACTCACTCATGAGATGAAGTTATCCATTTTAAATTCTCGATTACATTCTTAGTTATCCTGAGTGGGGTTCTTGTTCTGTGGAGCTACTTTGGAAACTGATGTAGCCCAGGACAGTGGGGAGAGATGTGGAGAGGAAGGGACAGGGAGAGGTCAGAAGCTTCCTTCTGCTGGTCCACAGCTCTGCTCTGCTCTGTGCACTGGTCCACAGACGAGTCCTTTTGGTAAGACTGGAGGGCCACTCACACCTTCAGACAAATAAGTAGATAGCAAACAGAGAGACAAGAATTGTTTACAAAGTACGTGGACTAGGGTGTAGCTCAGAGGCAGATCCCTTACCTATCATGTGCAAGAGCTAGGGTTCCACTGACAGCACCAAAAATGAAACAAAACAAAAACCAAGCAAACCAAAACACAACAAAGCATCGTTTAGGATTCTGCCTTGGATTTTAGCAAATGATTTAGGATTTTTCTTGTGTCGTCTCTCCCCTCAGAAGCAGTTAGGGGAAAGTTACTCTCTTTCTCCAGAGATGAAGGGAGGGAGAAATGTGCTGCTGTATTGATTTTCTAAAAGAAAACATTCATTTATGCAACTACACAAACAGCCTCTGTATGGGTTAAGGAAAAGATATTGGGCTCTTCGGGTAAAGAGCTAGGCATAGGCTTTGAAAAGGAGAAAAATCAATGTTTTCACAAAGACCAAATGGGTCTCCAATAAAGGGAAATGGGTCCTGGAAGGTTCTATGGGCCTGAGATATTTGCTTATAGACGAGAAAGAGGCTTGTAGGAATGGATCGTTTTCAGTCCATTCGAACTACTCTAGCCACTTCAGTAGCACAGACTTGGGGCTAATTAAGGACAGATTTCTTTTGAACAATTCTGTATACTGGAAACCTAACATCAAGCAGATTCATTGTCTACTGTGGGCCAACATTCTAGTTCACAGACACTGTTTTCCTATTGTAATGTTACATGGTGGAAGGAACAAGGAGGCCTGCTGGGCCTCTTAGAACAATGATGCCATTTGTGAGTGCTCCATACTTGTGTCTGATCGCACCAAAGGCCTCACCTCCTAATGCCATCATTTTGGGTGTCAGGATTTCAATGTGCAGGAAGGGAGTGTGAGCATTCAGATCATAACAGGATCCTCCTGTCTCATTAGACTAGTGAGGAGGCAGAGAAATGTGGTGAAAATAGAATATTGTGGGGCTATGATATTTGACTTCAAATCCCACTGTCTTAGTTACATTTTCATTGCTGGGACAAAATACCCAATACTCAGAAATTAAAGGAGGAAAGTTCACTCACAGTTTGTAGAAATTTCAGTACACAGTCAAGTGGCTCAGAGGCAGCGCAACATGGCTAGGGCACAGCAGAGGAGAAATAGTTCATGGCACACAGGCCAGAGGCAACAAGCATTGAGCCTCCCTGTCCCTTTCAAGGCTATAAGCCTATAGTTGGTGCCACCCATATATAAGAAGGGCCTTCTCCATGATCCACACACAGAAATATACTAAACCAATCAGTGAACTGATTTGGTTATCACATACCCTTAATCCCTATTCACATACCTTAAGTCCAGCCACTTTTGAAAAGCCCCATCTGTGAGCACATGACTTTGGGGGACATCTAGATAGCAGCCATAACACTTAACTATTATTTGATTGCTAAGAATAGTGATGATGAATATTTTAGAAATCAAGTGCCCAAACTTCAACCCAAAATACACGTATTTATCACAAAATGCCAAAACTGAAATTAAACCTGAACACTGGGTTTTTAGTTTAGAAAAAACAACTCATACATGAACCTCTTTCATCTTAAAAGAAAAACACAACAACAGAGTGCTCAGTGATACAAGCAGATTTTTATTTAAAAGGAGAAGTTTGCCTTTGGATTAATTTTGCACAATGAATGACATCTCTGATGTTGGATGGATGCTGATAATTTGTCAAACTTTGGCTGGAGAGACGTGGCTTGTGTCCCTACAAAGGGGGCCCTACATGCCTGTTGTGGCACACATGCTATAGGCTCATCACTTCTGCCCAAGAGGTCACTGGCATTTTAAGCTCTTCCATAGGCTCCTGTGCATAGAATTGCCTAAGCAAGATAATCTAAGCAAGAGCATTTCACACAGGTTCAGGCATTTTTACTGAAATCATTTTAAAAGAGCAAACTCTTGTCCAGAAAGTCATTATCAGAGGAATACAGCCCTTCTTTCTAGAACTGCTCTTCCTAGTGGCAAGACATTGAACAAGGTGCATGAATCTGAGAGAGAGAGAGAGAGAGAGAGAGAGAGAGAGAGAGAGAGAGAGAGAGAGAGAGAGAGAGAGAGCACAGAGGGCCCATGCCAGGTGTGTGGAAGAGGAGTGGTCTCTGCAAGGGCTTGTATGAATGAAGGGGGTTTCCCAGAAAAAGCGGAGCTATGAGGGAGTTACTGAGGTCCTGGGCCCAACATAGGGAAAACACCCTTCCATCAGTTAGCTACCAAGGCCATGGAAATACAACCTAGGAAACTGAGCCAGGCAGGCTCTAGTGTGGCCATAAGTGATGGCTGAGGCTCTCTGGCCCTCTCTGGGTATGGCAGGAAGGAATGACAATTTTGGAAGACCTACTGTTCCAGCTCACAGGATAATGGAGTAGGGAACAAAAAAGTAAGGGAGGAGAAGAAAATCCATTTTAAACTCACCTTTCACACATAGTGGAGACAGAACCTTTCTTCCACATTAGAGACAACTTTTCTCCCCTTGAAATTTTCAGGTTCATTGACACATAACCCTCAGCTGGTATTACCCTTACTATGTGGCCTTCTTCCCTCCACACTTCCTGGTCTTTTCTATGGGGGTCTTCTCCATCTCTTTTTCATGTCTATATTCAGGGATGTAAGAAATTACAGTGCAGAACAGTTCACGGTTGCAACAGCCTGAAGGTAGAGGAGGGGCTCTCCAAGGTCAGCACATCTTTTGTCCCTAAATTCCAAAAAGCATCCTAATATTGCAAGCTGTATTGCCCAGCTTGCCTCAAACTTGGGATCCTCCTGCCTCAGCCTCCCAAGCAACTGGAATTACAGGCACACACCATAGCACTCAACCTCAATAAATTTTAAAACAAGAAAATTTGTCCAGAAGGGAATTACAAGAGGGTCACACTCCTTCTTTCTGAAACGTCCTTTTTTTGGGAGCCAACGTTAGGCAGAGTGTGTGAAGCTGGCTTGCAGACCCCAGGAGTCAGTATCTGGTGTATCAGTCTCTCTTCTGTCTTCTTTCCCTTGCGCTTTTCTTCTTCCCACTTCTTCTGCAAGTAATTATAGTTCAGCTTCTGATGTAGCAGTGAGTTTACATTTGCAACATTTGCATCTCATGTCATGTAGATATGAATTACTATCTACACTGCACTGATGAGAAACCTGAGTTTCTGAGCATTTAGTTAGGATTAAAACCAGCATGCAAGAAACACAAAATTACAAATAACAGCTATGATTTTAAAAGGCGGAAATTTGTTTCTTTCTCATTTTAAATAAGTTTTGGAATCAAACAGTCTGGGGGGGGGCACAAGAGCCCACAAAATGGTGAAGGATTCGGGCCATTCCTATTATGGCCCTCACCCGAGGGGGCCCATGGTAGCTGGGAGGTGTAGCTCCAGGTATTGCATATAATTCCTGTACAGGAAGCAGAAAAAAAAGAAACGGCTCAGGAAGTGGCAAAATTTGACCTAGTTACAACTTCTATCTAACCAGCTAGAACTCTGGGAAATACTTTCTGTATTCTAAAAGGTCACACGGAAGCTAAACATAGGGGGTTGTTACCAAGGAAGAGCTGGGTAGTAAGCATTGTATGGGATCTCACAGGTCTTTCCCAGGATCACAGATGTGCAAGAAAAAGGACTCAAAGCTGGGTTTTTGATTTGAGATCAAGCGCTCTCTCCAGTACTTGGAAGTATCCAAAGGGGACACACCTGGCTCTAGCAGGACCCTAACTAAAAGATCAGCTGTACTTCTTCTAACCTCTGAGAAATCTAAGTATCAAAGTGTTAGGAGAAGGGACCCACGCAGCAGGTGCCTCAGGAGAGCAAAATGTGGGCTGAGGGAAGGCTCCACACTCGAGGGTTGAGGCCCGCTTTGGAGACGGCTCACTTGCTATAGTCTCTGGCGTGGGCTTGTGGAAGAGGTAAGTTTCTGGCCTTTCCAGAACAATGTGATCCTTGTATATGAACCATTTTTCAATTGATGTCTGAACTAAAAAAAAAGACAAAATAAAAAATAAAATGAGCCTTTAGTTCTTCTCAGACATGCTTAGAAAACTCTTTAACTGCAGTGAAAATCCCGAGAAGGAACCCCCTCCTGTGATATTAGGAGCAGGTCCTGACATTTAATGAACACTTATGCTTCCTGAGCCATCTTCATGTATCACCAATTTATCCCTTCCACAGCCTGTGGGGGCGGGCTTAGGATGCTGTTGCTTTGGTTTCAAGGAGACTCAAGCGTAGTGAGTTCCAGCCACATTCTTAGATACATCCTGAGCATGGGCACGAGCAGCTTTGCCCGCAGCAGCCCTTGTCTCTGGGACCTTCTTCCTAGAAAGAAGACTGTGAATTGCTTGTCCGGTGAGACAATCAGTTTTAGGGAATATGGACGGTTATCCTGAGGGGACCCTGGGTCGAGCCAGTGACAGAGGTAGACCGGCCATGAGAGTGGTTTGTGTTTATTTGGTTTGATATGAGCAGGTATTTGTACGCATGTCTGTTTACTTACCTCTTCTGATCCTAATCACTCAAATGGGCAGGGTGGGGCCTAAAGTCCTGCTGAGTCTTCTGGCCTTACTTGCCCTTAGTCTCAGCATTTCAATGCTTTCTGAATCTTTCAAAATGGTTCTAGAAAGCTGGGCTACACAGTGCTAAAACTCATGTCCTCTGGATCCATTTTCTTCCTGTTTTCAAAATCCAGAATTAGGACCAGCTCAGGAAAAGAGCAGTTACTCCCCCATGTATCTGCATCATGCCAGCTATAAACTCATGGCTCCTGAACCAGTAATGCCTTTGGCTCCTGTAGGATTGAGCTGCCCTGTAGAGATGCCTGCAACAGTCAGCACTGGTAAAACTTCTGCTATGTGCCACTCATTGAGCTGCACCTGCAGACACAAAGGTGAGTGAGACCTTGGCCTCAGACAGCTCAGTCAGGGCAGAGGTTCTTCATGAGAGGTCCATGGATGGATCCTAAAGGATCTGTCAGCACCCTTAAACTGCGATGCCAAGGCATTACAATATTCCCTGTGGGGAGATCTTACACTTTTTATTAAACTCTCTAAGGAGCTGGGCATTTGGAAGACATTAAGACTCCTTGATGATGTAGTCTAATCAGGAGCCTAAACAAATAGACCAGAGGATAAGAAGTCCTATGTTAGAGACATGAGTAAATTGCCATGAGAGACAGAAAGGACTCGGGTTCTCATGCCAGCTGATGTAATTTGGGAATAAGTGAATCAGGAGGAATATGATAGTAAAAAAGGCAAAGAAAAAGAAAACCCAGTGTGAAAACTCAATATGTCTGGTGGATCTCAAACAGTATCTGCACGGCTGGGTTCTGGTGAGCAGAATACGGCTATGCTGATTGGGGTGTTGGGAGTGGAGGATTCTGGGAAGTCAGTGTCCAGGATTTCTGCATGCCAGTGGTTGAGAATGGGGGAGAGAGACCCTAACCCTTCACAGCAGGAATCAGACCTCAGGAGTCAGGCTGGCTGAGCCTGAGAAGGTCAACTCCACATTTCAGCTTCCTCTTCCTGCAACCTGGGCTTGATATGTGATAAATAAATCATGCAATCTTCTCTTCACACCCTGCCCCAAATGAAAACATTCACCGTCACCTCCACTTCACAACTGGCCACTCTGGGCCCCTGACAATCAATTACCCACCGGAGATGAAATTATTGTTTAATGGCTCCTGGAATGGGCTCCCACTCTGACATTCATCACAATCAATAATGCATCAGCAGGGACAAAAGAAATTACCTGCCTCCTGCTAAGTGAAAGAGTCCATTTATATGCAGCACAGCCCCTTCACGCTCACTGAGCAGGCCGCCACAGGTGGGTTGCCACGTTAAGGGGCTCCGCACCAGGGAGATATAAGCAGCTCCTGAGTGAAGGGACGTGCAAAGCTCCCCTCACACTCAGTGATCAAGTCTTGCCTTGTGGGTGGGCAGATGGGCATGGTGAATAATGATTGATTAAATTTTCAATAAACCAGTTGCCAGTCTCCCTTGCCCACTCTATGTTGTGGCTCTCTGAATTTCTCCAGAGAGGGATAGGAAAAAATTGTGGACTGACTACAGGTGAAGGTAGGGTAGATTTTGGTGAATTTTTTACTTTTTAGAACCATGTATAAAATGGGCCTAGTCACACTGACCTTAAAAGATTTTTCCAAAAATTAAACGGAACATTATACATAATTTATACAGTGGGCAACTCCTTCCCTTCCCACCCATATTTGGTAAAATATTCTATAGAAAATGTGATTCATTCTGCTAGATGAGATTAATTTAAATAGGGCTAAGTCAAGAGAAAATTCGTATTTAAGTTTTATGTTCCAAAATTTTAGAGAGCATTCATGCTATTTCTACCTTTATATATCAATTAGTAGCAGAGATATGAAGATAATATTCTATTATTAGATCAACTCAGAGGCATCTTAACTGAACAAAAACTCATAGCATTATGCCTCCCTCCCATCCCTCCATTCATCCATCCATCCACCCACCCATCCATGTACCCATCCACTCAACAACTGGACTCATTTCTAAGTACTGCCCAATGACAAATTATTGCTAGGCCCTGAGGATGGATGGATAATTTTTCCTTTGTCTCTTGGAACTTACAGTATCATAAACAAAAGGAGAGTTCTTAGTGCAATGAGCAGTGCTTCTGATTTCTTGGCTTCTGGAGAAGGTTATAAGTGAGATCCACTCCTGGAGGGGCAGGAGATTGCTTGTGCACAGGGTAAGGGTCCTTCATGTAGGGGGATGTGTCTTGTTGCTACTTTACCCTATATTCTCAGTCAGTTCTTTACTTGTGCCCAGAACCTTATGTTTTATGCTATGGTTATTTTATTGGCAGGTAAACTGATCCAAGGAAATCTAAATGACTTCTCTGAAGTCTTAGAGTTGGGGATATAGCTGGAACTGAAACCTTTTGTCTGATTTCCAACCAGAATAGAAATTATTTTTCTATTTTTTTGTCTTAATAGTATTTGTAGACAAACAGTGGTATTGAATACAGTTATTTTTTCTGCTTTAAGGTGTAATTGGCAAATATAAATTGTATGTATGCATGGTGTACAAGGCAATGATTGGATATATGTGTACACTGTGGAATGATTGCCAAAACAAAACTAGTCAGCACATTGTCACCATGTTATGGTTCCTCTTGTGTGTGTCTGAGAGTGCATGCATATGTGCTTATATGTTAAGAATGCCTCAGAGCTGCCCTCTTAGCAAATTCCTATTAAATGATGCAGCATTATTAACTATAGTTACCA
Organism: Thryonomys swinderianus; assembly: GCA_004025085.1. Classification (NCBI taxonomy): domain Eukaryota; kingdom Metazoa; phylum Chordata; class Mammalia; order Rodentia; family Thryonomyidae; genus Thryonomys; species Thryonomys swinderianus. The sequence continues at coordinate 161,772 of PVIC010000010.1, forward strand.
TGCTGTGCCTTCATTCCCAGAACTTATTCATCTTCTAATGCAGTTTGGTGGCTGTTGAATGAATCTGTCCCTTCTATCTAGGGCACTACACAGGGACATTCAAGGTTAAAGAAAGAGTCCCTGGCTGGAAATGAAACCAATATTTCAAAGGGATAACCATGCTTTCATGTTTCCTGCAGCGTTTGACCAATATATTGCCATTTCTTCTATGTCCCAGCCCTTGAAAACACCACTCTTTCTGTTCTATGTTGGACTTTAAAAAAAATTTCACATGATGTTAGTTTGCTTCCCATCACAATGACAAGATCCATATGTAAGACAGCTTTAGAGCTAGAAAGATTTATTTTGGCTCATGGGTTTAGAAGTTTCAGGCGATAGTTGTTTGGTCCCATGTACTGAGTCTATGGCACGGTGGAACATCGTGGCGGAAGTGTATGATGGAACAGAGTTGCTAACTCATGGTGGACAGGAAATGTGTGTGTGTGTAGGGAGACAGACAGAGACAGGAAGGGGCTGGTGCCCCAATATCCCCATTAGGGGCTCTCCTCTAGTGACTTCATATCCTCCTACAAAGCCTCACTTTCTAGAATTTCTACTACCTTCCAACAGAACCATTAGTTGGAACCTTCTAATACAGGAGACTCTGGGGGACATTTATGATGCAAACCACAACAGACATTCAAGTGAGATATTCACTAACCGGCTTTCTGTGACTTATTTCACTTTGTGCAATGTCTTCTAGGCTCATTCCTCTTGCTGTACAATGGCTGATCCCAAAATAGATTGAATGTTTAAATTTTAAAAGCTTATTACAATAAAAGATGTATGGCTATCAATTCCCCCCAAATATTCCCACTGGCCTTGAATACCCTCATCCCTTCATTTTAGCCACTTTTTGAAGCAGTTCTGGAAGTCCTCCTTCATGAGTGTCTTTACGAGGTGTGATAAAAATATGGTTCATGCTTTTGCCAAAGAAGAAAAGCTTTATAAAGACACCATTGTGTGTCCTCGTGAGCTTTACTCTCCACATGACATACATGAATTTTGGCTCTTTCACAAAGTCAAATAAGCAGGAATGACAAATACTGTCTTTAATTCTGAATGAAGGTAGACACAGCACTGCAATTAAAGACAGTCACTAAAGAGGACTTCTAGAACTGCTTCAGATAATGCAGAGAATGATGCGATAAGTGTGGGAAGCAAAAACATATATCTTTTTTTTTTTTTTTTTGAGCAGGGTCTCACTTTGTAGTTCAGGCTGTCCCTGAGCTCACTATGTAGCCCAGGCAGGCCTTGAACTCAGCAATCCTCCTGCCTCTGCCTCCCAAGTGGTAGGATTATAGGCTTGAGCCACCAAACCTGGCATTTGCGGTATGCCATACTAACTGCTGGTGGGTGTGCGCCACCATGCCCAGTATTGTATGTGGTTACTAGGGATCAAACCAGGGACCTGGCACTTGCTAGGCAGGCACGAGAACTACTGAGCTAAATCTGCGGCCCCAAAACATATGTCTTTTGAGGGAGTATTAATGCCATTGTGTCTTTTACTGTAATTTTTAAATTTACATGTACCATAATTTTCAATCACACCTCAGGATATTTTCATTTTTATAGCTGGAGAAAGAGAGAGAGAGAGAGAGAGAGAGAGAGAGAGAGAGAGAGAGAGAGAGAGAGAGAGAGAGAAAGACAGAGACAGAGACAGAGAGAGACAGAGAGACAGAAAAAGAATAAAAAAACTGTACACGAACTTCAGTTGTGTTTACCATACTAAAAAATATCGGGAACCTGATGGTCACCCCTTGAGCACCTCTAGTGATTGTAGAGGCCAAAAGTAACTTGTATTAATCTCATGATGTCTTAACAAATTTAATGTTAAAATATTTATTCAACCTTTTCTTTTTCTGATATCTGTCATTTTTCTTTGAATTCTTCATTGGTACATTTTATATACAGCTCACAATCACACTCAACATTGGGGAATTTGTACCAGTATATGACACAAATTAATTCTAGTTTTTACTCATATCCCTGCCCACTCCACAAACCCCCACCCCCTATATACGTCATATCTGAATTTTTGGCATAATGTATCTATCTCACGTATATGATGTTTTCTTTATCCATTTCTTACCAGTGGAATAGTTAGGTTAGTTACATATCTGAACAGTATGCTGCCTTGAACATGGAAATGCTGCTATCTTTTCAACATGTTGATTTCATTTCCAGTCAGGAACTTTTCAGTCTTTACTGTGCCAGGATCTGCAGGGGAAAAAGTCAATTCCTTCAACAGCATCAGGACCTGTGTACCAAGACAGAACAGAGGTGAGTGAGAAGTTGACATCAAGAAGAACAAGACCTCATGACAAGACAAGCCATAAAACAACAGCAGTGTCACATAGTAACTATTCAGAACGAGTGTGGCAAATTACTAAGGGGGTACATTTGGAAGGTGAGGGGAAGCCTTCCAGACAAGATGGCATTCGAAGAGTTAATAATAGCATCTTTTGCTGGAATCCACATAGCTCAGCTCACTGTGGCCTTGGCACACAGTGAGTTCTAAAATTGCCTAATCTCAACTTCGCTCCTGTTTGTTACTTGCTGCTCCAGCTTCTTAGCATATGGCTTCTTGACAGAAAAGCTGAGATTTTCTCCTTCAACTCCTTTGGGCTTTGGTCTGGGGCCTGGCAATAGTGAAGCAGTCAGGTGTATATAAATGCGGGACTCTGCCAGCATAGAAGTGTTTTATTGTGATTAAAAAATGCTATTCCTTAAACAACAATCTGTATCAGTAATTACATGCTGAAGTCCATCAGGTTTGTGCTCTGATGGGTGCAGCATTATTGTCGAGGATACGTGACTGCTTGCCTCTTGTTTTATATCCTTGTTTAGACTCCATCCTAAGTGTTAGTGGAGAAATCAAGAACAAGACAATGACAAATGAAAAACATGGAGATACTGCATCTCCAGGTTCCTGCCTCCTTGCACAGATGGACAAGGAGGCAACTGAGCCAGCCAGCTGCAGACCCCCCTCTGCTTGAGAAGATGGTGTGTGAATCTCAAGAAATGAAGAGCTGCTGGTCAGAGGGAGGAACCCAGGACAGAGCAGCCACCCACAGAGTCTTCCTGCTTCACTCATAGCTGCTATTTCTCCTGGCTTCATTTTAAGTCTATTTTCTTTTTAGTTAAATATCCTGAAATCCCTCTCTTGGAAACTCATTTCTTTAGTTTAATAGGATCTCAGTTTTGCTTATTCACCCTCTTCCCCTTCACTCCAGGTCTCCCCCCATCCTTCTCCACACAGACGTAGAGGATCATCTGATTCATAGTTTAACAAAATGGAAATCAAGTAAGTACGTTTCTGTGTAACTTGTTTTTGTCTTAACAATATATCCCAGAAATCCCTTTGGGTCAATAGATACAGATCGAACAAGAACACATTCTTTTTATTAGCTGAAAATATTTTATGGTGTGAGTGTTCTTTGGGGTATTTAGCTGTTCTCTTACCAAGGAACATTCTGTTTCTTTGCAGTTGTTATGAACTATACTGCAATAACCATCATCATATGTACACCCTTTAGCACACAGCTTTCATTTCATGGTGTAGGTACTTATCATTGTGATTGGGGAAAACATATGTATATTTTAGATTTTAAAAAATCTTTGCAGATCCCTGTATCTACTCACATTCCAATCAACAGTGTTGGGGAAACACTGACTCCACTTCCTTATTACATTTTTAATATTAAAAGCCATTGGGGGGGGTCTCTCTTAAAATGCAGATACTTCTAGAATGCTGTTAAGCACTTAAATATTTAACCTTTATATAAAATCTTTTTTTTTCTTTAAACTGACATAGCATCTCATTCAAGGCCCCCTGGAGCCCCTTGTCATGGTTCTTACAGAAGCCCAGAGTGCCAAGTGAGTTGCTCAAGGCTGGGTGACATCAGTCCAGAACTGATGCTTTCCCACATCCCAGGTCTCCCACATCTGAAGTGTCCATCTTTGGATGTCCAGGGGCAGTGAGAAGCCTCCTGCACTGGCGCCCAAGTCTGGCCCTGCCTCAGTGACCTGCCTAGCTCCTCTTCTCGCTCTCCACAAGGCCTCTGACACTGAGGGATTAGTGTAGACGCTCTCCACACCCTTCCAGCTCTATCTGCTACAACTGGGCCGGACGAATCGGTGCTAATTTGTGTGCAGAGGTCAAAGGGAAAATGAATTCCTACAGGGTATTCAAAATTCAAAAGGGACATGCCAGAAAAAAAGAAGAAAGTAATTCCTTAAAATCAGAGAACACTTTACGACCAACAAATGATTTTTTTTTTTACTTGTTTTTGGTGTGTTGGTGTTAAAATAACAACTTGGGATGAGCCTACCTTAATGCCTGGCACAGAGCTTCTGTAATGATGAAGTGTTTACCACCAAGATGTTTGGTTCTGAGCATTTTTGGCCACAAATAAGTAAGGTAAGAGAGGAACTAGGGAAAAATTGGCAGCTTCTTTCAGCCACTTGGGGCAAAACTCCAAATGACTGAGGAACACTGCTCACAGATTTCTTATAAATTCTGGCCTTCAGAGATTTACCATGTGCCAGGCAAAGAATTACTGGTTTGATAACACATTCTGGCCTTTGCCCTGGAGGATGGTCCTCACCTTTACAAGGGCTTTTCTGGTTGATTACTAAGTAGCGTTGGCCTAGTCCTGTCACATTGAGGGGACTTTTAGAAGCCTCATTCTGAAGTTAGGTCGACTAAAACTCCCGGATTTGTTTTCAGTACAATCTCACCTGTTCTATTGATGAGTTTTTTCCCCCTGATTATAAAAGTAACACATACTGATTGTAAGTATTACTGTGAATGTAAATAGATTCTAATAATTTAAATAGTGATCTTTTTCTTTTAAATGCAACTGAGGTTCTACTGTGTGTATATGTAATTTTGAGTTTTGTTTTGTTTTCCCCATTTAATACGATCAGCATTTTCCTGATTCACCAACCAGGTGAAGTTTATAGTTGTCTGACCTTGTCCGTCATGTATAGGTGGAGAAAGTGGAAAAAGAAGTGTGTTCACAGTGACTCATTTATTCACCATGAGACGTTTCCTCAGATCTGAGTTACTTATACCACACAGCAGAGTCTCCTTCCCCTGCTAGTGCTGGGAAAGACAGTTGGAGGTTCCTTCTCCCTCCACTGAGGCTTCCAGCCTGGGGGCAGACTCAGGACATTCCTCCCTTGACCATGTTTTCTGAATTGGTGTCATGGTGACAATATAAAGAGATAGACTATTGTATAGAAACACCTTGATGTTGTTTCTTTCTCTATGAAAAATTTCAGAATGTGAGATGATTGGGTTAAGGATGCATTCTTAGTATTTCTCCATGACTGTGTAATTTAATTCTGAAGCTAAATACATGTGAAATTACTTTGAAACTCAGAAGTGACATCCAAATAGCACAAAGTCATTATGGCTATTACATTTGACTTGGTTGTTTAGGGACCTCTTTAATACTTAAATACAGTGGATGTTGATTACTCCTTATCAGTTTTTTCATCTCTAAAATGGATATCATAATGACACCTACGATATTAATTTTTTGAAGGTCAAATAAAATAATGCACCAAAGTGCTTTGTTAACTATAAAGAATCAGATATTAATACTTAATAACAATTCTTCAATTAGTCACCATATTTACCATTTCATTTTCTGAAGCTCTTTAAGTAGGTCTCCCATATCTTTCATCAGTTTGTGCTGTGGAATATCTGGGGTGTTCTATGTAGAGAAAAGAGAGTCCTGGTCATGTGTCCACTAGTGATTTCTGATGTTGGTACTTGGTGTGTAACATGGGGAGACTGATAATTCTTTTGTTTTGACTGACTCCTCTTGGTAATGATACTTGGAGAAAAATGCCTCAAATGCTCTGAGTCATATATCACATAAAACTTGTGTACCTATTTATGCAATGATACACACATATGTGTATATATATTAAGGATGAATGGCATGTCTGACATATCATTGTAGTTTACTTAAATAAATATTCAGCATCATGATAAAAGAAGTTTCAGAGGCTTTGGCTGTCTGAGGGGTAATGTCATCTCTTTCCTGCAGGGCTTGAGAATGTTTCTCTGGAAACTCTCTGGCTCTAAAGGCAGTAAGTTCCTTTTTGAACAAATAAGTTTGCACTTATTTTCTTTATTAATAATGGTACAACTGAGCTGATGTCAGCCCTAGGAATTAGAGTATGGGACTCTTAAATTTTTCTAAACTCAGAGGAGCTGGCTAGGAGTCAGAAACTGAGAAATTTAAGAGAAAGCAAAGACACAAAACAGGTTTTTGGCTTTAGTTTTGTTCTGTATTCCTTTTGTGGGTGAGCACCTGGAGTCTGCCTGCTGACTTGCACAAGGTTGGTCCTGAACTGAGAATCGACTGTACAGCTCCCTCCTGCTTTGTTATCCTGCACTGCCTGCTTCAGACCTCGGGCTGCACAAGGGCTGCAGGGGGCTCTTGAGGCAGAAGGATTCTGTTAAGTTGAGGGAAAGAAGTTTTATCTGAGGTCACATGCCTTACGAAAAGGATGCAGAGCCCTAGAGAGTTGAAGCAGCATTTCTGAGAAATGCAGGCAAATGAACCTGGGGATGGTGAGTTGGATTCGTGCAAGTACTGAGGTTAAACCCAGGAACGGAGGAGAATGAAAAGGAGGCAAATAGAAATCACAAGGTGCCTGTGTTTAGCTGTAATCTAACATGACTATCCCCTCTGTTGGCAAAGGGGGGCACATGATGTTAACATTCATTATCATGTCATATTCGATTGACTGCCAGAATTTATTATACTTTCTGCTCTTACACACTGAATACTGACAAAACCTATTCCCTTGCCCAAGAAAGGTCTCTGCTTTCTAATCTTCACAGAATAACAGGGAGGTGGAAGGCCATCAATACCAGAGTAATGAGTGTCGGAGTGAGGCCAGGCCTGAAGCACCTTCATTCTAGAAACAGCAGGAAAAGGAGGGCAGGGGAGGGGATTCAGGGACGTGTGCAGCCTTGGGATAATGGCGGATGAGACGGGCGTCTGGCTGGGTGCAGAGGTGCCGCTGGGCAATCATTTGCTGGGAGTGGCAGGGCTTATAGTCAACCATGTGCCTTCAGTCTGTCTTCTACTAAGCATGGAAGGGGAAGAAACCATTTCTACCATTAAAAGAATTCAGCTTTGAGGAGAGGATTCCTGCTGCCTAAGCTAATTGATTAACATCCAAATTATTTATCAAGCATCCCTCATGGACTAGGCACTGAGCTAAGCTCCTAGAGATACAGAAATAAAGACACAGGAAGCTTTTGAACATAGCAGTCTAGTGGGAGAGACAGACAATCTATAGCTGTTGGGCAGCACACTACTGTCTGTGATGAAGTCTCCTTCAGTCACATGAATATTTTTTAACACAATGTATTAGTGAGCTTTTTGTTTGTTTGTTGCTAGATGACAAAATACCTAACATACCTAACTTAACAGAGGAACAGTTTATTTTGGCTCATGGTTTCAATCCACGGTCAGCTAGCTCCATTATTTTTTGTGTCAAGGCAGAAAAATCATGGGGGAGGACAGCTGATCAGCTCCTGACAGCAGGAAGCACACAGAACAATGAAGAAGCAGAGACAATGGGCCAGGGGACAAGAAACAGCCTTCAAGGGTATCCCCCAGGACTTACTTCTTCCTGCTGGGCCCACCTCCTAATGTCCCATTTAGTTATGATCAGCAGACCAGTACATTGGTAAAGTCATTGCACTTGGTGCAGGCCTCTCTCCTGGCCTTACTTCTGAACACCACAGTGTGGAGATCAGTCCAAAAACACAAGACTGTTTTGGGCACACTTCGCATTTCAGCTGTAATACACTGTTTGCTTAAGACATGGAGCTAGATGCTAGAAATACAACAATGAATAAGACAACACTGTTCTCAAGAGCCCCAGTGATACAGAGCAGTCAGAAGGGAAGAGAAAGGGAGGGTGGTGGGTGTACTACCTCAAAGTTAGGCAAGTGTGGAGAAGCCAAGGCTCAAGAGGAGAGACCAGCGTGTGTCAGAATACTGAGAAGGAGAGAGAGTGCGGCAGAGTGCAGGGAGCGCCGCATGTGCTAGAGTGCAGGCTCTCCAGGGAGGGTCCAGGGAAGTCACCAGTCCCAGCTCTGTCAAGTTATCTTCCTGTGGCCTAAAGGAAGTCATAGTTCTAGGCAGCATTAGACTGGAGGCCTATCCATTTTTCTTCCTACAATTCCTTTTCTTATTTCTAATCTGCCTCTACATCATCCCATTTTAGTGTTCACTTCCTTGAACATTTTCATGTGAAGGACATAAAAGATGATAGTAGCTAGTGAGCAAAGGAGACTTAGCTTTTTGTGGGGATTACTAGAGACTGAATGAATTTTAAGCCACCCACCTCAGAGAACTGGGTGGGATTTGGGCAGGGAAGGGAAATATTTTCCAGAACTTCTTAAATGATCTGCTTCAAATACTCACCTACTTGTGGGAGATGAGAATGGAGGATTCTCAGGCCTCTAAATTCAGGTAAGTGCACAATTATAGATATCAGGCTGCTAACAGCTGCAGCTATGCATAGACCCTTGCCTGAATCCCCAAGAATAAAACTAAGATATATTGTAGATTATTTTTTTTTCCTTCTGCATTTGGGAAGAAAATTTCAGAGGGAGATTTTGTTTTTTACATTTATCTCAGCCCTGAAGAACATCATGAGGAGTCTAAAATATCCTTGATGGGGGGCCAGAGACTCAGTGTTTTACGTTCTAAAATAATAACTTTCACATGGAGAGCTGCAGTTTTATTTATATTAGAACGATTCAGATTTCCTGGAGCCTTAAAGATGGGTCAACTAAGGTAAAGTTATCTTTCCAGTTTCTTGTAAACCTAAGGATACATTTACATCTTTGTTTGTATAAATTAAAATAATCATTTACATAGACATTTGCATACTGTGCAAACTGTGTACATAAGATTAAATTAATTGGTAGCTCTGAAACGTAAGTTGTATGTACAACAAGTACCAGCACTGCTGTATATTGTGGAAAGAGCTTAGGCTTTGAAAGCTTTGAAGTAGAGTTAAATCTGAGTTCAGCTCCACACCTGTCCTTCATTGACTGTGTGACTGCTCTTTGAATCTCAGTTTCTGCGCATAGAAAAGTTGGTGAAATAATGTCTTCCTCAACTATCTACTCAAAATGCTAAGGTGCTTACAAGTAGATACAACATGCCCAATGCAAGGCCTGACCCAAGAAGGAGGGTGACCAACGTGGGAAGAGCAGTGCTCAGCAGGAGCCTTTGTGCTATTTCTGTAAAGAAGGGAATAAATTATCCTCTAGGTAATTGCAAGAGAAAAACTAAGTGGCCTGGATGCATGACTTTATTTTTAGAACTTCTGAGCGTCCGTCAAACTGCTCAGAATCTTACCCAGCTTGGACTCCACATTCAGAGCTCATCCTGCATATATTTGGAATTCTCTGTCCTTCTGCACACAGTGGTCAAAGATCTGCCCTGTGCTCACCTCATGTGTGGACAGTGGCTGGAACAATTGAAGGTGCCTGGAGAAAACAGACACTCATGGCCACTTTGCACTAGGTGGAATCTTCAGAAAGCAGAAACCAAGATGGAGCTTAAGGTGGGCTGGGGAGCCATCAGCCCTCTGAGGCAAACAGTGGAGGAGGGAGCAGAAGTAGGTGGAGAACTTTCTGAACGTAAAGCAGATCTGACAAGTGAGAGAGAAGGGAGACCCCTAGACAGTGTTGTATTTCTGAGGAAGTCATGACCAACCCAGCAGATCAAAAGTTCAAGAATTTCCCTTTCCTCCACTTCCCCTTACCACTCGTTTCCCTCATTTTTTTGGTTACTTAAACTTCTTATATCATTCTCAGGCCAGGCTGGGTCTATGAAGCCTATCTAGGATATTATGACTTTCCACTTCACTCACACTATCTTCTACTATCAGCCAGCTGCCCTACCAAGGTGGTCTACTAGCAGAACTTCCCACTGTCTCTGTGAGGCCCTGTGCTCTCTTCTTCCCATAGCAATAGGTCATTCCTCTGCGATTAAGACTGTAATAGCTACCAACACACTTAACATTCCAGTTATAAGCTATTTTCAAATTTAGTGGCTTAAGGAAGCAACCATGTTTTGAAGATAGATCTCAGGATTTTGCTCCAAGGCTGATTGTGGTGGTTCTACATGGCATAAGCTAGAGTCACTCTGTAGTTTTCATCTTTGGGTGGCCTGGTCTGGAGGATTCAAGGAGGCTTTACTCTTCTGTCTAAAATCTAGGCTGGGAGTATTGAAATGCTGGGGCCCACTGATCCCAGCCAGACCCCTGTCTTCACCACTTGGTCCAGGGCTGCTTCACGTCATTGTCTCTCCAGCAACACTTCTATATAGAAACTAGGATTTCTAGAAGACTTTAGTGAAGGCTGGAAATTCTTCTAGAACCTAGTTCCAGAACTGGCTTACTACTGCTTCTTCCATATTCTACTGGACAAAGCTATCACAGCTTGGCTTAGATCCAAGAAGAGCAGAAACATACGTCACCTCCTAATGGGAGGGATAACAGAAGATTTGTGGCCATGTTGAATCCATCATGTTAAAAATAAAATTGTGTTTGACTTAAAACAACAGATATTTATTTTCTCACCATTCTGGATGCCAGAAATCCTGAGTCAAGTTTTCAGGTGGGTTCCCCCACGCCCTGAGGCTTCAGAGGAGAACCAGTCCTTATCTTTTCTAGTTTCTAGCAGTTCCTTGGAATCTCCTCTAGAGATTCTTTGGTGGATTATTCTTCTCATGATCTTCTCTTTTATGTGACTCTCTTCTGCATGTTTCCTATTAGGAAACATCATTGAACTGAGGTCTTACATGGCAAGTTTGGGATGCATTTCAAGACTCTTAATTACATTAAAAAACCCTCTTTTTCCATGTTAAGGTCAAATTTATACATGTTTTGGTTTTGGGCTGTGCATGTATCTTTGAGGGAGTCTACAGTTCAATTCAAAATAATTTTTCCAATAATAATTGGGCTCTAAAATTGAGGTGCAGCCAGATCCTGATGGTAGCTACAACAGCTTTCACAGTTTCTGGAGGATCTTCATCATGGATCACAAGACCTACATGACCCAGTTGGATTTTCTTTGTTCATTTTATAATAGTTTTTCAGGATAAGTCATTTGTACTTGTTGGATTTACCCCAAAACTGCCACGTAAGAATTAACTTCATTCAAGCATGTACTTATAGGCTACCACATACAGATATCTTTACCAGTTGGCACAGCCCATCTCTGTCCATGGGTCCCCACAGCTATTCTTTATAGTCCTAGTCATCATCCCAGTCTCTTTGACCTAAGGTTTGTTTATTCTTTTTGTTTCTATTGCAATGGATTTTTTTTTCTGTGTTGTTCACCACTGAATAATCAGCCCCAAGAAGACTACAGGGTACTTGAATGGCCCTAAGAAATACCTGTTAAACACTGAGGACACTAAGTAACTCCTTGGTCTTCAATGACTTTAGTAGCTATGTAGAGACCAGGTAGTGATACAATTACTCCCATCCTTCCAGACAACTTTTTAAAAATGGTTTAACTTGACTCATAATATTTCCTATAATTGCTTGTGGGAATCAAGGGAAAGCAAAGTCCCAAAAATAGGGATGGAAAAAGAGACTCTTGGGGGCTTCTTTCAGTTGCTAAAGCTGGCAGCTCTATGCTATCTGTTCAGCTTAAGTACATCAGTGTAGTCAGATCTTATGCAGAGAGAGTAGTTCTGGGTTTATAAATGTTCTTGTCTTTCAGTGGTGAGGTGTGGGTTGGGCTGCATATTCCCTCAGAGTGAACACTTCCTATTGAGAATTCTAGGATGAAAATGAATTTAAAATACCATGACTCTGCCAGCAGTTTGCTTTATTCTTTATTAAATTCCTAGCACAAAGCCTAATGCCTATCACATAATAGGCACTCAATAAATATTAGTAAAATAATGAATTCTATTGGGGATGGCATCTACGACTGCCATTGAATTCAAATGTGAACTTGGGGCTGCTGCAGAGAACTCTGGACAAGTCTAAGCACCACTTATAGGACCTGCTGGAGGATGAAGTGCCAGAGGTTTCCCGGGAAAGTCCCCCTCCCTCCCAACCATCCCTCAGCAAACAGCTAAGACTACTTGGTTTGGAAGGTACAGAGACCTATGCACTTTGGCAAAAGCAAAGCAACTTCCTTTCATGAAGTTCTTTGGGGTTTTGTACAGAATCCATTGATCTGGACACTAGAGCAGAGTTGACAGATCAACTGATCAAGAAATTATTCCAGGCCCCAGGAGGAAGAGCAGTTAATACCTAAATGAGGGTGGGGTGCCTTCCAACATGCACATCAGATGTTTCCTGCTGCTTGTTTTCTCTTACTGAATATAAGCTTTCTGTATGTATCAAAATCCTGGCCAAGAAAAACACTCATGTTATAAGGCTTTGGTGAAAACAGGGAGGTTCAAATAGACTCAACTTTGGACACTGAGGAGAAATAAATTATGGTCCACTTGGTAACAGGTAGCACATCCTGAACTGGTCAGTCCACTGTTGGTAGGCTTAGAGGGTGGAGCAGGCATGGAACTAGGGAAGCAGCTGGTGGGAAGATAGTTTTCCAAGAAGGGCAAGACTTCTGAGCAAATAATTCACCATCACCTTCCACACCACTTTGTAGGTAAAGCTGATCAGCACAAAATTCCTTCTGAGGGTGGCTGGTATGTTTCCTTCCATGTGATCAGACTTTCTCTTGTCTAAAGGCCAAGGTAATCCTATACTTTATAATTTACAGGTTATACTACAAGGACATTGTGAGTCCAACCATATTATTTTCTAGAAAATTTGAATTTGTTAAATTTGTAGCTTGAAAGAACTGGTAGTGGACAAGAAACTCAGAAGGAGTTTGAGAGTAATCACCATGTCCAGTGGGTTTTTGGCTTAATAAGAGAAAGGCACCAGCAGCCCAAAGTTACAATGAAGAATCCTTGTGCAAGCAAGAGAAGGTTCTTGAGGGATGGAGTGAGCTGACCGTTCACAGGCAGAAGCTGATGGCTGTGATGAAGGCAGCAGTTAGGGTCAGGGAGAGAGCTGACCCTCCAGAGAGGGACTACTAGCTCAGTTGGCTCTAGTACTTCCTGGATTTCTCTTGGCATCCTAGGCCACCAGCCTTAGAACAAGTTTTTTTAATGTCAGTAAACACAAGCAGGATTTCTTATAACCAAACAGATTGGAGGGAAAGTCTGTCCTTATTTCCTGTCCCCATGTTCCTGGCTGCATGAGTGTGTTCTGCCCTCTTCATGGCTCAGGTTCTGGAGCATGTAGGGGAAAACAAAGGGCTATGGTCTTCATGATGAAGGTCAAGGTGATGAAAAGGGTCTTTCCGCTTTACAAACGAGAAGCCTGGTGGCCATATAGTTGGACATTTTCTTAGGGTCAGATTGTGGGTAAAAGATTCCAAACCAAGTATTGGATTCCTATACCAGTAACCTCTCATTTCAGCACGGCACCCTCACCTCTGCTCACCTGAACCAAGACCAAGAGGGTCTTCAGACCAGATAGAATAGCATTAACAAAGGATTATGAAGATCAACTTACTGGTTATATATGTGACAAATACCCCCACACACAGCTAGAGAAGAAAAAAATATACATAATTTTGCCTTAAATCATTAGTCTCTGAAAGTATTTTTATTATGATAAATTTTCCCCCTAGTGATCGATTGAAAAACTTTAATTAGTATTATCAAGAGCATGATTTTAAATATTACTTCTTAACTAAATTTCACCACTTAATTTAAATTTAGCAATTATCACTTAATTGCTACCTTTCTTTGACTGAATTGTGGCTCCCAAAGAGATAGGTCCATCTCCTAAATCTGAGAACCTATGTACATGATCCTACTTGTGAAAAGGTCCTTTGCAAGTGTAATAAAGTTAAGGGCTTTGAGATGAGATTATTCTGATTGTCCACATGAGGTTTGATTCCCATGCAGATGTCCCTAAAAGAGATGAAATAAATGACACAGACACAGAGGAAAGGCTCTGAAAGATGGATGTAGATATCAGAAGGCAACCCAAGGCCAATAAGTAACTGTAGCCTCTTGAAGGCAGAAAGGGCAGTGGCCCACTTTTTCCTAAGCATTTGGTCAGGGAGCTCAGGTCTGTCAACATCTTTATTGTGGACTTCTGACCTTCAGAACTGTGAAAGGATAACTTCCTGTTCATAAAGCCTCTTATTTTGTGCCAATTTGTCACGACAGCTGCAGGAACATAATGCAGCATTCTCCCTTTTCTTTTAAGAAAAGTTTTACTCTGTCTCGGTTTCTTTCAGCTCATTTATGTTTGCTTGCATCTTGGTTGTGTTTTTACAAAGCATTTATTGAGTGTTTACTGTACAGTGGTACCTTGGTTTAGGAACTTAATTTATTTTATGATTTTGGAAAAGAGGGCTGGATTTGTGTTTTGTGGGGAAGATGGCCATGGCCATTGTGTTTGTCACCTGATGCAGAATTTGCAAATGGAAGCAAAATTTTGTCAAATGCTTTTCTTTGTGAGCCATATTGGTTTCAAACAGAATCATTGCTGAACTGCGGTGTTGCTGTTGTGCTTCATGCATTGTGCCTATTGCTCTATGGCATTAATTTTGTTTAAACTTCAGTATAATTTATGGGCTTATAACACTCTTATTTTATGTGAAGGAATCCTCAGGGAAATGACTTTTTTCCCAGTAATAATAAAGCTGGAGATTGGGATGACTGAAATTTGAACCTGGGGCCTCTAAGTCTAGACTCTAGCTTCAAGCTTTGGTTTGAAATAAAAGTCTTTCTCTCAAGGTTTTAGAGGCCTAGGCACCTCATAGTTGACCTCTGTGTCTAGAAATGTGTTTGACTGACCCAATATGTATAAGATGTTACCTGCCATCTATACCCCCTGTCCCGGGATTTCTCTTTTACAAAAGACTTGCCTTCTTCCATGTACCTTGTCTGGGCTTCTCAGCTTCTGCTAAGCTCACACCCGCTCCCAGAAGCCTCCTCTTGTCTGAAAGGGTATGAGAGGTAAATAGGGAAGTGCATCTAATGTGAACACTTGCACTGTCACCTTCCAGTTATGCTAAGCCTGTAGCATGGCAGTCCTTCCCCCAATCTCTATAGAGCCCTCCTCTCACTTGAAAGAGCAAATTCTTGTCATTATTTATTGCATAAAACAGTGAGAGACACCTTTTACATTCTTCACTTAAAAATTAGTGGCGATTATATTTAAGGGTTAAGGTTAGGCTTCCTTCTTCTCTCCCTTAAATCTACTGAACATGGATAATAGAATTTGAGTGAAGAAAAGCATTTGTCAAACACTCACCCAGTTGTTTTTCTAAATTAAACTAACTGGATAAGATTAATTCTTAACTAATGGATTGCTTGGCATAAGCTATTATTTCTTGATCTAAGTTGATAGGAAACTAAACAGAGCAATTCCACTTTACCCCCGCCTCTTTCCCTTTGACACTACAAAATTATTGCTATATTTGTGCTCTTTCAGGGTCCCCTGGCTGTCCTTGCCATTAAGAATTCCCTTTCTGCCAACCCTTTCATAAGCAGTAAGTGAAGGGTATTTGGAGGCAAAGAAACCATCTCCTAAAATATTGAAGAAGCAGCAGAGAAAATAAAACATTGTGGCTATTGCTAGCTTTAAATTAAAAACACTATTCCTGACACACATCAGAATTTTTTATAAAAGAAAAAAGTGCTTATCTACTTGGGATTATTTATGTAAATGCTTTAAAGAATGGGCCTAAAGATATTTTTCTTCTCGGCAGCCTTGTGAGCAGTTTCTATCTTTTTCATCTGTTTTCATCTAAGCTGCACTTTAATGTCCTTTAACTGTATAGTTTTATGTGTCACCACTGATGCTAGTTGCCAGATAAATACAGCAGAGTGCTGGCATAGATCTTCTTTATGGGGAATATATATACAAAGTTGCTCCTGCATTTGTACACGTGCTTCATATATTTGGAACCTGAAGCTGACAGGAGAAATAATAAACCAACTTTGTAAAGTAACAGATTCCCAATAGTTTAAGGCTTTGAAGAAACCTCAACAGCCCACTTTATTATGATGTATAGACAGTATTCACTCAGTTTCAAACATTGATTTTTGTCACTACCAAGTTCCAAGCACCTCGCTCGGCTTTGGGGTAACACATACCTGAGATGTGGGATGTGCTTGAGACTTTTAGAGTTTTGGAGTGGTAGGGCTGGGTTTAAATGAACCAAAAGAAAACAACGTGAAAATTTAAAGAGTGTAGAGAAGACAAAGAAAACACTTTCTAGCAGCAGGGTTGACAAAGGATTCTAAACGCAAGTAGATTCATCAACTTCCAGAGCAAAAAAGTGTTAACTGAGGTCAATTTAGAGCTGGAAAAAAGCTACATTCATTCAATCTCAAAAAAGTAGGTTAGTGAGTGGGTGACAAATTGTACCATGTTAGTTTCTTTCATAAGAAGTGGAAATATTACAAGGCCCTTGAAGAGTTTCTCTTGCCTGCCAAGGTCTGCCACTTGCTTCTGCTGGAAAAGGAAATCATGAAAAGTAGCTGTGATAGCTGCCTTCAAATACGTGTGATGTTGTCATGTAGATAAAGAAAAACAGTACTCAGGAGGTCTTCCAGCAAGTCCTGGCTGGGTCTCAAAGACAACACTCGCAGGAGACAGAGCTCAGCTTCATGTGAGAAGAGGCTGTTTTCTGTGGAACTGGCTTCCTTTGGAGGAGTGAGCACCCTGTCACCAGGAGAATTCAAGCCAAGCTGGATGATCATATCTGGAGGAATAACAGGCTGAGGTTTCTTCACTGTGTGCACACACTGTGTGCTCAAATGTTGAGGAGAAGGATATTTGGGGAGAGAGTATGAAACAGTTACAAAGGACAGTGATGTTCAGCACAGGAGAAACCCATTTCTTCTTTGTGATTCCAGAGTAGAATAATTCTACCCCATTATCGACTCCAACTTCTTCAAACCTTGAGAGGGACAGAGGTATGGATATTATCATTCTACTCCTATACAGGAAGAGGCCTCTAAAACACAGCTAGGATAACATCTACCTTCCATCAGGACAGGCGCACAAGCCTTACTTCATTATTAGAAGGTAGGAGCTTGCAGATTCTCAGAAGAAAGGGAAGCAAAAGGACAAAGTAGTGTTTATTTATAAAGCCAGATTTTACATACAGTGCCCGCCAAGGATTTAGTGCAGCGCTTCAAGCGAATAAATCCCTCCAGTGTCAGAGACATAAGACGTTGTCAAGCTGCCTGTGAGACAATGTGATCATAAAGTCTTAGAACCGAAATACCTCCAGTCACCTTGGTAAGAAAATAATCCTCTCTCAAGTGATGCTTTGAAGTTTAATGGAGTCGCTCCCCATCCAGTAAATGAAATCTGCTGTTGTGTGGAGACACTGGTGTGCGGCTGCAGTACTGGGGGTGGGGTGCCTCTTTTTCTCCACACTCAGCCCTCCCCAGGTTGACACAAATCTGTATTAAGAGCCCTGCTCCCCTTAACTGTCCCACACAAAACATATGCCTCAGCCAAACCATTTTCTTGCTCTTCTATGGAGGACAGTTCAAGCTGGGACCTGCTAGGGAGGGACAGGGAATGCCCACTTGCTTGAATGTGGGCTTGGAGAAAGAAGCATGTTAAAGTTAAGATGGAAACCAGAGATAGACACACTAATCAGATATATGGATGTGTCTGTCCAGCCCAGCAGGGTAGAAGTGACCCGCCTCACATTGGGGGCCTGACAGTGTCATGGTCAAGTCAACATAGTGAGGAGAACAATGTAGAAGCAGCCCACTGGTCTGAGATCCTGAGAGGATTAGAGGTTGGGGTATCAGATAACCTGAACCTGGGGACCACAGAACTTACTGGATTTACCTCCCACAAGGCAGAAGTTCCTAGAAACTTCATAACCAAATTCCAATTCACTGTGAGAGCCACCTCCCACCAGAAAGGAAGAGAACATCTGGTCCTATTCTTTGCTATGTTCCAGAATCTTGATTGCAGCCATCAAAGACAATCTGATCGTGGGACCTGACATTCAGGTATTATGATGGCCAGAGACAGATTCCTCAACATAGGTCACTGTGAAGGTGGACTTCAGTGTGACAGAACTCAACAACGTGTCATAAGACCATCTTCAGTTCACTTGTCGCTACAACACAGAGCAGAGGGGATGTGGTGAATTATGAGATCGATGTTCACCTTCCTTTCACTAAGGAATCAATGCCAATCCTTACTGTGGCTTAACCCATTGGGTTAGTGTAGATCAGATTCTTCTGCAGTGAGTTAAAGGTAATTCCACATTGTGCTTAACTCCAAATCTGTGTCCTAGGATAAAGGTTCCTGATTAAAAGAGTTTATCTGCAATTCACTTTTCCCAAAGTACAATTCTTAAGGCCTGAGTTTTTATTACTTGATTTTTGTGGGCAATTATAACCAATATCTTCCTCAAATAGCTGGTAGTGAAGGATGTGTCCCAGAAGTACACTATGGTCCTTCCCTGAAATAGAAAAGCCTCAGTGGATTGGCATAAATCACAACTCTAAAGGCCTGAAAACTGACCAGAGGACCTAGCCTACTGAAATTCCATTAGACTTGTGTGTGTGTGTGTGTGTGTGTGTGTGACACGGTGGTCACTAAAGGATGAGGAGCAGGATAATAAATAAGTCAGAAGGAAGAGCTTTGATGACAGATATCAAATTTTGGGAACCTAGGCTGAGGGTGTTATTGTACTGTCTCTCATGAGGGTAACCCTATTCATCTTGCAGTAGGTAGATCACCAAGATATACCATCCCCCCCCAACATTATCTCCAAGAACCTGGTAATAAAATGCCTGTTGGGTCCATAAGGAAAAGATTCTCCAATTCCTGAATTTGGAAGTTCATGTAGAAATTAACAAACAGCTTTCAAAGAGTATAGCATTTCCTGACAGTGAAAAAGAACATAAACTTAATTTCAATAAAAAGAAACTATAACCCATATAATCAAATTCTGCCATTTATTTTCTTGGCAACTGAAGTTTTCTGACTTGAATACAATATGAATCTTTGGACTTTGGAAGTCTGTGTGTTCTCATACTTCTAGAAAGTACTCATCCATGGTTGCCCTAGAGAAATGGATGAAGAGATGGAGAAATGGATGGAGGAAGTGAATCCAATTCAAAGCTTAATTCTCTTATTGTTTGGAGGCCAGATGGCTCTTTTTTAAAAGATAAATTTTGTGGTGGATGGAATAACTTACTAAAGGGTTCTTTGAGGCAATTTGTCATTTTTCCTTGACAGCCTATCATTGGGAGAAAGGAACAGGGGTGAATGAAGTTGTAAAGAAAATGATGACAACTTTCTGGAAAACTAGAAAATAACACTACACAAAGATAATCGGGTGAAGCAGGTGAAAGAGGCAGAAATGTTCTCAGATAACGAGTTGAGTCCCTTGATGAGAAGAGGTGAGAACATTTTATGAGTATAGCTAGAAGATGATGACTGTTACTCTATCAATCTGTTTTTGTTGCTCTAAATGAATGCCTAAGATGGGGTAACTTATAAAGAAGTGAAATTTATTTCTTATAGTTCTGAAAGCTGGAGGTTCTGAGAACATGGCATCAGCATGTTGTGAAAAACTTCTTGCTGCACCTGAATGTGGAGGCATTGTGGTAGAGGGAGGGAGCAAATGTCCTAGCTTGGGTTTCCTCTTCTTAAGAAGCCACTGATGGCACTAGGAGAGTCCAACTTCATTAACTTATCAAATCTAACTACCTTCCTGTCAGGAGCAATTCTATTTGGGAAACCTAATTGGACAATTGGGACTATGACTAGGCAGAGCTTTTCTGCCTGCAGACTAGCTATGACATATACAGACCTGGAGACTCGACTTTGTCTTCACCTTTGAGTGACCTGTTACACTTGTTACTTCTGATGTACCCAACATGCTATCCTCTGAGTGACCTGTTTTATTTGTTAGTCCTAAGATACCAGCTGGCTGAACGTCCTGTTACATTTATTACTTCTGATGTACTGAAACTACTGCCCTTTGAGTGACCTGCAACATTGCTGGCTCCGGGAGGTACTGAATAAAAGGTGTGGTGAACTTGAGTCTGCCATCTTTGCTGCCCAGAGTAGCATGGATCAGGCCCAAACTCAGCTTCTTCTCTAGGTCTCATTTCTGCCTAATTATTAATTATTTAGCCATGTGCCATCAGAGTTACAGGAGACTAGAACTTAACTGAAAAAGTTCTGGTTATGTTCCTTTCCCCTGTTCCCTACACCTTCCTCAATTACTACCTCCAAACACCATTAACAAATGACACTAGGGATTAAATAAAGATGAAATTCTGGGGGACACATCCAACCAAGTGTAGCCCTACTAAACTTGTCATCAGTGCTAAAACAAACCACTAGGATGAGGTAAATTAGGGTTGGCAAAGGCAGGGGGTGATTTCCTGATTTTCTCAATCATTTGGGGGATACCTATGTACTTTGATAAATTATCATTGTGCTTCTGTCACTGAATATAAAAGGTGCAGGAACTAGTGACATAAGAGTAGTGATAGCACATTAAGTCTAAAATGTACCTGGAAAAAATATCATATTCAAACTTCCAAAAGCAAAGTCTACATTGCTCCTCAACAGTGACATTTTAGTGGAACAGGCATCATAAAAAATAGGTTCATACAAATCCTCTTTGGTTGTTTTAAAGAATTTAGACAATGAAGATCTTTAATGAGTTTTAAATCTGAGTTCAGAAGATAAGAATGGCAGACTTAGCATTGAAGTTCAGACATCCAAGAATCACGAAGGGGAAGTAGAGACACTGTGGAATGCTTCAGTTGAGGACTGTGAACATTTGAGCCAAGGCCTTCATTGCAAACATGTGGAAGATGAGAAGAATGCTTTTCAAGTGCACTTTCCCTAAGTTGGCTATGTATAAAGAGGAGCAGTTTGTGAGAAAGGAGACAAATATGTTGCCAAGTTTCTGGTTTGGTTGGTGGACCCATCAATGTGGATAGTGAAATAGTTATGTTTGAAAAATCTAGCAGAGGAGAAGGTTTTCGGGAAGGATGGTTGTCTAGTGTTAGATGTACTGGGTAGGACATGTTTTGAGGGCAGCAAGATAAGAGCTATCTGAAGCTGTCATAATAAATCAAGGTTGGAGAGCTAGACTTTGGAGACTGTAACTTACAGAGAATTAAGAATGGATATGGCTGTGTTGGCTAGGGGACAGTCTTAAGCATATTGATGACCAGGTAGGCTTTGGAGATTCACCCTTCCACATTTGGATGATTCAGAAAGATGTCAACTCAGGAGATCCAAGTTGAGATCAGCTCCGTGGAGCAGGCTGCCACCAGCAGCTCAGCCCCTGGGATGTTTTTCTTTTCTCATAGTGCACTTCTCTCAATGTATGTTCCCACTGTTAACTGTTTCCCATTTCTTCTCAATTCTCTTGTAAATGTGTAATGTAAAACAGTACCAGGCTATAGAACCCTCACCCATAGTTTTCCATGGTGCATCTGACTGTCTTGAGTATGGCCTATGTGTAGTTTGTCACCTCTCTTTCTCAAGTTTTTCTCCCATAAATTTTTCTTTCTTACAGTCTCATTGTATGACACTGACACTGTGAGTGTGCATGTGTGAGTTTGTGTGTTTCCTTTTGGTTCTCATCTATCTGTACCTGATTTAAAGGGAGTGGATTTGGGCCAATAAAATGCCTTGAAGTGAAGGTCCTGGCTAACACAGCCAGGAGCCTCTCTGGGAGTTACCCTGAAAGATTAAGAGCATAAAATTTATTCCGACTGGAAATTGCAGCAGGATTTTATGCAAGGGAATGACATGGTTTTCAGATTTCTTTTGGAGTGCTGGCATCACATTGCATAATAAAATTCACAGTTAGACTCTCTAAGACATGATATTCTGACAGGGGAATATCACAGTAAGAAAGTGCTCTTCCTATGGTCTGAATCTGGAAAGATCTAGAGGGCAGTGTGTTCAAACTTTGCTCACCTGGAAGGTACTACTGGGAGCTGAGGAAACTTCAATAGGTAGAGCCTCAAGGGAGGTCATTTGACCATGAAGATTGTGCTCTCAAAGAGGACGGTGGGGCCCCAGCTTTTCCCTCTTCCTTGATTTTGCTTCCTGGCCATGGGGTGAATAGTTTTACTTGGTCTCACGCTCACAGCATGATATTCTCCTTCATCACAGTCCAAGATAACTTGGCTAACTGATCATGGACTGGGGTCTCCACAACTACAAGCCAAAGTAAACCTTTTTTCTTTCTAAATTAACCTTCTCAGTGATTTGTGCAGTGATGGAAGACTGATTGATATAGAGCTTGGAGCTCGAGGCTCTGAATTTTTCTTCATAAACTCCTTTATGGAAATTTCTGACCTCTTCATCTTGGCTAAATCAGTTTTTCTTTTAAGACTTTTCCCTTTGTACTATTTTAATATGCACCTGAGACAAGGTCCAATGTTCTCATTCATTATTTCCAAAACTTTAAAAATAATCAGTAACTGAAGACATTATTAAAATTCTATTTCATTTTCTAAATGTCAAATATTGTATGGCAAATAGTTATTGAGTGTTAACTTCATGTTGGGAATTACACTGAGTTTATTATAAGCAATAACTTATTCATTATTTACAATAACTCTCTGGGCTAGGTCCTGCAATTATTCTTATTTTAAAGGTGATGAAAAGGGGCAGAGGAAGAGGAAATAACTTTTTCAAGATTGTTCAGCTTAGTCAAGTCAGGATATGAATGAAAGCAGTTTGCTTTTCAGACACACAGCCTCTTGTTAATACAAAATAATGTACATCTAATGAGTCTATAAATCAATGGTGAACTCCCTTGAGTTTGTAGAATCCCCTCTACAATCAATGACAGGTGGGGAAGAATGGTTTTAATTTTGCTCTCAAACTTGTCACTTGCTTGGGTACCAGTCTATCACCCATCTCATGCTTTCTGTATTCTGAACTCCTGCCTGAGGCATCTGCTCTGTCTGGAACATATTCATCAGGAATCACCCGCTACCTTCATGAAAGAACAAGTCCAAGTGTGAATTTCCATTAACAGAACAAACCCAAAATACACACAGGAATCAGCTACCCCTTCTATCGTTGTGTAGGTGGTTATGTGGATGTTTGGGAATCTCCTGATTCCTCTAGTTGATTTTGAAACTGTCCTTCTTTAGGTCCCTACTGTAAAATTTTCTTGGTTTAATCACAGTGCCCACTGCTGTTTCCTCTAGATTGTCTGTAGGGACCTTGAAGAAAATGATTTATTCTTTATTTCTCCAACATTGCACTCAGATCTGCACATTGTGGGCTCACACAAAGTATGTATCAAGTGGACAGATTAGTACATGAATGATTTTGATGTACTTCAGTCCTATTTTCTAGCATCCAGCTTTCTGTCCTCAAGTCCGTCTCTGCAAACTGCTTCAATTTTCTAACGTGTTGATGATTTTAAAAAACAGAGCACATAATTTGGTGGTAACATATTATATCCACCTACATTCTTCTATTAATTAACTTAGTGATTTAACAACACTGGACTTTATTGTAATTTTATAGTACTTTCTTAATATTTCACTTTTATTCCTCTTATTTCCCCACCCTCTAGCCTGAAATATTTTTTACCATCTTCCATGCAGTATTTCTTATCTCTCATAATCGATATTAATTTCATTCTAAAATCATATTTTGAGAAGGAGCTGTTTGCTTGGTTCAAGTTTGGAGATCAAGAGGTAGTTTGTAGAATCTCTGTTTTCAAAGAAAATTTCTTATTAAGATAATTATCTGCCAGGCTGGCAGGATAATTTCAATCGCATCGCTGCAGAACTCAGATGCCAATGTGTGTCTGCATCAAGGTGACTCGGTCGTTGTGTGAGAGAGATTGCTACTGCTTGGAGAGCCAGCGAGAGGCTGGAAGGAAAGGAAGTCCAAGGGCAGGTTGTGTTCACCCTGTTGCCCTGGATTCCTATACAGTTGGCATGGTTGGGCTTGGCACTGGGAGTTGGAGCCCATGCCTTTGAGCTCTCAAAAGCATTTGCATGCTGTGTGGAGTGAAGGTTCTAGGAACGAAGCCATCACTGGGAGGAAGCCAACTGGAGAAAGAGATGGGAGACTGCTGGGGACTGGCTACCCGAGGTAACATTTAAAACTGTAGTGATTTGAAAACCTTGCTCTGGATATTGGGAGAAGTTTGGCTCCATATTCCCGGTACTTTGAGAATTCAAGACACCCCATTCATTATAAAAGTTTAAAAATAGGTTGAGTAGAATTTTTATTAAGGTTAATAATAGGATTGATTTATCATTTTAAAAGCTAAGAAGTTTATATAATTGCAGAGCAGGAGAGAAATAAGAAATCCTGTATTTCTCCAAATCAGCATTTCTGAAAATTCAAAATGAGTCTTTCTTTCCAGGGCTTTTCTTTCTTCTGGCCAAGAGAATATTATCAACTGGGTAATTATGTGATGCAAAAGTTCACAGAAGAAATGAAGAACATGGAGAAAACTCTTCAGGAGAGAAAGTAAATATCTTTGTTGCTTATTTAAGAATATACCCTTCTTATTCATAAATATATCCACGAGACAGTGGAACTGGAGCTTAAAAAAAGCATTAAAAGAATGAAACTGTGCCCTTGCCTGTTTTCTTCATGTTTACATCTCAGATTTACTCATTTTCCCCTTTCTCTATTTTAAATTTCTAAATGAGAATGGCTCCAGACTCCTTTCTTTTTATCTCGCTCTCTCCTTGTCTTTTCTCCCCATATCTTCCTTTTTCTCTTTCTTTGTTTCCTCTCTCCCCTGAATGATATTCTCATGAAATTTCTCCTTCTGATAACTCACAGAAACATACTAATTTATAAAATGTTACATTATTTTCTGAGGCTTTAATTCTTTTCTCTGTTTTTACCCATTTGAATGCTCAGAGTTAGAGCAGTAGGCTTCTATTAAATATATTTTAATTGCTTCACTGCTATTCAAGATTGAGTACATTTCATATTTTCATTTCCACTGTTTAAGTAGATCTTTAAAAAGCACCCTGGGTAGGTGGTAAAAGTATCCTTCCTGATTTTGTAGACCAGGAAACTCAGAGATGATTTCCCTGCTCAATTTTCCATCAACTACGGGAAGACCTCAGAGCCAGAGCCATATTTTAACAGTCCACGCCTGCTGCTCTCTCACCCTTCCCGTCCCCCTGGCTGAGCACAGGAATCTCTTGTCTCACATTTTCCCTCTCTGCAGTCTGCAGTGCGCTCTCCAAGGAGACTCCCAGGTGACCTTTTGAAAATGCAGGTCTAGTATTGCCATCCAAGGCACAGAAGGTTTCATTGTTCATGAGGTGGAGACCGATGGACTTAACCTGCCTTCGTGTCCTGTGTGGTATGGCCCCTCTGCCTGCCTCTTCAGCATCATTTTGCCCTTTGGTTCAGCTTGTCTCCATGCCAAACACACTGCTGTCTGCTGAGCTTCTCGATTTGCTCTGCTCCTGCCTTCATCCCCTGGGACTCCATTCCTCCTATTTGCCATGATCACCTCTCCCCCTTACTTCCTTAGATACCGGCTCCAGCACTGATTCGTTGGGATATCTGGATACCCTTCCTTCTCCTCTTGTCCATCACCTTATCTTTTGTGGTCTTGCAGACAGTAGAAATTTTACAATCACGTATACAAAATGTCGTATACATTTCATAAATGTTTGATTCATGTTTGTTTCCTCCAAAAGACCTTAACCTCCATGAAACCAGAGGCTGTGTCCTTATTTACTCATGATTATATCACAAAAAGGTGTTCAAAAAGTATTTAGTATAGTATGCTACTGTTAACAGAACTGGATTATCTAGGGGCTGAAGAAATATGAGTTTACCACGACTCATGGTTGGAGAATGTGATTTTGGGGCTTGATCAATTTGACATTTTCTTCTTTAGGGATAGGATAAAACAGATTGTAAAGGGGAAAGATTGAGGACTACTTGAGGTAATTTCAAAAACTAAGATAAAGGTGTTTGAAAAGTAGTAGAACCCAAGTCTTCAAGAATAGTGATGAAGGCTTTGTTGTTGAAGTCCTTCATGATCAAATCAGTACAGAAAAGTCTTCCTCTGTTTCATTTTATCTATGTGTCTGTCTGTCTGTCTGTCTATCTATCTATCTATCTATCTATCTATCTATCTATCTATCTATCTATCTATCTATCTATCTATCTATCTATCCATCCATCCATCTATCTTTGTGGTGCTGGGGATTGAACTCAGGACTTTGTGCTTGCCAGGCAAGTGTTCACCATTAATGAGCTACATCCCCAGACAGACCAGTCCTAACTGCTTAAATGCTTGTTTCTCCCACTGCACTCTTCATCTGCACCTCTTACTGCAAGAATCACACTGTTTCTGTTTTCCTGATTGCCTCCACATATGCTTTCTAACACAGTAAGAACTTAACCATGCTTACTAGGGAAGTGAATTGGTGCATGTTAAGGAAAGCCAAATCAGCTTACCTGTCATCAGGAAGAACTGGTGAGATTGAGTTGGATAGGGTTGAAAGAACATTGATGGATCATAAACAAACTGGGACTGAACTGCAATGCTCTTTCATTATATTTTCCTCCTGTAATTCATCTGTTTCAGATGATCCTCAGAGTCTCACAGCTTTTTATGGTTAGCATCACGGATTCATCTAACTCTGTCATGAGAGACTTGTGGTTCAGTGAGAAAATGGTGAGCTTTTTTTTTTTTTTAAACAGATTTTTAACTCCAGTTTCTATCACCGCTTAGGTCTGTGACCTCAGATGAGCCACCTGGGGTTCCAATTCCTCACAATGGAGCAGAAATAAGATCTTCTCAAACTTGTCACACAGCTTGTGAGACAGACACAAATTTCATTACCATGTAAGTATTCCCAATCTTTTCTTTCTCTAATCTGCACACTCTAATCCACTGGGGAAAGTTTTGTCTCTGTCTGGTCTATGCAGTGTTCCTTCCTCCATCCTAAAGAGAATTCAGTCTTTGACAGCTAGTGCTGTATGCTTTGTGATGTAAAATCAAGGGAATGAGCAAGAGAGATTTGGCTAGAGAGGTGAGTGGTAGTAGAAAAAGGAAGAAAATGACCAGAGCTCATGGCAGGGGCTTCAGGAGAGTCTGAGAACAGTGGAGGTGCTTAGAGAAGAGCCCCACGGTGGCCGGGGTGGGAGGGGGAGAGACCTGAGTTGAGAGTCCAGGTTGTCTGTTTTCAGAAAATGGTGCCCTGTCTGTGATTTGCATCCCAATTTATGAGGTTTAAAAGAATGAAAATTGCAATTCCCTTAATGCTTATGAACTGTGATCCTTTGAATGAATCAGTATTCCCAAGTGGGTGGGTAAAGACCCAGATTTTAGAGTATGTACAATTATGTTTCTCTTAATGACACTTCAGTCATTTCAGGCCACCTATAGAATGATGGCTGCATAAGATTATAATGGAACTGGAAAAATTCTTTTTTTCTAGTGACATAGTAATTGTCATAAGGCAACATCTTTTTTTAAAAATTTGAATTTTTATTGGTACATTATATATACACATAGTGATCACACACAATATTGAGAGTTTGTACCCGCGTGTGACACAGTTTAATTCTCATTTTTTTCACAACCCCCCACCCACCCTACAACCCCCTGGCCCTTTGTACGTGAGTTTTGTTTCCTTTTTTATTACCATCATATTTTTTCTTCCCCTTGTCACTTACCCCTACACCCCATTTCCCTTTGAATATTTTCTATTTCAAAATATCTGCCATATGTTCTAGAGCTCATTTACATCTTCAGTTTCTCATTAGGGAACATCTTTGTGCAACACCTTACTCTCACACCTGTGGGTTCCAGATTAAATAAGCTTGTTGCACTGTCAGTGTAGCAACAGCTGTGTACAGAGCACAGCACTTCATAGTAATCCTATTGCTGGGTTGTGTGCTTAACGCACTTTTAATCTTGAGCTTACAGTGTGTTCCTTTTCCTTATAAAATGTTTACTGCAGAACAGTATGTCCAGTGAGGCTAGCAGCCTCATAAAACATCTGTCTTTGCCACCTCTCCTGATTGCATCGAGAGACCACAGAGAGTGAGTGGCCTGGACCATTGGGGTCTGTGGAGCACATTCCAGGATGTTCAGGCCACGATGAAATCGCCAAACAGCACATTTGTCAGAATATGTCCCTGTCCACGAGCAGAGTGAGATTATACTTAAGTGACACAAAGTATGCAAAGCCCTCTGTGCACTGCTTAGAGCAAGAGTCCCTTGATAAATGATTCCCTTGTTCCCACACCCAAGGGGCTTTCCCACTCCATCTTGGGTTAGATAGGGAAGGTGGTGTGGCCGTGAAGGATGTTATTGATATAGATCATCCCTAAAGCCTCCTTGGCTCCAATTATTCTAGTGTTTCTGGGGAAAATGAGGCTAGTGTTTCTAGGGAAAATGAGGTGTTTGGGGCTTGAATTATTTAGGTAATTGATCCAAATCTCCACTTTACTTTCCCTAAAGACAGAGAGCACTGTAGAGCTTGTTACAAAGTTGGCTTTTATGGGCTGCTTTTCCTCCTTGGTTGTTTATCACAAGGGTGAGTGAGACCCAGTGTGCATGCCAGCTGCCAGTCGTAAGTGAGTGAGATCGAGGGCCCTTGGGCAAGATTTGGGTTGATGGATAGGTTGGCCTCTGGGGCCACAGCTAGGTGATGATTCAGATTTCCAGAGAGGGGCCAGCCCTGCCAATTGACATTGGCAGGTTCAGGCCTCTGTGAGAGGCAGCAGCTGTGAATGACAGTGAAGAAGACGGAAACAAATAAATAAAACACAAGAAGACAAAGGAGATTTCAACATCAAAGGGAAGAAATGCTTTGGAAGATAAAGAGAAGTTTCTGACGATTTAGTCCTCTTCGGTGTCTCCCACTGCCGCTCCCTTTTGACACTCTTGTCTATGTGCTGGGGAAGTGGAGGGAAATATTCTCACTGATTTTGTCAAGTGAAAGATGCTTAATATGATAATCAGCCCCTTCTGAGGGTGATGTGCGGAGAAGCTGAGCCCCAGCAGCGATGATTATACAGTCCCTAATTGTCTCTGGTGTCAGCTCAGACCAAAAAAGATGAAGGCAGAAGGGGGAATCCCCAAAGAGATACTTCTAATCAGGTACCGTGGGACATTCTGGACTTCTCAAACCAGCCGGAGCAAACCTGGTGATGAGGAATGGCAAGTCCTAGTTTTCACCTTGACACTGAAGCTGAGTTTTGATCTTTGCTTTTGTTTTTAATTTGCATACCTCGATTCCTATAGCAGGAGTGGGCATTTGCTGAGGGGCCTGTGCTGAAGTGGAATCCACTTGTTTCTTCCTGTGCCCAAAGGTACGTTCACATTAAAGGGCATGAGGGGGCAACCTTTGGGAGAAGTGACCCAGCCCCCAAAGCATGTCTTGTGTTACAAAACCAGCTGCTTCTATATTCCTTGGGTTAGGAAAATTGATCCTGTACCTTCAAATGTATTTGGGGGTGATGGTTTTAAGAGCAAGCACTGCTAAGGAGCTCTAATTATTTCTTTTCCCCATTCACTTGCCACCCCTCTGGCCCTCTACTCGGAAGCAAAATCACCTCACAAAGATGTGAGTCCAGGAGCCAAATGATCTGCTCAGCTGAGCTGGCTGGGCTTCCTCAACTTGGAAAAGAGGGATGACTGCCTACTTGGGGGGGTCATTGGGAGGAACATGTACCTATAGGATCAGGTAGGTGAGGACACATAGATGGAGACACAGGAAGGGAGGGAAGGAAGGGGGGGAGAGAGAGAGAGAGAGAGAGAGAGAGAGAGAGAGAGAGAGAGAGAGAGAGAGAGAGAGAGAGAGAAACAAAGGGAGAGATAGGTAGGCACAGACACTAAGTCCATGCTGGGTGCATGTGGACATTGGGTGTAAGGTCACAGTGTCCTGCTCCTTTGGAGCCAGAGTGTCAGTACAAAGACACCATGCACTGAACTGGGCAGTGGGGTTGAGAGATAGTTTGGGAACCTAAAATTATGTTTAGTCTATTGCACATTAGAATTCAAGACTCCATCTTCTTCGCAATACTAACAATTAAACCCAGAGCCTTTGCACTGAGCTATAGTCCCAGCCCTTTTCTGTTTTCCACTTTGACATATAGTATCCTTCAGCCAGGATAGAGTCCACTGGCCACTCCTGGAGGACATGATCATGCAGCACAGGAAGGGCCAGAGCAGGTGCCGTGACACGCCGATGACATTTGCTTAGTATCACTGCTTCCTGGTGCCTCTTGGCTGGTTCACAGCCCCAGTGAGTAAGGAACCAAACACAAGCACCTCTGTAGGGGAGAAATGAAGGTCGTGGGTGAGCCCTGCCTTCATCATTCCTACAAGGCCCGCAGAAGACACTTTAGGCCTGTGGAACTGGGACTGTGTCCCGTAGTGACTCCATATTGCAACCTCTTTTTAAAAATTTCCAGTCTTCATGGAGGGCTGATTAATATATAAACCCCAGGCGTCTGGAGCAGAGCTTAATAGAAGAATATATTCCATGGTGGGAAAGGGATGGAGTCATTACACCTGTTGCATAAATCAGGGCTTTGGAAATAGTGCCACAGACGTGGAGCTATGAAGTCTAGGTAAACACCAATCAGGGGCTGAGAGTCTGCATTGCCTGGGCCTTGGGTGCTGCTGGTATCACTTGCTGTGGGCAGCACTTGGAGTGATAGGGCTGTGAGCACAGCAGTCCAGTACCTAGTTCTCCTGTGTGCTAAAAGAGCACCTTCCTCCATGAGCGCGCACACCTGACTTCCTTCTCAGAAGGTTTTTCACACCCTGCTGGTTCTGTTTTAGCTGGGAGTCCCCCTCTTCATCTGGTGACAACTCTGTACCTCCGAGGGTCTCTGTCCCAGAAAGACAGACTGACAGCGCTGCCTGGGAGGTGCCCATCCAGATCCCAGCAGGAGAGAGATTGCAGGACTTTCCCGGATTGAGAAGAGAGGAATTCTGCCCCCGCTGGTTGCTGCTCTTCCCACATTTGGACAAAGATGATTAAAGGCCCCTGCATCTCCAGCTAAGTGTTGGTGATTGGCTGGCAGGCTTGCAAATACCAGCTCTTCCAGAGGTTGTTAAAAGCTGGGAAAATATTTTTCATACTGAGCAAGATGATGTAAACTGCCCAGTATCTAGAACAAATTGCTCTATGGATACCTGGGCTGCAGAAGAACAGGCAGGAGGAGGCTGTTCTGGGGAAATAAACAGAGCCTCCTGATGAGAAGCCAAGGGAGGGGTGGCTTTAGAACCATGGGATACCGCTGCTTCCCTGTTTAGTTGTGGGGCACAATGTTATGCAGGTAGAGTTGAGAGTAGCTGAGGCAGCACATTCACTAGCAAACTAGAGAGCAAGATTTTCAGAGAAAGGGAACTCTGGACTCTGGAAAGGGGGAAGGCCTCAGTGCAGAGTGCACAGGGCTATCACAAACTGCTCAATGATGGGACACGTTCCAGACGATACATCCTTAGCCTATTTCACCACTGTGCACATGTCCTGGAGCGTAACGATACAAACCTAGTGGCTAGAGCCTACCACACACCAAGGCTATATGATTATCTTTTGAGATTCCTGTTGCAAATACAGCCCATTGTTGCCAAGGCATCATGATATGGCGCCTGAGTCATACTGAGGCACTCAGGCCCAGCCATGAGCAGTAGTAGCTAAATGCTATCGTCTGTCAAGTGGCTCTATGTGTGGGGAGTATGCATTGCTTCCTACATACATTACTCCATTCACCATCAGAGCCACACTGTGAAGCAGGTAGATTCTGTCTTTGCCCCATTTTACTGGTGGAGTTGGGTACTCCTCCTGCCTGCCCTTTCCCACCCTCCCAGGGCTGGTGCCCCCCCCCCCCCAGGGAATGCTCTTTCCTCACTAGACTCTGGTGTCCTTATGTTCATTGCATCTTGTGTGCCTTCTCTGTGATGAGGACAGTGATGACTGACAAGACTGGCAAACCAGTCTATGCTGCTACACCATGGAGAGGGCCAGTGCCCGCAGGCCAGGCCCATGGTCCCTGTCCTTATTTTGACAGGGCCACTTTCTGAATGGGGTGCAGGGAACAAGCTCACCAGCAAAACCCTAATCCTGGGGTAACGGCACATGGCTCCTGGACCTGTCTTGAGTTTAACATATAACTCAAGATGCGTGCTTGCCATATGGAACACCACTGTCAGTCCTTGGGGGAGGGTCAGCTCCTTCTGACATTTCCCAACTCTTAGAACTTGGTTCCAATATTTCATCTCTTCCTATTTCTGTAACAGTTTCTTCCTGTCGATTTCTTCACGCCTGCCTAGAATTGTACTGCTCTCCCTGGGTTAAGCTGAAAAAATATGGCCTTCCACAGACATACTCACTTCCTAATTCCTGAAATCTTCAACTATTATCTTATAGGGCAAAAGAGTGAATATCCTCTTATATGACAAAGGATGATTAAATTAATTTTTTGAAAGGAGGAACTTGTCCTGGAACATCAAAGTGGGTGCTAAATCCAATCACAAGTGACCTTCTAGAGGGAAGCAGAGGGAGACAGACACTGAGGTGTTACAGTCACGAGCTGCAAATGGCTACGGATTTTCTCCGGGATCCTATGGATGGATCCCGGCTCTGTAATACCTTGATCTTGGATTTGTGGTTTTGAGGATCCTAAATAATCCATTTCTTTCTTTCTTTCTTTTTTAAAAAACACATCAAGTTAATGGAAACTTACTGCATCCTTTTCAGGAAATTAGTGTTTCCTCTTTGCATAAGTGATCATTTCTAAATATTATTTCCCTTCATAAGTGGCGGTGCTTTTTTCTGACCCTTGTTATCTAAATCTCCACCTCCTCACTGCCTTGCAGTCTGCTTGACGTTGCCCCGATACGTCGCCAGCTACCTCCTGAGGTGTCCCGCACAGGCCTGACTCGTACTTGGCACCGTCTCTGACTCCATCCTTTCTATGTGACTGCTCCTTCCTAGTGGACGTCCCTTCTTCTACCCACCTCCTGGCTCTTGTGCGAGGTCTCTCCCAGCCACCCATCCTCTCGGTCCACTCCTGCTCTTCTCAGAAGTTTAGCCAGCCAGCCTGTCGCTACCTGGGAGGACCCCAGTAGAATCTATTCCCCCCACAATCACTGCCCCATCCCCCATGGCCTTTGCTGACTCTCCTCCATGTTTGACAGGATAAAATGTAGCCGTCATGCACTGCTCTTAACCCCAGACACATATTAAATTCTTCAGAAGAGACCATTGACGCAGCAGGGCTCCTCTAAAGACCTTTACAATCAAGGTCCTTTCAGCAGCTGCTGTCTTGGCTTTCCAGGGATCTTTGTCCCGTACGGTGGAGACACAGCCAGAGTAAGTAGGAGAAATGGGGACACCATGAAGGAGGGTTATATTCACCTCACTCGGCCTTTCTACTCTCTTACTCCGTCACTGGGTCTTTTTTGTGCTCATTCAACAACTGCAAAGAGTGAGACCTCCTCATGGGGAGGAGCCCTAACTCTCAGACACCAGCTTGTGGGAGCCAGCAGTGCAGTCACTCTGTTCTCCTGGAGAAGATCCAGGCAGGGTCAGCCTGGGGATGGCCAGTGGTGCCCTCCCTGCTGGGATCCTGTTGCTCACGCTGGGAGAAGCAGAGCTCTTGTGGCTGTGGTCACTTTCCACCACCCCTGAAAGCTGGGATTCAGAACTGGTCCCTGGCTGCACGCACACGGGCTCAGGACAGGATGCAGGAGTGTGCTGCAGGGAGCCAGCTGCCTCTGAGCACCGCAGCTTCAAGGGACATGTGGATGATACCCAGACCTGTACCTGTGACTGAGGCCACTGCCCTGCACTTGGGCTTCATGTCATTACTGTCTTAATGTCACATAGTGTCTTCAGAGTGAGGCTCCAAGCTGAATTCCTCATTTTTCTTCCTGAGCTTTGAATTTCCCCCCTAAGTTATTTGATAGGAATCTCATGCTCTGATGACTGCTTCTAGGGAGTGACTCTTGACTCCTCTCTGGTGGCCTATCCTTAGCCTGTGGTTGGAAAATTATATCAGTGACTTTTTAAATCTAAAATCCTTGCCCTAGCTTCAGTCTGAAAGGTTCTTTGGCTGCATCTACATGGCCTTGGTCATGTCTGTCAGCTTCACCTCACTTTCTCTTCTGTAAAGCAGAAATCTTCATCATGCCTCCTAATAGATATTGAGAAAATTAAATATGGAATTCTCTTAAAGGCTTCCAATAGTATCTGGCACTTAACAAGCGCTCAATATATATTGGCTATGTTAATATTAGTTAACAGCTGTAACATCTTCTACACATAAAATTACTTTTATTGACAATTGATTGGTCTTTATACCTTATTTTGTTTTGTTCAAATCTATTCTTTCTAGAGCTGCTGGAATGATGGATGATTTAATACAAAAAATCTAATCATATTCCCCTTTTTAAATCTCCTTATGGCTCCCCCATATCTGAGGATAAGAGAGAACCTCTCCTCTCCCCTCCCCTCCCCACTCTTCCCGTCCCCTCCTCTCTTGACTTTCTTTCTTTCTTTCTTTCTTTCTTTCTTTCTTTCTTTCTTTCTTTCTTTCTTTCTTTCTTTCTTTCTTTCTTTCTTTCTTTCTTTCTTTCTGTCTTTCACTCTCTTTTTCTTTCTTCATTTTTCCTTTTATCTCCATCCTTTCTTCTCTTCCCCTTCTTTTCTTTTCTTGTGCTGAGGACGGAACCCACAGTCTCATATATGCTAGCAAGTGCTTTACCCCTGAGTTACACCTGTAACCCAGGAGTTTGTTAACATGCTAAATAAGCTCCTCTGAGATATGACTATTCAATCTCTAGTTTTATTCTGCCGGTTTCTAACTCACATTTTATTTTCTCTCTATCCTCAGTCCCCAGTCACATAATCACGGTGGAGGGGCATGAGGGAGGCAGGTGCCAGTGTTCTCATGCTTGGCTTCCGAGGTGTTGCCTCTGAGATGCGCAGTCCACAAGGCTAACTGGTCAATTTAAGAGTTAGGCAAGGTGTCCCCTCTTCTACTCCTCCCTCACCACCTTTGTGGACTTGGCTAAGTGCCCTGACTCACAGTCTCTTGAGTACATCAAGGAACTCAACTAACTATATATGTAATTATGTCTCTAGGTCCTATACATCTTTTTCCTCTTCTGTCTGCAATATGTGGCACAGAACATAGTGAATGTGCGCAAAATGCTTGCCCTGCTCAACTGTCTTTTCTATTTAGGGTCAAGACTTTCCTGAATGGGTTAGCGGAAGCCACAGCTCTGCACGTTTGGGACCTGGGGGAAGTTGGAGAGCAGGGTTGCTTCACTCAGCCATGCACGGTGAGCACTGCACACACAGTTCCAGGGTTAGATGGGGTCTCTGGAATTCGGCAAAGAGCATAACAATTAGGAAGCATTTGCTTCGGACATAACACAGTATCTTTGGGGTTGGTAGAGGCAATAGGAGCTAGGTGGTGAAGTGCTGGAATCAGAGGACAGGAAACTTAGACACCGGAATGAGATGGTTCTGGGAGTAAAGGAGCAGTGGAGGTATTTTGAGAGATCCAGCTTCAAGAGTCAAGCACAGTTCCAAAATTGCCCTCATTAGTGGAAGTGGTGGGGGTGGAGGGCAGCAGTCGGGGTGCCTGCCATTCGAGGGATTGTGTCCTGGAGGAAGGACCGTGACCTTAAGCAATGTAGAACTGTGTGTCCCAAATGCAAGGTGGGGTAGAGCTGCTAGGAATGGTGATGAACCAAAACTGAGGAGAGGTGATGCCAATAAGAGCACAGTCACCTGGACAGCACGGCCTAATGCATGGGAAGTGAGCCTTGCTGTGCTGGTGCTGTGTGCTGTGGAGGGTGGGTAGCAAGAAGCCACTGGGATAGAAGGGTCAGCAGTGGCTGGCCTGTATGGTGGGCTCCTGGTTTGCAAAGGTACCTGCTCCAGACCTCTCTGGATGATGTTGCCCCTGTGGCTTCTCCATGATCTTTCATTCTTTTTTTTTTTTAAATGACTTTATTGGCACATTCTGTACATAATGATCACATTCAACATTGAGAATTTGTTCCTATATCTTGTATAGGTAATTTGTACCTAACACCTTGATTCTGATTTTTTGCCCTTTCCCCTGCCCTCCCTACAGCTCCCACCCCTTATATACAAGCTTTGTTTCTTTTCTTTTCTTTTCTTTTTTTTTTACTATCACATTTCTTTTTTCCCTCTTTTACTTTTCTGTACCTTCCCTTTCCCTTCTTACACACCCTCACTTCAAAGCAACTTCCTAGGGAGAACAAGCCACACTCTCCCCGTGGAAGACCACATAGATTCTAAAGTGTCCAGATTTCAGAAGTACTCCAGTGAGCTGTTCTGGGCAAGATAGTGCAGCCCCCGGTGAGCTCTGTGTGCGCTTGTGGCTCAGAGGGTCCTCAGTGTGCAGAAGGAAGGCAGGCAGAGAGCTCCTCCTGCCTCTTTCCTCACTTCTTCTCTTCCTCTGGAGCTTTCATCAGACAGCGGCACCCCAGAAGGGCTCCAGTCTCTTCTTCCCCTCAAGCATGGCTGCTCTGGGATCTGCCTTGGCTGGCGCATTTCCCTGGATTTCCCACAAAGCTCCACACTTCACGTGGCTGAGGCTCGTCCAAGGCCTCATTATGTTTGTTACTGACATGCTCCTTCTATCCTTGGCTGGGGCCGATATGCAATGCACCGCTGTCATGGGTCCCTCCCCTGGACCCTGTCCTGGCTCCTCCGTCTTTCCCAGTGGGCTGTTCCAGATGACTGGGGCGCAGGAAGAGCCCTCTTGTTCCTTACAGGGGCAGGGAAGCAATGTATTGCTGCATTTCAAAAAATCCTCATTAAGGCAAATTAAGGCAGAAAGCTGGCAACAGAGGAGTTTTGAGGGAAAAATAGTGCTCATGAAATATTTATTAAAACAGCCATTGTAATAAATATTTGAAAACCAGTTATTAATGTTAAATCATATCAGTGTCAAGCACACGCTACACAGTGTCTGTTCTGCTAATTGAGTGTCGGGGTCAGGTGCTGTGATCCGGGCGGGTCATCTGAAGCAATGTCAGTGAGCTGTGACAACTTCTCTGGAGGCCCTGGGCCCCACTCCAGAACCAGAACCGGGACCAGAACCGGAACCAAGAGGTCCTGCAGCCACGACCCCCAAGATAGACAGCCCTCTTGGCTTCGGCCCAGCTATGGACAGGAGAATTGTGGGATCCCTTAAGACAGGAAACTCTGTCTTCTAGCATTTAAGATGTCTTTGGATGTGAGATTAACAAATCACAGAATGATACACTTCTATGGAATACCAGAATTATTGGCTGGAATGAGCCGCTACAGCCAGTGCAGTGTGATTTTCCATTGCACCAGGCCTAGTTTGGTTTCGATTTGTTTTGCCTCCCCTTCTTGTTAAATGTAAAGTGTCTATGACTCTAGCACATCTGAGTTCCTGAAAATCCCACACTTCACAGAAGACCCAGTCCAGAGCCTGACTTCCTCACCCTCTTGGCTGGCCACCCCCATGTCCCAAGTTCCTCATGCTCTTACTTTTAAGGCTGCTCAGCTTATTGCATATTTCCTCATTTCCTCCAGGTTTGCACCTTTTAGGTTTTTCTTTTCATACAGAAAAAAATTTAAAAATGAAAACACAAATAAGCCATGAAACCACTATTGGGCAAAAGCATAGCCATGTTAGTATTTGTCACCTACCTGCCTCTTGCTTCTATCCTGGCCAGTACTTTCTTCCAGTGTCCAGTGGTGGGTCTGCTGCATGTGCTGTTCCCTCTACCCTGATTCCTTTTCCCTTGACCTCAGCAGTTAGTTGCCTTCTCATCCTTTCCTATGTCATCAGGACTGGTGCCATGCCTTAGCCTGTTCTAGGCTTTCATGGCTTTACATCCTCTTTACAGCGCTCATCGCAACTGCCACGTGGCATTATTTGTGGGACCATTAGACCAATGCCTGTTTATTGCAACAACCTAAAGATCCATGAGAGGAGGGGTAATGTACTTGAACCCTATGGAAGATACTTAATAAGTACTTGTTGCATAAATAAGTGAATGAATAAGTGGATTCTAACCAATGTTTCCCTAGAGATTTCCTTCACTATGACATTGTGTAAACACATACTTACACATAACTTTACATTTATAAATAAGGATACATGGCATCATTTATTTAATACACAAAACCAAACAATAAAGATGACATGTTCCTGTATCATTACTCTTACTAAAGCAGGCCTCAGCTCAGGACTAGGTAATTTATTTAGCATCATGCTGTTAGTCGAGGACAAATCCCATGCTCACTGGCTCCTGGCTCCCTCCACCACGTCTTTCAGCATCCTTGGAGAATAAACTACTTGTGAAATGCCCCTCTGCACAAGTCACAGTGAATATCTGATTACACTTGTCACCCTTCATCTATGGATATCATCCAAGATCTCTGATGGATGCCTGAAACTGTAATATTACTGAACCCTATTATTCTACATTTTCTTCTTTCTATATGTCCATGCAGTACTTTAGTTCATCAGTTAGGTACTATAAGGTATTAACAACAAAAATAACCAATGCAGCAGTTCTAATACATTTATGAAACTGCTGGCATCACTACCCATATCCACTTGGGCCATTACGAAGGTAAATAAGGTTCACGTGAGCACAAGCACCATGACACTTGGATGGCCCATCCAATAGCCAGGACAGCTCTGAAGTGACTAACTGCTGTATGGCACATGTGGTGTGTAGATGCACTAGAAAGAGTGGTGAGACACATGTAGAACATGATAGAGTGGAAAGATGAGAAATTTCATTGTGGTGTTTGATTTAATACTTACGAATTATTTCTTTCTGGAATTTTCTATTTCCCATTTTAGCCCATCATTGACCACAGCAGCACTGCTGATGAAGGGGATGTGTTATCCACAGGATGACTTTTCTTCATGTGCTGTTTCCTTTGTGACTCTGTGTCTCATTTCCTGTGAGCACTGCTCAAGACACTTCACATGTAGACCCACGGTGGGTTCTTGGCATCTGGGAAAACATAAGCACAAGGCCATGACCGGATTTGGGCCTGTGAAGTAGGTCATTTCTGTGCTCTGCAGTAGTAATGCTCACAGCAGAGTTCAGAGAAAACCTCAGAGGAAGTTGCTTAAAGGGATCTGAATTTCTTAGTGCCATACAGTTACAGTGTCTACAAAGACACTCTCAGACTGTACCAGCAGACACAACTATAGAGCCTTCCAGCCTGATGAGGGGGCAAAGCTCATGATTATTTTTCAATACAACATGAGCTCAATGATTTGCCAATGGGGCCAGATAATTATCCCATGAGCTTTCTTGAAAGAATAGAATAAATATTCTAACTATAAACTACACTCTCACACAGAGCAAAGCAAGAAAATAAATCTTAATGTCAGGATTATAACAGATACGGTAAAATCAATATTGATTATTTGGAGAAAAAGACAGTAAAACTGTTAAGTTCTAAAGCTAAAATTATACTAAAAAGCTGCAGTTTAACCACAGAGCATGGTACAGGAATGCACATAAAGCATTTTC
Source organism: Thryonomys swinderianus (assembly GCA_004025085.1). Taxonomy (NCBI): domain Eukaryota; kingdom Metazoa; phylum Chordata; class Mammalia; order Rodentia; family Thryonomyidae; genus Thryonomys; species Thryonomys swinderianus. The sequence goes on from PVIC010000010.1 coordinate 201,454, forward strand.
TGAGCGCCAGCATGGATATTTTATTTTCTGTGTCAACTCACCATGCTTTATGGGAAGGTGAGGCTGCACGTTCCGAGGCCTTAGAAGAGAAGGCAGTGATAGCCCCCACGGTTCCTATTAATTGGGATCTCTCAGGGGTTATAAATCTCCTACTTTTGTTTTTGGCCCTGTCATATTTCTTCATGGCTGTGGAAACAAGGATAGAGATATATGCGTCCTTCACATTGATATAAATGAAAAGAAGAAACAAAGAGCAGAAACTGCCAGGAAAAAACAATAAACTCAGCTACTCCATAAAATGATGTACAATAGCAGGCAGGTCCTGCTCTTCGCTTTCTTCTCCTGAGAAGTGGAGGCAACACCACAGTGGAGACAAAGAACTGCTTCCCCATGGAGGCTCCCAGCCCAGGGAGGAAGGAGACAGAGGCTGAAGAGAAGTCAAGTGCAAGGTCAGTCAGCTGATTTTGGAGCAGAATGTGGCCTGAAACGGACTAAGCTTGTCCACAGGAGAGGCCATGGGTGTTTGTGAGAGGTCTCTGGGTCCCTGCCCCAGTGCAGTTGAGCTGAAGAGAGGCAGGAAGGAGGGAGGGTGTAAAGAACACACATGGGAAAG
>PVIC010000010.1:202166-263038 GCA_004025085.1 Thryonomys swinderianus
TTCAGGCTGGCCCTGAACTCACTATGGTGCCCAGGCAAGCCGCCGCGAACTCAGCAATCCTCCTGTCTCTGCCTCCCGAGTGCTGGGATTACAGGCGTGAGCCACCACGCCCAGCATTATATGTGGTTACCGGGGATTGAACTCAGGTCCTTGTGTTTGCAAGGCAGGCGCCGGAACCACTGAGCTAACCCTCCGGCCCTATGATGTGATTTTTGATATGTAAATTCATTCAAGAGTGATTGAATCAATTTAAATAACATACCCAGCACTTCGCTTACTTATAAGTAAGTAAATATATTTAACACGTACTCCTTCAGAAATTTTAAAGTAAGGCACGCATTATTATTAGCTGCGGTCACCAGGTTGTGCAATAAATCACCAGAACTTGTTTCTCATTTCCAACTCAACTTTACTCTTTGTTCAATATCTCTCCTTCCCCATCCCAAGGCTGGGGCAATTGCCATCCTATTCTTGGCTTCTGACAACCTGTTTTAGATTTCACATGTAATAACATCACAGCACATTTTTCTTGCTGTTGCCTGGCTAGCTTCATTTAGCATGTTAGACAGATTCATCCGCGTTGCTGCAGATGGCAGTGTCTTCTTTGCACCTGTATAGTACTCCATCACAAATACCTTTCCCTGTGGCTCAATTTCTCTGGGGTCTACTGTCCTGTTCTCTAAAATAAGAAGTGAAGAGACCATGTCTGATCACCACTCCCCCAGAGCCTACTCTTTCAAACAGCAGTGTGCCTCTCTCAAGAGTTTATACCTCAGAGGTGTTTCCTGTTATCAGACCCACCCTTGTGGTTTTTGTAGGTTCAGTTTTAATCAAGTACTGTATGCATATATTAATAAATAAAACAGTTTAGAGATGCTGACAGTGCAACTGGGCAGTTGCTGGCCACTGCTAGCCTTTTACTTCCTGTTCTTCTTTAGCCTTTCAGGAGGGTGACTCTGTTCTGGCTGTTCTCCCCCCGCCCCCCGGGACTTGTATCAAACCCCCACGCTCTCAGCTCACCTGGAAGATAGTAAACCTAAGTCTGCAGGGTGTGACAGACACCAGAACTTTTTAAACACTCCTTTTGGTTCTGTTCTGCAGCAGAGCTTGATGCCAGGTTCTAATCCAGGGCCTCACAGAGTAACCCAAAGGGTATGCTTCATCTTCTCCGTATTCACTTAACAACTGGAGTCGGTCTTCATTTGTGTTTGATGTGAATAGTAAAATTTAGGCTACTGGGCCGGAGGGTTAGCTCAGTGGTTCTGGCGCCTGCCTCACAAGCTCAAGGACCTGAGTTCGATCCCCGGTAACCACATATAATGCTGGGCGTGGAGACACGCCCACCAACAATCAACACCGCATACCACAATGCCAGACGTGGTGGCTCATGCCTGTAATCCAGCACTTGGGAGGCAGAGACAGGAGGATTGCTGAGTTCACGGCGGCTTGCCTGGGCACCATAGTGAGCTCAGGGCCAGCCTGAACTACAAAGCGAGACCCTGTCTCAAAAAAAAAAAAAAAAAATTTAGGCTACTGATATCCTCCTTCACACACACATGATATGTAATTCCTTTCAGTGTTTGATATTTATATTATTATTTTTAGATCATCGTGTTCAGTAACATTTTTAAAACACACACTCAAATATATTTATAATCTAACTTTTAAAGCATCGGCTCTCATGGTAAGCTTAGTTTATTCTCTAGTTAAGAGGAAGGTATTGATGCCCTAACTCTTTATTCCTCTCTTCCTTTTTTACATTTTGCCCTTTTGCCACTCATGTTGGAAGACTGATAAATCATTTACATTATGTTCTAAATTAAAACTATAAACCTGCTCTTTTCCCACATGTTTTCTTTAAAAATTGCAAACTAATAAATTCTATTTACATTATTGTGGTCATGGGAAATAGCATTCATTTCTACTCCCCGGAGTGGAGGTTAAGATCAGCTTCCTTCTCCGCAGGAGTTCCCTCTGGGAGGGGATTCCTGCATTCAAAGTCCAGGAGGTTCCTTCTTCCCACCCCTTGCCTGCTTAGAATCAGCCCTCCTTTTACACTGCTCCCTTTAGAGTACGAATTTATTACGCAAGCTCTCTTTCTTAAGAAACAAATAGTTTTCTTTCGTTGTCTGATTGGCTCCATTATGCCTTCCAGTGCTTTTCAAATTTACAACTAAACCACCAGGTCCTGCGAATGCTGATTTTTCCTGCTCCTCTCCAAGGCCTCCATGCTGTTTCTCCAGGCTCAGTGGGTTATTTTCTTTCTAGGTTCCCACACTGTGGCCTTGCAATGTCCTCTGTTGCTTTTCTAGGCGGAGTTTTCCTAGTCTGGGAAATGTCTGTTGGATGGACTCCACCCCCAAACAATTTTCCAAGGGAAGGTGCTCATCAGGTAATGTAGTGTTTTAGCCTATACATGCTAAATGTGACTTTATCCAACTCTTAGACTCGTTTAATTGTCCAGATGAGCACAGGCCTCTTGAGTAGCTATATTCCCACAAACCTTCAGAGCATTATGTTGTTGTTTTCTTGTCAAGTTGCTAATTGGAAATCAGAAGGTATACATGTGTGGTGTCTTTCTTTGCAGATTATTCCTTTCTGCCCTCTGGAAGGCTCCTTGCTGTCTATGTTTATGATATGCCTGAATGTGAAGCTTTCTCTATGGATTTGCTGGGCACCTGAAGAACTCATTTAGCCTGAAATGTCATGCCTCGAAGCACCAGAAATACTTATTTCTTGTTTCATAGATAATTCTTTCCTTCCATCCTCTCTCTTTGACTCAGAATTTCTTTCTTTTTTGGTTCTTTCTCATATTCTGGAAGCTTTTTAAAAAATTGTTTTCTATTCATGGCACTTATAAATTGTCAGTTATGTTTTTAATGTTTATGAGCTCATTCTTATCTCCTGTGACTCTGTTATTCACAGTGGACAAAATATCTTCTTAAATCTACGATGATGATGACAGTTCTCTTCTGTTTTATAGGTAGTCATGTATTTCTCTAGATCATGTCTTCTTCCAAAGTCCTTTGATTTTTTTTTCTTTTTAAATTTTAGCCTTTCTCTTTCTTATCAGTAATTCTCCACATGTACCAAGTGACCATAGCTTAATACTAGAGAAAGAACAATTGGGAACTTTGGTATGAGTTCTGGATGGATGTAATAGAAGCAGAATGAAGAGCACCAACAGGCTTACATGAAGACCTTTACTGCCCATATTTTCACCATAGCTTCAGGTTTGATTTCCATTGCCTCCCCCTCTGTGCCTGCTGTCTTAGCTTAGGGGCTTATAGCATTCTGTGGAGCATCTGAAGCTCACTTATTCTTTCAGCCCCTTCTAAATGGTAGCTTTTGTACATGTTCTTAGTCAGTCTGTCTCTAAGAGATGCATTAAACTTCTTGTTTGTTGAGGACCTACATATGCAAGGTCCTCTTTACTTAACTGTTATGTGCATGGTGTTTGAATTTTTATACTTCTATAATATTTTTCTCTTCATTCTTAAAAGGAACCAAAGGTGAATGTGTGTGTACTTCTCCATCAGGTTATTGCTAGAGAAATGTTTTTAGGTAATTGTCTTCTATTCAGGATAGTCAGCTATCAGCAAAAAGAAATATTTCCTGGGCTCAGTTGTCAGAGACCTAAACAACACTGCCCTGGACCCAGTGAAGCTTGGCTGAGAACTGGTGGTCCTGAAGGACTGTACTAAGCACACACTGACCATATGCAGAGTCCCAAGAGGACTGGAGAATCTGATGCAACTCTCAGATGGTCTGGTAATAGCGTCTCTCTTTAGAGAAACTCAGAGAAATGAATTGACCTGCCCAAGTCACCCAATCACAAGCCTACATCTTTCGCTCCTCTCATTGCTCTTCTCACTTTGTCAGCCTCGACTTTCATTAAAATGCCATCGACAAAAATCTAATTCCCATCTTTTAAAAGGCAGACTTTGAACAGGTACTGCTCAAGAAACCCAAACGTGATTCTATCAGAGAATGGAAACTTCTAACAGCAATCTTAAAATGTAAGGGAAACATTTGCCCCATGTTTCTGTGAGGTTTCCATGGTAGATTTGTGATGTAGATATGCTAATTTTTCTCGTTACTATCCACAGGGGACTTAGGTCACCTGCCCTTATAGACTAGGTCCTCAAGGGTCCCACCAGAGCAGAGCATTGTGGATCAGAAATCCTGACTGCTCTAGAGAGACCACAGAGCTAGAAGATGACCCAAGAAAAGCATCTCTATAAGCCCAGCAACTCCTATCATCATGCCAGGAGAGAGAGCTAGGGTCCCACTTTCCCATGGGGTTTCTCTAAAGGACAGTGAATTCTTGTTATTTACAAAGTAAATCACCTGACTTAACAGGAGACTACATTTTTTTCCTAGTTTTTTTTTTTTTAAGTGAAAAGGATAATGAAGGCAAACCCAGGCCTGGTTCACATAAAAGCTGATGTAAAACAGATTTACAGCAGAGCACCACCGAGCTTTTATGTGAGGCTGAGCTCAGAGGGGGCACATCCATCTCGGAGGAAGCTGAAGTGAGTGAGATTTAAAAGGCGGCCTTTCTTTGTTCCATAATAGGTCGGACACTTCAGAGTACAAAGAATCAAAAGGTGTTAAGGATGGTATTTATAACAGCAAAACAGCACACCTATTTTGGTAATAGGCTTTAAGTACTTAAGACATGGAATCATCTCGTATTTCATGTGCTCGACTGTGTCTCTCCTTTGTAAATTTGTCACACAGGAGTGATGTCAACAGAGCCTGCAAATAAATGGTGGTTAAACTAGAGAGTTGATGTCCAAGGCTTTAGTTAGTTTCATGTTCTAAAGGTCTTAAATTTCCAAGATGGCTAAGGAGGCATGCAAATGCATTGTGTGGCAGGAGAAAGGAGCTACCTGCATAATGCTAAAGCTGTGGATAACAATTACAAGGTTTATTTAGCCTTCCAGAGTCTTTGTCTACATTTTAGGAAATATTCTGAAATTGGTTACATCCAAAAGATTTCCCTTTCTCTATATAAAAATTCAAATGTAGGTGGAGCTATTTGCAATAGTTTTTGCTGGAAGATCTTTGCTTTGAGTTATAATTTTTCCCTCAGGGTCTGCAAAGGCCTGGTCATAATTATCACCGACTACAAACTTTGCGGAGCTCACATTTCTTCTCAGTGACTAGGAGAAGAGAAAAAGAAGAGACCACTGTATAAAGCAGAGGAAACTGAGAGGCTACTGATGTGCTGAAGGAGGAGAGGCTAGGGGGCTCACATCGTGAAAGAAGCCCAGTAATTTCCCATTCGTGCACACTGAAGTGCAGAAACTCAAGGCAGGTTGTGGTGGGTGAGGTGAAAATAGGTTTTGGAGTCAGATGAGGGCACCTAGTTTTGTGGAGAACATTGAAATGAGAACAATATCTGTCCATGTTGAGTGCAAAACAATTAGGTGAGACAGAAGAGAAGGTGGAAGAAGACATGTAAAGAGGAAAAGTTGATGAGTTTCCCCACTTCTGGTGTGAAAAGTTCATCAACTGAAAAGCCAAGAGTGCATGAATAACTAGGTGATAATGTATTTTCCTGTCAGGATTGCTCCCTTAACTCATTCTTTCTCCACATACCCCTTGCTGGTATCTTAGGTTTATAGTGTGAATGTACATTTGTTGGTATCCCTTTGGCTCACAGAGTTTATTTTTTTTAAATAAATTCCCTCTGGGGCCAGTAGCAAGTTCTCACTACATGGGAGAGCAGTCAGAACTTACAAGTTTAGCAAACCAGACTCTTATGCTGTCCTGCTGACCAAGACAGACCAACTGAATAGCATGAAGAAAATATTGAAGGCTTTGATACATTCAAAGAAGTAAGATGCATTCATTTTTTTTTCCTTTTGCTGGAAGTTTTCCTAGCTTTCACTGTACCAAGATTCCAACTTTAAAAAAAACCCACAAGTGTATATTAATAAATATATGTATATTTCACATTTTGCAAATGTTTCCTACCATCTTCCTTCCTTGTCAGTCATGGATCCAATAATAGCAGCAATGAGGATGAGAGCAATGTATGCATTTATACATCCTCACATTCTTTTTTTTAGGAGGATTTCTGGGTAGGCAAGAGAGCTATTAACCTACCTGAATTGATGTGTATTTCCCTCCAGGGTGAACTGAGACCAGATGTTCATAGCACTAAATGAAGTACACATTGGCAATTATCTGGCGATTTTTTTTTCCGGTGGGGACAGCCCTGGATCTAAGGCACATAAGCCGTTTTGATCTAGTTTTGCCCAGTAGTGGCCCTGGATCTCTCACCTGAGTATTCTGAAGACACATCTTCCTTTGCAGGAGGCTCATCTCCATTTTGTCCTATGCTTTGTAGATGATCTCCAGCAAAGGTCCAGGCTCCTGCTGGTCTCCCGAAGGCTCTATGCACAATCTCTGCAGTGTAAATGACAGGAGGAATTTCATTAGAGTGATAGAATTTAATTATCCATTTTTAGAATCGAGCGAGATGCAAGGCTAACAGCTCAACACTCTCCAGCAGCGCCCAGGGAGCATCTTTTCTGAAGAGGAGCATGCTTGATGTGTTCAGAGCCCACGTTTTCATGCTTCTTGTGCAAATCCACAGAGGATCTGCTGCTTTCCCCCATGGCCAAACTCACTTCAAACCCTGCTGGGTACTGAGCCTGAATCCCAGGCAGAGAATCCCAGTCCATTAGATCTTACAAAAGCTTTCTATTTTGATCCTGCTTCCATTTATCTTGTTTTTGTCACTACACTTTTATTCCCTGTCCTATAAGATGACCAGGTCAATGTTTTGCCATCTTCAATAACTCAGCTCTCTTTCTCTTTGAGTTATTTTTTACAGTTAGATTTTCTAGTTTTAGGGGGGAAAAGAGACTCAATTCAGAGTGTTTTGCCCCTATTTGAACTTAACTCTGTGCCTACACACCTCCCACTGAAGCAGCAGGGGCAGGTGCGGCTCTTGACTTTCAGAACGACCTTGTATGGATAGAGAACGCTTCTCAGCAACACTTTGAGGCTGTTGCCCTTGAAAGCCTCTATGTCAACTTTGGAGATGATGTTCATGGGCTCACATAGCCTGAGTCGTATCTAATATGTATTAGCCAAGACATTTCAACACACAAGAGTTGTTCGAATGTTCTTGTTTTACCCAATTCTCCCTGACATTCTGTTTAGTTTATCTATCGTGCAACCTGTGTGATGTTTCAGGAACTAGAAACTAGACAGAACCTTGAAATTCACCAGAATCCTGTTAAAAATATCTTCATCCCTTTCTCACAGTTGAGATGATCATTACCTTTATAGTGGAAAGCCGGGGACCCTCTCCTGAGCCCCAGATCAGTTACTTGAACTCCTAATTAACATAACTCATTTGGGTGCTTAAGAGACTTCTGAGGTTCGCATTCCTGATGTCTGGATTTTCCCTACCAGTGTGCTCCTTTTCCAGCCTTTATTTTTCATCTCAATAAATGGGAACACTATTGTCTTTTTTAGTCAGGTAACTACTTTTAATTGTTTCCATGGGGATGAAGGGCATTTTTCTTTTTCTCTTTGTCTTACCTCATTGCCATAAACATAGAATCTGATGGTGAGTCCTGTCAATTTTACCTCATAAATGTATCTCAAATCCATTTTCTCTTCTTTCTACTACATTACTTCCCTAGTTTCAGAGAATGGGTTTACGCTTGACAGTGTCAACTTGATTGACTTGGAAGTTGACCAAGGGTTTCAAAGAGCTCACTAGATGCGTCTAGACCAGTCGTGGAGCGGTGACCTCCATGTTGTTCCTTGCTCTGCTTCCCAGTCTCTGCGGAATGAGTTAGACACTGCCCTTCCGCCGTGTTTCTGCCTTGGAGCCAGCCCTGCGGGACGAATCCTGTACTGCAGTGAACCAAACTCGGTCTCCTTTCCTTGGAGTTGCCCCAGGTAGTATCAGGTATGGTGCCCCAGTAAAAGAAAAGCTGCCTAGTGAAGCTACTGTAACTTCAACTTCTGCAAGCGTTTTCCTATCTTTGTCTCTTGCTGTATAAATAGCCAATTTTACAAATATTTAATAAACTAACTTTTCATAGCTTGATAAACTATGAAAGATCATACAGCAAAAATTCACCTTCAATATTGTAATCTATTCTTGCTGATAAATAAATAGCAAATAAAATAGAAACTGTTAAGCCAAGCCATGTGAAATTGCCATTTTTAAAATCAATTTGATCTTCAAATATGACAGGTAAATAATGGTTTGACTCACTAGTTTCTTACAATTCCTATCAGATAATTTGCAATGTGCATACATAATAAATATTTTAAAACTCTGGGTTGTGTGCCCACTGTTTGTACAAAAAACAACATCCTTCAGATTCTGGTTTATATCAACTTTCTTTTCCATTTCCTAACATATTACAGCTATCTTTTAACAAGAAGTAAAATTTGTCTTTATCTTTAAACAACTACCAAGCAGTGCCATTATTTGGATATACTATTAATAATTTACTTCCTCATTGATGGACATTCCAGCTGCCTCAGATATTTTGTAGTAATCTGAGTAATCTCTGCATGCACTGCTTCACGAGCACTAATGTTAGTTGGGTTAGTCTCTTCCAATTTTTAAAATCATGATTTAGATCATACTACTCTCAGAGGTAAGATCTCCCAGTGACATACTGTTACATGAAAAATAAAATCCCCAGTGTCCCATGCCAGGCTCCATGGCTCTCATGACCCAGTATCTCTCAAACTCTGCTATCATTCTGTGTTTCCATGCCTGTGCCACCAACCTCAAAACTTTTTGTGGTCCTCACACCTGCCAAGTTTGTTCTGCATTGCTGAGACTATTCTCTCCTGGATTTCCATGCCACTGACTTCCTGTCCTTTAGGTCTGGCTGAGGTGCAGTGGTATGCTGGTGCATCATAACAAGTAGCATGTGCTAAGCTGGAAACACACTGCCAGTGTCCTGTTTAAAGTTACCAGTGTGAAGGGGCCAGAGATTTAGCTCAGTGGTTCCGGCACCTGCCTCGCAAGTGCAAGGTCCTTAGTTCGATCCCGGTAACCACATACAATGCTGGGCATGGAGACTCACACCCACCAGCAATCAATACCACATACCACAGTGCCAGTGGGCATGGTGGCTCACACCTATAATCCCAGCATTCGGGAGGCAGAGACAGGAGGATTGCTGAGTTCCATGCTTGCCTGGACTACATAGTGGCCAGCCTAAACTACATAGGGCCAGCCTAAACTACAAAGTGAGACCCGTTCTCAAAAAAAAAAAAAAAGTTACCAGTGTGAAGCCCACAAGCTTGAGCAGGTTTTAACACTCTATTCTCTGAAGATGGAAGATGACTCCAGGGCAGCAGTGTAGTGCAAGTATTAGTTTTTCTGAATAATTCATCTAAAGAAAGCTCCAGTCATTGTGGAAACTGTCTCTTATTTCCAGCTAAATGATGTCACTAGCCATGTAATCTATACTTGTTCATTTATTTATTGAGTTATTCCTCTTTCTCTCCCATAGGATATACATTCTCACACAAGAACCTAAGATCCACAACAACATGGACCTTGTCTAAGTTTTTTCAGTGCTTCTGTTGTCTGTGTTTGGCACAAAATAAGCATTTTTAAATATTTAGAGAATATATAGATGAATATATGGATTAGAGTTGGTGAATAATTCTGCAGCTTAAATCTAATCCTCAAACCCTTAACCTGCTGCTACTACTACAGACAAATCCTGAAGACTGGATGGATTTTAAAAATTGAGTTCCAGAGTGGCTATTGAAAGAGTACCCGTAAAAGTATGAAAACTTATAGCAGAAATCCTGGGAATGGAGATTTCCTGTTATGGAAGAGCCCAGGCAAGCTGGGTGTCTACCGACAAAAGCAAAAGATAAAGACCTACTCTAAGTCCAGCAATAAGGACAGAAAACCAATAGTGTGGTGCTGTAAGAAACTTTGTCCTAAGTATTTTGTAAATTGATTTTGTTTTTTAATGACTTAAATACATATGCTTTCAAGTAAAAATTTAGCAGAAATAAGTTTTACTTTCATAAAAAATAAAATCAAATGTCTTTGTCCTGAGGACTCATGGGTAGCACTAAAATGAACAGATTGTAGTGGGGTTAAGCAGTGTTCTTTATAATTTTTACCCAGATGTGCTCCAAAATTCTAGTGAGAGCACTGCAAATTCAGTTCACAGTGAAATTTCCTTGGAATACAGACACTTCTGCAGTTGCTGGTCTCTCGGTATTCTGATGGTGTGAGGCTTGCTTCATTTTCCTCTCTGTTCTGAAGGGTGGTGTCTGTCCAAGTGTGTCACCTCTCATGAGCCCACCTCCCCTCACTGTAGGCCCGATTTCCGCACCTCTACATGTGTGTGTACCTACTTCTTTTGAGTACTGTCTCCTCTCCTTTTTTCTGTTATCAATCCTTCACGGTCAATTCAAATTCTACTGCTTTTTTGAAGACTATGCCTTTCTATTCAACCCATAAGGATTTTTCCTTTCTTCAAACTTTTATTGTATGTAGAATTAAGAAAAATTCAATAATTGACCTAAAAAGAATGAATACATTAGATACAGACTATATACTCTGATGACATTAAGGAATTAATATTAATTTCCTTAGAGGTGATTCTTTGGGTTATGTAGGAGAATGTCTTTATTCTTAGATAATACATGCTGAGGTATTAAAGAATGAAGTGTCATGATGTCTACAATTTACTTGCAAATTATTTTTGATATGAGGGAGAGAGAGAGAGAGAGAGAAGGAAATGGAGCAAAATGTTAATAATTGGTACAGCTAGATAAGACTATGTAGGTGTTCATCATTGCATTAGTCTTTCATCATTTCTATAAGTTTGAAAATTTCAAAATAAAAGGCAAAGAGGTAAGTTGGTGTAACAGAAATATGAGTCAGGCTTTAATATGTACAGGGGTCTGAGCCTCACCACAAAGATCTACAGGCTGATTCGGTACATCTCGGCATTTAAGTTCAGGGGCAGATACTTTATTGAAACTCCATAGATGCGCTGCTATGTCTTTTGGTTGGGCTTCCCTGGAGGCCGTTGTGATGTCATTGCTTCCTGCTCTCTGGAGCAGAATGAAGGAAGCAGGATGAAGGAGGGGAAGAGCTGAGCAGTGGCAGGCCTATCCCGTGGGGAGGCGTGGAGCAGCCACGCTCTAGGCTCGGTCCTGTTTCCCAGGAAGGGCTTGGCCTTCTGTCCCTCAGGTGGGCTGTCACTGCAAGGTTTGTCTGGGAGGGGACCTGGGTGGTTGACGCTGCCCAGATGAAAGTCTGGCCCAAGGGGATTCTGCAGAGACACAGGTATGAGTTTTTAAAAGATGCCCTCCCCAGAGGGGCACAGGAATTCTACACAGCCGAGCAGACCTGAGCAGGGCATCTGTACCTTCATGACACACGCGGAGTGTTAGAAATAACACTGAGTCATAGTGGCCCAAGTGAGGGGTCAAGTGCTCCCTGTCTCCTGTGCTCTGCCTCTTTGACTCAAGGGCAGGGACACACCTCAGGTCAGAAGATCTACTACAGATGTGAACATGGCATCGGGCACAATATGAACAACCAGCAAATTCTCCCTGGCTCAGCGGCTTGGTCTATTACATACTTTTACAAAGGCATCTGTCCAAACAATGAAATAAATCCCTTAGTGGGAAAAGTAGGATTCCTTGACTCTGGTAGTATGAGGAGGAGGATCTAAGATAAATTGCTGAGGGCTTGGGGACCTGGGTCTGCCCCTGCTTGCGAATTCCATGCAGTAGTTTGTTGTTAGCATCTATTTTTCATGAGGTGCTCTGTATCAAAAATGTATTTAAAGGAATACATATTATTTTAAATGGGGTGCCCACTTGGAGCAAACTCCAAGATAATATCCATGTGGCTCACTAGGACTCACCCATGGGAGAGGGGGATCTTAGGGAAGGAAGAAGCCCGAGCAAAGCACAACAGCAGGGGTTACCAATGTGGGTGTCAGGAGCGTCGTCCTTTGGGCCAGTGCTGGGTCTCATGTGAGATGCATGCCAGGGGCTGTCACACCTGAGAGCCCTGGGAGTGAGGGTCACACTGAATGCCACCCGAGGGATGCATTCGTGGGACCAAGGAGCCCTTCAGTCCTCGCGCTCCCAGCCAGCACTGCATGGGATGGAGTAGCCTCCGGTCATCAAAGCCCAGAGGCGACGTGATGCTGAGACAGAGCAGAGGTAAAAGGGAGTATGTACGAGGCCTGTCCTGTCCTGTTTCATCTGGACAATGTGCCCCTCCAAGAAGAAGCAGCAGCACCTCTTAAAGTCTAGAAAAGTATGGTGGGGGGACGTCCATGATCTTCTACGTGATAGATATTTAGCAGGTGACAAAGCAGAGTTTGACCTCCGATTTGCCCTGTCCCCAAAGTCTGAGCTCTTACTTCTACCCAAATGGGCACCGGACACACAGCTGCAGCCAAGAGTGATCCAGCCGAGTCTGTGCTGATAGCACAGCTACAGCAGCTGCTGTGGAATTCATGGTTAGTGTAGGCCAAAGCTCTGCAGTGAATAAAAACCCATCAGGTGTCAGGAATTTGGAAGCAGGCTTAGAGACAGCGTACATTCTGCTAAGTAACAAAAGTCAGCCTGTCTGGAGAATCATTCATGCGGGAGCCAGCTGGCACTGAGTGATTTTTCCGGAACGGCCTAAGCCTCTAAGCAGAGCCGACGCTCCGCTGGCCACAGCTCCCGCCTACATGGGGTTCCGGTGCCTGCGTGGACGCATCGCACATCTCCACGAAGCCCCTCACTCACATCGCCTCTCCGCATCTTCCCTGCTGTCTGTCAGGCCCCTGACAGCTCTCTTTTGCGGGATGTCAGTGCAGCTGTGCCATTGGGAGATGGGTGTCACTCATTGGTCCCTAAGCGGAGCTGATGGAGAGCAGCTGAGGTCAGAGGAGCGCCCTTCGATCCATCCAGTGGGCAAGCGGGCGCGGATTAGCTCCCACGGACAGGGAGAGTGCCGCCCTGAGGCCTCCGAGTGAATATGAGCTGCTCTCACGGGCTCTGCACACTTGGTCTCCAGGGTGACCACCCCTGGCCCCAACCATAGGAAAGGCTGCGTTTACTCTCTGTACACTCTGTTCCCTGGGCCGGCTGCGTATCCAGTGTTTCACAGGGACTAGATCTGGGAAGCACAGTGGTGTGACTGGGAGGCACAGAGATAGCTGATGTCTCCATTGCCATGAGAGAGCAGCAAAGAAAAGCACTTGGAAAGCTGGACACTCAGAGCTTAGAAGGCAATCTTGGAGGTTAATCCTAGAAATCTTAATCAGGATGGATGGAGTAAGAAGGTGGATCTGATGTTCCCTACAGTTCCTTCCTAATGCTATGCTCAGAAAATTCTATATCTCATAATATATTCTAGTTTCCTTTCTGTAAGATAAATTTGAGAAAGCACCCCATATGTGTTTGGTCATCAGTTGGATATGTATTATTGTACTAGTGTATAATTTACATCAGAAAACTGTCACATACATTTTTTCAAAGAATGACATTAAAGTATAAATAAAGATTCCAATATTTTCTTCCAGGTCCCTGATGCATAAACTAGCATCTCCCTTGAGACATAGGCTTGCTAGTTGCTATAGACAACGTTCTTCATTTTCTTATTTCTCTTATGCTATTTCCTAACATCAGAGTGAGTTAGACCACCCAAAACTTCCGTGCGGGAGGTTGCAGAGCCATCCAGAATACAGGATCCAGACAGATCCAGATTTAAATCCTGGCTCCGTTCATTGTTAGCCACATGACCTCTCACTGTTATGTAATTTACCGAGTCTCAGGTTTTTTTTCACCTGCACGACAGATGTAATTATAGTCATACTTCCCATCTTACAAGATTGTTGAGACAGTGGAGAACCTGCGTGTAAAATGCTTATTATTATACCTGGCGTATGATAAGGATATAATAAATGGCAACAACTGCTGAAATGTTAAAATTAATATATGCCTCCTCTGCACCATCTTCCCCAGCATATAGGATTAATTGTTACTCTAGTGCAAAGATCCAAGCTTTTCATGATCACGAGAGCTCACAGCTACGCAGCTGATTGCACTGGGCTCAGACATGAGCTGCTCCCTCCTGCTGGCCTCCTGAACACTGGATGAAGATGGCCTACTGCCTTTCCTCACTGGCCCTTCATTGCCCTTCATCTGAAGCCTCTGTCTCTGCACAGAGAAGGTGCTGCCCTTCCGTGATCTCTTCTCCTTTTTAAGACAAAATACATTATAATTGTTTCCTGGAAATATTGTGCTGGTCATGATTAAACATTAAGAAATAGAACCAGAATCTGCCTTTTATTAGTTGTGTGACATAGGGGGAATCATGAATTTGAACATCAATATACTCATCTATAACTTGCCGAGATAATTTAGGCCCTCAAAACAGGGGGCCTAAGAAAATGTATCTTTGTGTATATTTCTATACATAAGTAAAATGTTACTTTGGTTCTTCCTCTCTGGGGAAATGGTGGCATAAAATTGTGAACAGAACAGAAACTATTTTGTTACTCAACACATCTATGAATCTATCATTGTGAGAGAAAGAGAGAGAGAGAGAGAGAGAGAGAGAGATAGCCTAGCAGAAACCTAATGTGGATAAGAGGGAGGGGGAAAGGTAGAAAGAAGGAGTAACTAGTATAATTTAAGGAAGCAAGCTTCAGAATTAGAGGGGAACAAAATGAAGGGTGAGGAATGGAACTATTATGATTCTGATCTATTGCACCATCTAAAAAAGACATCTATTTGAACTCCTGTACAAGCAGCAATTACCTAGAAAATAAATGTAATAAGAATCTCCTAAATTGGCAGTAAAATTAGCATCGTTGAATTTTAATTAATAGTCCAGCTTAGAAGGAATGTACTTTAACGAAAAGAATGGCCTCAGCTATGGAACGAGCTCACTCCAATCAGGGCTTCTAGCAAGTATTGATTTCCCTTTAGGAACCTGGAGGTTTCTGCGTCTTCTGAGTCACGGGGAGAACCGTGAGGAGAGGAACTGTCTAGCAGCCCATACAAAGGAAAAATGTTGATGACTGGCCTCCCCTTGAGGCTCTGGTCTCCTCAAATGCAAGACTGTAGAAGGAAATGCTGTGGGGCAGCAGACTTGGACTCAGGGCCTCTTGGGATCCTTTAAAGTTTAATATCCTTTTTTTTTTTTCCTTTGGATGCATGTTCCCTCAAGGGTTTTCTATTTTCTGTGTTAAATGTTGCCATAAAATAACGTGACGTTAATGATCATAAGGAGAAACAGTTTTACTGGGAGCTTGGGATGTGCCAGGCATAGGGTAAGGAGCCTTGTGCGCATTATTGCTTGTGGTTACCACGGCTGCACTGTGCGATAGCGGCTCTTGTTTGCAGCCCTGCTACATAGGGGTGTGGGGGCTCTCAGCTGGCATCCGCAAGTCACAGTGGACGGCAAGAGTTAAGTGAGATTGTTCCACCGTAACTGTCAAGAATCTTTCCGGGGTTAGAGACAGGCCCTGTGGGGAGGACTCTGACTTAGCAGGATCAAGTCTCATAAGCTTCACCAGCCCTGAATGTTACCTCCAAATTTCCTCCCATTTCCAGGAACCATCTTATTCAGAAACTCTAGATGTCTCCAGATCACCTTCAGTTTTTTTCCCCTCTTCTTCTTCTTCATATCCAAGCATTCATCAAATTTCATTCTTCTATTAATTAATTCAGCGCTAAGGTGTCAGATACTGAACGAACAAATGAGAAACTTAATAATAATAGTTCCTTAATTTACATATGCTTCCAAGTTTTCCGAGGGCATTCATGTGCATCACCTTGGAATGGCCTCTGCAATGGGTGATCCATGTTTTACAGATGAAGAGGTGGAAGTGCAGAGGAGGGAAGGAGCTAAAATCAGAGTGCTGATGGGAGGAGGATTTGCACTGAAGCTAACCCTTTTCCTGAGTTTAAAGTTGAGTGTCTCAGTATATTTTAGGCTGCTATGACAGAATGCTTGAGACTGAGTGATTTACAAGGAAAGAAGAGAATTTAGTTCACGGGTTGGGATTTTAGAAGCTCGAGATCAGGCAGTGGAACCTGGTGAGGCTGCTACAGCTGTGTCTAGACGTCCCCTCGAACCTCATGCAGGCGGAGGTAGGGCTTTTTCAGAGGTGGCTGGATCTAGAGTTCAGGATGCTGGGATTGACTCATGGTGCAATGCTGGGTTCAAGAGCACTAGGATTACGGGTGGGAAGGCTGCCCAGCTTCAGTAGCCTGAATAAGATAAAAGGGGCAGGAAGGAACTGTCAAGGTCTTGTACTTGTTTCTGCTACCTTCTGGTTGCCATGAGCTGCTTCTCCTCTGTGATGCGCCTCTGCCAGGCCACCATGCCTAGGACCAGCCAGTTATGGACTGGAACCTCCCCAAACCATGAGCTGAGTAAACTTTTCCTCCCATAACACTGGCTGTTGGGTACTTTTGTCTGAGCAACCGATGAGAAAAGTAGGTAAGACAAGGACAAACTCCATTTGAATCATATCCAATATCCCAAACAATGCAAATCTCCTCAGCAGCTCCTGTATCTGCTTTTTTTCTTTTTATTTCCATGGTTTCTCCTCACATCCAGGTTCATATACTCTCACTTCTGCTTTATGCAGCAGCCTCTGGTTGGTTTCTCCCTCTCTAATCTAGATTCAAATCAATTCTTTTCTCATAAAAAGCTTTCATTAGTACACAAAACCAGGCCTAAAGACACTTAGGCTTATACACAATTCTTTGTTTTTAAACCTAAAGTGGGTTTCTTTTTAAGTCTTTCCATGGCCTCCATAACCTAGTCTTCATCTTCACTTGCAGTGATACAACCCAATTTCCTCTCCTTTTTTTTTTTTCTTGCAGTACAGGGGATCGAACTTGGGTCCTTGTGAGTCCAAGGTTGGTGTGGTACCACTTCAGCTAAATGACCAGCCCCTTCTCTACCCTCTTTTGAGGCTTCTTTTTGGCCTTTAAGCACATTATGGCATTTATTATTATCTGTTTACATGTGTGTTTCTCAGGGTCTCTGACCTACCCTGTAACACAGAACGTGGCTTCAAGGGATGCACATAGTTATACTCAAACCTTACACAAATGTCACAATCCTCTGGGTTCAATTCTCTGCACTTCTTCACTTCTTAAAGGTGCAGCTGCTTCACATTGTAATAGTTGTAAATTCTCTTTAACACCTACAGTTTATACTGCGCCTTAACTCTTTTGAAATGTGAACCAGGAGGAAAGAGATCACTTCAAAGCTTATTAGATGTGCAGAATCCCGAGACACACTGGAATTAATCAAGATTTACATGTTAACAAGGACCTAGGTGATTGGTACCCACTTTAAGGTCCAAGGAGCTTTGGACAAAGATTGTAGTCATGATAGGATGTTGTGGACCGAGTAGAAGCTATAGTGTGAATCCATGAGCTTGAATCCTACCTTTCACTTACTAGTTATATGACCTTGAATAAATTTGTAAAATTGTTTGGATACTTTTATATATAGAATTAATATTATATATATTGTATATTATTAATATTATATAGTATTTATTATTGTATACATTATATATAATATTATATATATAATGTATATATAATGTATATAATAATATATAATATAATGACTGCCCAGTAACCCTGGGCCAGGTATTTTGTATGCTTTACCACAAATACATTTTTAGATAGTCTTATCATAACTTAGCAGAGAGAATACTGAGGTAGCAGGGTACTGCCCAGTGTACAAGCACTCGCTGGTAGGGATGTCATCAAATCCATGTCTGTTTAGTATAAAGCCTACAGTGTTGGGTTAGATCACATATCACAGTAAAAATGAATGAGATTGAACCATTCTGTGCTTTGTACTCAGAAAAGCTGTATACAAATCTTGTTAGGTACTAATTGTATTGCTAGCTTAAATCAGTCTCTAATTGCTTTAAATATTTTCCTTTATTTCTTTGCAGTTAATAGTGTCTTTCTTTACTGCATGAGTATTAGAAGAATTTGACGTACTGCTCCTTACTGCAAACAAGAAATATCAAATACACACTGCATGTGCATGTGGATGCTTGCAGCAGCTGATTAGTGACGAGTGGAAGATGGAATGGAAGGAGGCAGAAAATAGGGGAGAAGAAGATAAATTGGCATTTGATTTATCTGAGGGACAGGAAAGTGTGAAAGAAAATTGATTAGAAGTAGGGCATGGGAAAAAAAAAAGATGAACCTGTAGTGCTTCCGATTATTCAAGGAGGAAGCTAGAATTCTTGAAAACAGCTTAGACCAAAAAAGCTAGGAAAAAAATTGGTCTTTGGATTTAGATATGGAATTCTTTAAGGTGTGGAATGGGCATTGTTTTTTGTTTTCTAATAAGCTTTCTCATGCCCTGCTATTTGTTCCTTTTGTGTACAAATGTATTATTCACCCATTGCTGCTGCTGTGGAGTTTTAAAATGTGAAGAAAACATGATTTTACTCTTCAGACCCTGGTCACATCTAGAAAGCTGCGAGTGGGCATAGATGCCCACGCTGGCCCACTTCGTGCCCTGGTGAACGATGTGGTCACCGCTGTGTTGGAGAACCTTAGATATTCTTCTCTGTGTACCCACCCTTCCGGACTGTGCCATACTCAGTCATGGAGGAAAACGGAATGTAGCAGCATCACCGTCTAGGTGCCAAGGGTGGAGGGAGATGGAGAACCTGGGAAGAGAGATGCTTGGCATGGTTGAGATGGGAGGTGGTTGGTCAGACACTGCTCTCGGTCTACCCATCATGTGAAGAGAGCTGTCAAGAAGGAGTAGTTTAAGGAATGGAGGCTGGGAGAGTCCAGCTGGAGCAGACAGCGTAAGCTACACAGAACCAAGAAGGGAGTCTAGACTGCTCCTAAGCTGGGTCAAGCTGGATCATGACCGACCGACACTGTGCACCCATGAAAATTGCTGTCTAGTCTGTATTCTTAGGATACTCACAGCTGGTTTAAAAATAATCAAAGACTCTAGGGAACTAAGGGAAACCACTGACAGTTTAAGGCCTCACTTAAGGAGCAGTGACAATCCTACACTTCGATTTGGGGAACAACTTTGTATTTAATTCCAACTTTTAGTAGAATGATAATCTACTTGGAGGCCAGGGTCAGGGCCACTGAAATATAATTAGAAGCATAGTGATCTGAAACTGAACATATTCTCATTCAAGCCCAGCACTTTGCTCTTTAATTGCAGCTTGCTCTGTAAGTGCCCTCAACCTTCATCTATAAAATAGAATAATGATACATCTCATGGTTACATAGGTTAAATCTAATGCTATTGAAGAAGATATTTGTATCTGCTGGTTTGCCTGTTTTCATAGTCGAATCTGTTTTAAATATGAAAACTTCAAAATTAGTGACGAGAGCTTACTGGATTCTCTATATAGGCCAAGCTTTGCAGTCAAGGTTTTATATACACTAATTCCTGGAATATTTTTTTTGATATAGATAACAATTTTTTTTTGATGTAAGCACATTTTACAGAGGGATAAATTAAGGCTTCAAATATTAACAAACTTCCCCGTGGCAACAGAACTTCTCGATGGTCCAGCCAGCCCCTGGAATTTGTACCTGTCTCCCTAAGGCTTGGAATGTTGGGATTTGAATTCTAGCAGCATGAAAGACAACTGCTTGGCATTCTTAGCCACCTGTGGTTGGATTTAAAATGCTCTGAGGGATGAGCAAAATTCTGGTGTGAGCAGTGGCTTGTTTGTTAAAAGCCACAGCCCAACATGATGGGAGGCAAAAATCTTTTATATAGAGACCTTGCTCATTTTGAGTCACAGATAAACAATAAATCTTTTTACTATAAGTATATCTGACACAATGCTTGGAATATACTCATACTAAAAGTTATTTGTTACATATTATTGGCAATAATCACACAGAAAGTCTTCAGCCTCGGAATGAATCAGTCTCTCAGAACCTAAACTTGTGGTATGATCCAGGACTTGGCTGAAATCTGAACAGACACTTGGGAGGTGGAAGTAATGAAGGTCAGCAAAGTGCAGTGTGCTGAGCCTGCATACGCCCCAGGACATCCATCCCAGAGCCTTAGCTCCGGCCTGCCTGCTCCGGAGGCACCTTCCTCTGGCCCTGTGATCCCCACAGCCCTGCACCCTTGTCACTAGGCTTTGGAGCAGAGGCATCAGAATCACTGTGGTATAAATGGGTGTCATTTTCAGGAACTAAGGGTTTGGGCAGAGAAGCGACCCTGAAGCAGGCGTCTGTCCCGCAACTCTCAGTAGAAGTGAGGCTTTAGAAAGAATTTACATGTGAAAACTGAAAAACAATTCATCCAGAGCCAATTTCAGCTCAAACCAGTGGGAAAATTGCTGTTCAAATTGGTATTTCCATTGCCAGGTTTATTGACAGAAATGAAATAAAAAAAAGACCACTTTGTTTTATGAATTTGTTGTCAATTACAAAACAAAGCAAAAAGCTAGGTAGAAGGATTATACTCCCCCGTTGGTGGCATAGTGGATTTTGACAAGGCTTTGCTTTTCTCAGAGTGAAGGGCTGATGGCTGAGCCAGAACGCGCCTCCCTCCAGGCTTTGGGTCTTTGGATGGAATCTTTTATCTGTGCTCACATCAGTGAGTCCTTTCCTCCTCAACCTGTGAAAAGCAAGTGTAGACAAGGGATGTGACGTTATCAAGGTCATGGGCTGATAAAGGTGGCAGTTGCAGACTACAGCTGGTTTAGACCCTCAGTCTCCCTGCCACCCTCAGCATCCTGCCCTCTTTGAGCAGGTAAGCCCAGGCTACTGGGCTCTCCCTGTAAACATGGGCCATTTCTCCCTGGTCCTTATAACTTTATAGCTGCAAACCCTGTAGCCTGGAAGCTCTGCCATCTCCCACCCTCTCTCACTAATAATGCATACAGTCCTCTTTGACTTCCCTCAGTCTGAAACGTGTGGCATCATAACTGGTGGGGTCGTACAAGAAGCCAGCAGACCTTCCATAATTGCCACTGACATGGAAATACAGGAGCAAATGAGTTGTAATCCATATGTCGCCACCTGACAGAACAAAAACCTCTACTGAGGAATTAAAGCCATAAATATCCTACCGGGCTCCTACCTGTGAGTTTGTTCCTGACATCCAGAGTGGCAGCTCACCGGAACCACTCTGCTGTGGGCATGCTGCTTGTAGGCATGTAAAGCATGAAGGGACCAGAAGAGAAAGTGAAGGAGGGCAGGAGAGACACTGGACTATCACTGGGACCCTGATGACATGACTCCCCTTCCCTCTACGGTGACCACAGCCACCAAGAAGCCTTGACGCAAACGCATTATTTCCTGCTCCAAGGCTCAGAGGAAAGCCAGCTTGTGACAAAAGCTCTGCCTTTGTGAAAGGCATTAACAGCTTTATGGCTTGTCTCCCATCTGATTGACAGGAGTGTGACAGCTAAGAGTTTGTGCTTCTGGAAAGGACAGTTCTGTGGGCAGACAGGACAGAAGCTGTAGCTTGGGGTCACCTGTCGGCTGTGTCTGGACAAACTCTACCAAGCAGCAGAGGAGTGAGATGTGGGGAAGGTTCAGAAGAAAGCCAAGTGGTGATCCACACAAGTAGGGAGTCTGACTAGTAGGGCTGTATTTGACAGATGTTTACTGTTTGCGGAGGTGAGCTGGATGATACTGCCAAGATTGCATCCTGTGCTAGAAGCAGTTGGTGATTCTCCCATTGTGGTGGGAATTCCCAGGCCTGGTGCTTTTTTTTTTTTTTTTTTTTTTTGAGACAGGGTCTCACTTTTGTAGCTCAGGCTGGCCCTGAGCTCACTATGTAGCCCAGGCAAGCCTCCAACTCAGCAATCTTCCTGCCTCTGCCTCCCGAGTGCTGGGATTACAGGCGTGAGACACCACTCCCAGAACTGTGTGGTATGTAGTATTGATTGCTGGTGAGTGTGAGTCACTACGCCCAACATCGTATATTGTTACCAGGATGGAACTCAGGACCTTGTGCTTGCGAGGCAGGTGCTGGAACCACTGAGCTGAATCTCTGGCCCAAGCCTGGTGCTTTTTGCTGGGACCAACAGTTTTTCTGAATGACATGGAGCTATAGTATACTATGACAACTTATACAGTGTTTTTAGGGAGCTTGAGCCCATCACTGATTGGGAATGCTTCCCTTTTACTTAGCCTGTGTGCCCTGTGTCCATGGTTGGGCCTGGGTGCTGGTATAGTGGATCTTCCTGAACACAGACTGATTGTAGTAAGCCAGTCTTCAGAATACAGCCTTGGTTTCATCACAAACTTAGGTCTTTGCTGGACATAGTGGCCCGTGCCTGTAATCCCAGCATTCAGGAGACAGAGGCAAGAGAACTGCTGAGTTTGAGGCTTGCCTGGGCTACACAGTGAGCTCAGGACCAGCCTGAACTACAAAGTGAGACTCTGTCTAAAAAAAAACAAAAAACAAAAAACTTAGGTTTTTTGTGTCTGTTTTCCTACTGAGAAGATAGGAAGAAAAATATCAGCTTTTGCAGTTCATTGAAGTAGATACAAGAAAATCCCTTCAATTAGGTGCTTATATATAAACAAAAGAAATGTATTTCTTATATCTCTGGAGACTGGAAGTCCAAGACCAAAGTAATGACAGATTCAGTATCTAATAAGGTCCTGACTCCCAGGTCAACTCTCACTACACTATGTCCTCACAGGATGGAAGTATCAGGTGGCTCTCTCTGGGACCTCTTTGATAAGCAGACTAATCCCAATGATGAAGGCCCCACCCTCACGACCCAAGCTCTTCCCAAAGGCCATCTTCTATCACCATCACCATGAAACTAGGGTTTCAACATATCCATTTCAGAGAAATATAATCCCAAGTCCTTTGCACAGCTGCATACTTTCTTAGACACCAAAGAGAGTGAGTGCAAAGCTGAGATTTGAGTCCCAGAAAGCTGTCTTCAGCCTGCACTTTCCTATGTGAAAGGATCTGGGGCTGTGTTTTCCCTGTTCCTATACGGAACTGACAAGGTGAAAATGTGGAAATCAGAATGAGGTCTGTCTTAGTTACTTGTTTCTGAGACAAAAGTAAGGAAGTAAGATATATGCCCTTCCAGGCCACTCAAACAGTGACCCATCTTTTCCTGCTGGGCCTCACCTCCCAACATCACACCCAAGCTATAAACCCATCAGTGGGCTAATCCAGCAATGAGTGTCATACAGTGGTGGTGATCAAGTCATCATTCAAAAGCCTTACTTAGGAGCACACGAGGCTTTGGGCAGACATCTAGATGTAAACTATAACCCCTCCCATTCCAAAGAATGCAATATCTTATGTTAATAGCCACCATGTTGTACAATAGGCCTCTTGAACTTACTCCTCCTATCTCACCGCAGTTTTGTATCCTTTAGCCAACATCCCCAGTCACCTCTTATAATGACTATTGTATTCTCTGTCAGAACAGCTCTTTTAGCTTCCCCATAAGAGAGATGACACAGCAATATATGTTTTTTTTTTTTGGTTAACTTAACATAAAGTTCTCTAAGTTCATCCATTTTTTTTCTTAATAACAATAGGACTACCTTACTTCAGAAAGCTGAAAGATATTCCATCATCTGTGTGTGTATCACACTTTCTTTCTCCATATATCAGTTGATAAACACTTAGATTGATTCCAAACTGTGTGCCTTAATTATTTTTCTCCTTTTGGAGACAAAATACCTGACACCCAAAATTAAAGGAGGAAAGGTCTATTTTGCTTCACAGTTTGTAGAAATTTAAGCCCATAATTGTCTGGCTCCAAGGCAGGGTGACATGGTAGGGGGGGATTGCAGAGAAGAAATGGTTCTTGACAGGGCAGAGCAGGCAGAAAGCAGGAAAGCAGTGAAATAGGAAAGGCATTGCTCCTTTCTCTTCTTTTAAATTCCATACAGGCTACCTACCTTTTGCGTGGTGCCACCCACAACCAGGGTGGAGCATTTTTAATCTCAGCACCACACACCTGATTCTAGCCACCTATGAAACGTCCCACCTATAACACAATGAAGCCCTGGAGTACATTTAGAAACAAGCCATAACTCCTTGGCTATTGTGAATAGTGTTGCAATTAACATGAGAATAAAATGTTCTCGACACACTAACTTCATTTCCTTTGGAATAGGTACCCAGGGGTCTGATTTGTGGATTTCACAGTAGTTCTCCATTGAATTTTTCAAGTAGCCTCTGTGTTGTTTTCTTTAACAGCAGCAAGGTTGTGCAATGCCTTCAACAGTATGCAAGGATTCCCTTTCCTCCCCTTCTTTGCCAACTCTTTCTACCTCCTAAATGTTCATCACATTGAAGACATCACAAGGCAAGTTGGGTGTAATTTCCCCAGCAATGAACCACATGACTATAAAGAAAAGCCCTTCTCTGGGACCTTTTGTCTCACCTAAAAATCAGGATGATAATATCTACCTACAGGTGTCCTGGGAAAGGCAAAGAAACCTCTGCGTGTCTTTTGTTTAACACGTGCCAAGCCCCGAGTTAATTATTTCCTGGGCTCATTCTTTCTGCGCAGTAATCAGCGAGTCATTGCTTTTGCTGAAGGAGAGTGAAAGAGACCAGAAACACAAGTTGATTTGTTGCTTATTTTTGCAAGAGGAGATGGCTGTTTTTAGCCCAGCCACCTCTGTGTTGCAACTGGAGGTAGTGGGTATGTGGAAGAAGCAAAGATAGGATGGTTGTCCAATAAAGCACAGGAAAATGGTGGAAAATCAAGTATTTGTGAAAATCTATGAATTATGTGGTCTCAGGTTTTAAAAAATTATATAAATAGGGAGATTATTTGGGGCTTTAAAAAGACTTAAAAATTCATGATAAAGATACTTTTTCTAGAGGAGTATAATCATATCCTGACAACTACAGAAAATAAGAGGGAGAAAAGACATCTATGGTATATTGCCTCATATATAGTAGGCTCTAGCCAGGATGATTCAAGGGGAAATCATGAATCTATGTCTGGCTGACACCAGGAAAAAAAATGTGGTGGTAGATTGGGAGTGAATGGAAATAGTTTCAGGGAGTGCTCTTTGTTTTGAATTTTTAAGTACATGAAGGTATGGAGTAGTTATTCACTATGAAAATAAATAAAATTAAAACTTCAAGAAGAGTTTGTATCTAGTGAAAAAATTAATGTAATTTCTAATAATTTTTATGAAGTTACTTAAATATTTGTAAAACTGTGCCATAATGGAGGCACTGCCAACATATAATGTTGGGTCCAGTTAATTCCCAGAGAAAGTCTTCTTACCTTGTATCCTTCACTCTGCTTCCTGCTGACCACTGAACTCCCAGAAAGAGCAGTGCTGAGTTTGTGGGTGGAACTCGCATGGCTGGGCCTCTGTTTCAGCGAGGCTGAGATCTGAGGTTTGACCTGCAGAAGATGAGTTAACTGCACTCCATTCCAGAAACAAAGATGGTGTCTCCTATCCTGATTATCGCTTATGAGCATTTCCCTTTACTTTGTAACAACCCTGGTGAAACTGCGACAGGATCTGTAGGAGTTTGTCTCTGGGGAGTAAGACAAGAAGGAGGTCAGGGGTGCCCCCAAGGAGGTGGACGTAAATTAGGCCGGGGTTTTAGCAGCAGTGTTGAAGATGAAAAGAATGCAGGGGACACAGAGGACACTTGCTAACAAGAGTCTCTTGATGGTGGGAGCAAGTCTTCCAGAGGAGAGCCTGGTAGGGCCCATTGGTAATCAACCACCCACCCTTTCCATTTTTTTTTTTTTTTTTTTTTGCTTTTTGAGACAGGGTCTTGCTTTGTAGTTCAGGCTGGCCCTGAGCTCACTATTGTGCCCAGGCAAGCCGCCGCGAACTCAGCAATCCTCCTGTCTCTGCCTCCTGAGTGCTGGGATTATAGGCGTGAGCCACCACGTCTGGCATTGTGGTATGCAGTGTTGATTGTTGGTGGGCATGGCTCCACGCCCAGCATTATATGTGGTTACCGGGGATCGAACTCAGGTCCTTGCGCTTGCGAGGCAGGCGCCGGAACCACTGAGCTAACCCTCCAGCACTCCATATTTTTCTTTAGTCACATCCTTGAACTCTTAGCCTGTGTGACAGAGATGGTGCAAGTAGGTAGATTAGTTGGGACTGGGGTAGGGAAGGAGTTAAAATGCTTATAAAGATTTTAGACTTGCAAACTAAGTACCTGAACACATTTTAGAAATCTTCAGACCTGTCACTGACCCTCTCTGAACACCCTACATCAGTGCCCATGTTATTTTTTGCAGAGAACCATTTCATGCAGGGGAGGGCTCTTGTGTGTGTGTGTGTGTGTGTGTGTGTGTGTGTGTATACAAATGTGTCTGTGTGCCTTCAGGTCCGTGTGTATACACTGCAGGGTGTGTGTGTGAGGGATGGAGAATGTAAAGGCTGGCTCTCCCTTCTTAGAGACTGAGGTTCTCCAGTATCTCTGCATTTAGAGGTGAATGAGGGGGTTTAGCTTCTGTCTAACTATGTCTGTCTCTCTGGAGTTCCCAAAATGGAGTCCCAGGTCTGCACAACATCAGCCAAGGTGGAACAAGTTTCATTGGCATACACTTGTAAAAATTTCTGCATTTTAGCCTGGTGTGGTGGCTTACACCTGTAATCCCAGAACTCAGGAGGCAGAAGCAGGAGGATTGCTGTGAGTTCGAGGCTTCCCTGGGCTACATAGTGATCTCAGGGCTAGCCTGAACTACAAAGCAAGACCCTGTCTCAAAAAAAAAGTCTGGATTTGTTTTAAAATATTTATTAGTATATGTTTGCGGTACATAAGGATTACAGTCATCGCAGGGAGTGGGTACATGTATATAACACATCCCAATTTTTTTCACCCCTTTTGCCACTTCTTCCCTCCTCTTAGCCCATCTTCCCTTTTGGAAAAGATCAATCTTCCTGTTCTTATTATCTATCATTTATTTTGTTCTTTATTTATACTTTGGAATTCTCATATAAGAGAAACCATGTGATATGTAAAGCTTGTGTGTCTGACTTATTTCACTCAACATTATGGTCTCAAGTTGCAAGCATTTTCCTACAAGTGACTTAAACCTATCATTCTTTATAATATAACAGTACTCCGTGGTGTGTCAATACCACATTCTCTTTATCCAGCATCTTTTGTTGAGCATACAGGCTATTTCCAGGATTTACTATTAAGAGTTACAGAGTTATAAGTGTGTATATTCATATATCAGGGCAATATGATGCCTTTGTTTCATTCACTAGACAGAACAACTCCATGAAGTACACTTGTCTCCATTTTACATCCAAAGAAACTGGACCCAGGAGTGTGTGTCTCCTTCCATGTCACATATTGGGACTCATACTGCTTCTTACCCATGAGTAAGATGCCCTGGAATGTGTGGTGTTTGTGCCTTATGGTTTGATTAAAAAGCCTGAGCAGGAGGACACTGCTGGTAAGGAGCTTGCTCATGCATTGAGTGATATCCCTTGAAGAAGTTTCCCCCGGAGCTCAGATTTGAACCAAAGTTAAGGCCA
Organism: Thryonomys swinderianus; assembly: GCA_004025085.1. Taxonomy (NCBI): domain Eukaryota; kingdom Metazoa; phylum Chordata; class Mammalia; order Rodentia; family Thryonomyidae; genus Thryonomys; species Thryonomys swinderianus. Next base: position 229,683 of record PVIC010000010.1, read on the forward strand.
GTTCTCCTTGTACCTGAAGTTTAGCTCAATAGTTACCAGTTAGTTTCATTGGTGCTTACCCAGCAGTAAGTTATTGGCAAATATCATATGTTTACCCAGTAATTACACACCCATGCAGATTACACACTAATTATACTCAGCAGGTGCAAAAGTCATTAGCACAACCCTCCCTGGCACTGGGGGTGAAGGAGGTGCACCACTTTGTGCTGGTTTGTTTTAATTCTATAGCATTTGGTAAGTGCCTATTATTTACCATATCTAAGATTCTTTCACCTCATAACACAGCAAAGAATTGTGTGGTCACCTGCTGAAGCCCTCTGCTTCTCCGTCAAGGGCAGCTTCCAGCACATGTAATGTGACTGGTCCTTCATAAACCACATGAGCAGACACTTGAAGGTTTCAGTCAGATCTAGTGACAGAAGAGCTGGGTTTTAACATCTTACTGCCATTACCCGTGTGTCTGTCCTGAGCAAATTTAAATTCCTAGGCCAGCCTCCCCAGCACCCAGCATGCTCCTGAGTTGCTGTGTGCTCAAGGAATTAAAACTAATTTTAATATTAGCCTTAAGCAAAGCATAATTAGAAAGATAAATCTTCAGCAACTCCTACTCAGGCTTCTCCACTACTACCACCCCCCCATCCCACCTTCCTGCATTATGAAGCAGGGGAAAAAAAGTCTTGAAGATTGTAACAACACCACTTAACACATTTGTTTAGCTAATTGAAAGCTGGTTCTGATCTCAGCCAGTCACCAGGTGGATGGCAGCTGTAAGGGTAGGTCTGTCTCCGCCTGGGCACGCTAGAAAAGGGGGTCAGCTGGGTGCAGAACTCCCTACAGACTAACACCAACCTGCCATCAGATCCTGGAGTAGTCAGTACCTCCTACTGGACACAAGAACCTACAAAGCCAGTGGTAAGATAGGTATCAAATAATGCTCCCTTCGATTTCAAATACCTGTCTTCCTTTCTGAAAATACCTGTCTTAAATAGCTTTTTTGTAATATGGAAAGACTACTTTTTCTTTCTCCTGAACAGACTTCCCCCAGGAGACTGGTGGGAAAGATCCCTGAGGGTAATAGGGTGGGTTTCCCAAAAGGCGAGGGTCTTAGTCTGGAATGGTGGTCAGGTAATATCTTATCCACCTACTTATAGGTCAGGGAGGACTGAGCCCTGGTAGGCAAGACAGAGCTGGATTTCCAACCACTGACAAGTAAGAGGGTTTAGGATTTAGGGGGACGTTGACCTGGGCCCTGGATGACGGGTCTTTTGCTTCACTGCTGAGAATGGACTTGGTCATCTGGTTCAGAGGAACAAATGCATTTCTAGTTCGAGGAATAACTAAACAAGCTGCATGGTGTTGCTTTCTAGCTCGTGTGGCTCAACAGTTTCACTGAAGGTTTGTAGAATGTTTCCTCCTTTTAAAAGTGTCAAGTACATGGCTGTCAACCTCACCTCACAGCCTGTGAAGTCAATGTGGAGGGGAGGGAGGTGAAAAAGGAGATACAAGAACAAAAGCCAGAAAGATCCCCGGTTTCAGGGTACATGACAAAAGCAAGGACAGCTACTCCCTGCCCAGACCTGACACAAAAGGACAATGTCAACACCCTCTGGACACTCCTGTTCCTTCAAGCCCCAGAGTCCCTTATATCTGTGTTTTCCAGACTCAAGCCTGCTAATGTTGCTTTCTTGCGGACACCTCAGGAGTTACTGACAGCAGAGCAGACTCCTAAGCCTTCTGTTCCTCACTTATTTTCCACACCTTTTTTACCCTACAACTGTCATCTTTGGCTTTCTTTTTAAGCTTCTGCTCTTTCTTTTACAAAGTGTTTAAAATGAGGAGGTGAGGATAGATCCAAGCTCAATTAGGGAACTACAGAGTGGGCTCTCTCCCCACTGCAGCACCCACCCATCCGCGGCCTTGCTGCAATTCATCCTGAACTTGGAAAGTCCCACCATGCCCCTAGTATCATGTTGGTTTAGAAGCCCAAACCTCTTCTCTTAGGTCTAGCAGTTATCCCAGATTCCATGCTCTGTGGTTAGCACTGTAGAGAAATGTGCAGGCTCTTGCTAGAACCATGCCCTGTGGACTATGGCTGAAAGCTGCGCTTAGTAGACAACGGGAGCTCTGAGAAGAGCAGGTCGCTAAAGCAGCTCAATGCAGAAGGGTGCACACATCTAAGGCATTTGCAACTGTGCCACACACATGCATTCATTTCTTTGGGTCCTCTCTCACTCTCTTCCCTGGATGCAGATGTGGAGATATTCTGAATCTCACTCATAGATCACTTCAACTATTAACTCTTATTGGATACCTTCACCAAGTGTCTCATGGCACACCTAATTTCTCTGTCTTCCATCACCTTCATCTAGGCAATCACCAGAGAACAATTCTTTCATTGGACTTCTTTGGAGATCTGGAACCCATTTCTCTTGCTGTCCTTGAACTAAACGTTACACCAAGACAGGAAATAGGTCCAGTGTAGCCAGAGTGCTCCTCACCCCCAAAGCAAGATGGTGCTTTCCCGTGATCTGGGGGCTTGCGATCTTGTCCCTCTGATGTTGCAGCTGCATTTGACATTGTGTTTTAAGTGGTGTGGTCCATTACTTCACTTAGTTATCAGAGAAAATCTAGTTGTTTTAGGAGGAGAGGTTGAAGATGAGTCTGGAGTTTTGCACACATGAAGTATGTGCTCCATTTTGGATCTAGATGGCTCCCAGCCTCAAATTAGACAGTTTCCTGCACCATAAGAAGTGGGGGAGGCCTGGACAAGTGAAGGTTTGGGGACTGATGAGTCACACACTTCCTATGCACACCCATGTTTCTCTGCCATAAAGCACATAGGTTTCCCCAGCCCTGTTCTGTCCCCTCAGGGGTCTAAGCAGGAAAGGAGCTTTTTCTTATTCACCAGGAGGACCTTTGTCTGAGATTCCTGCTCTTTCCAACCTAGTGGGATTCATCCATCTCCTTTGCAGAGATTGTCTTTGCAGATACCCTGGGTGAGGGAGACCAATTACCTTCATTTCTTTCCCGAGTTATCCCTCCCAAGTCTGACTTAGCCAAACATTTTCTGCCTGAATTTCAGATTCTCCATTACACATCATCTTCTATTTTCTGGCAGTGACCACAATTTGCTACACAGGGCAAATCTGCCCAGCTTAAGTAACACCATGAATTCACTTTGCATGGCAGAATTCACAATGACTGCTTGAAAACAGTTTAGTTCCCCCGAACAAACTCCCTCTGAGCTGGCCAACTCCCCTTCTGTCTAGCTAAAATGACACTTATTTAGTTTTCCAGACACATAAAGGTTTTATATCATCTATTATGGGATACTTTAATTACTGTTGTTTATTTATTATGATTATATCTGAATTGCACAGAAAGCCGATGGTAACTTGGCAAAAGGTGCATGAAGAGAACATTACAATTATTGTTATCAGGGAGACAGAAGGTCTGGATTACAAAGCAGAAGCTACAGGGCAGCAGAAAGAAAGGACAGTTATCTTGATTGGCGTGGCTCATATGTCACTGCCAGTCTGCAAGGGGTCGCTTAGCGGGTCTCTGTTTAGAGTAAGGGCTCCTGGAAGGAGGCAGCTGAGAATTTTCCCCAGTGTTGCACAAAACTCAGTAGAATCAAGTTAAGGGAAATATGCTCTACTTCCTACACCAAAATAGCAGCAGCCCTTCTTCCAGAGTGTTTTCCAGCAAGAATGTTGCCTGTGCTGGGTTCCTGCTAGACACTCACTCACTCAGCCTCACTGTGATCATGGCCAAGGCCCTGCAGAAATGCCGTGTCCCGTATGGGTGCAGTGCTGTTGGTGGGCAGTCCTGCAGGCTAAGTGGCCTGTGACATGTGCATTAAAACTCAATGCTCTGTGAAAGCACTTTGCTAAGCACCAAGAGAACAGAGTACACACAGCTCACTCATTCACCAGTGTTTTACTGAGCTTTAGAGACAGGCCAGTTCTGTGCTGGCTACTCCTGCCACATCCCATCCTTGGTGACTGCAGGTAGGGAGGAGACAGGGTGGGACAGCTGCAAACAAGTGTCAATCTTGTCCATGACTTGACTGAGCTCAGATCCAGGCATGGCGGGGGAGAGTTAGATCCACCAAATGACAGCAGCATTGCCTGATAATGTGCTCAGAGTTTGACCACAGCCCCTCTGCACTCTGGTAACATGGTGTCACTAACAGACCATCTCTGGCAATATGCAGAGGCACAGCAACAACATGCCAATGTGTTCCCTGCCCTGAGAACTCTGCGTGCATTATCAGCAAGGGTGAACTGACAATCACTCTTTGAAGAAGCAATTGCTTTACTGTTTCAGTTGTTCCTATCTCTTTCTCCAGTCAGAGAAGCCATCTTGGCTCTTCCTTCAGCATCTTGGGCTTTCTGATGGAAATGACACTGTAGGAAAATGGATCTGCCACAAAGGAAGAAAACATCATCGAGAGAGAGAACAGAAAGGAGTGAAGAGAGAAGCAGCCTCAGTTGGGATGGACAGATTGGCAGCCTGGGTAGGAGGAGATTAGGCTAGGGCAAAAGGTTTGGGGATGAGCAGAGCGCTGAGGTGGTGGCTGTGTGTGTGGGAGGGAGAACCGAGGTGTGTTCTGGTCCATGGAGAAAGGGAGGAAACTGGCTGTCTGTGTTCAGAGTGGCTGAGAGCCAGGCAGGCACGGGGAATCTTCGAGGGGATAAATACCCGGAGATTTCCAACCCTTTTGGGACAAGTGCCAGGGCAAGAAGCCAAGATTCCAGGGAACACAGCCAGGACAGGGTTATTATAATCCCTAGGAGGATTCATTTGCCAGCTACTAAAGCAAAAGCAAGCAGCACCCTGAAATGGAGACTAGCTATTTCAGAGCAATTAGCCATTGGTGCCTGCTGCTGTCTTTGGAGAAACTCCAGAATCCACTGGGTTAGAAAGGACAGCAGGAAGTCCCTGTCTGCTGCGGGAGAGATGACTCCATCCTGGGCTCCTATCCCCACCTGGCATCTCTCTTGTGTCCAGGTTGAACTGAGGTCCCAGGGCTTCTCCTATCTGTCCTCAGGCTGACACTGAAACGCCATACCTGCCCTGGTACACCAGGTTCAGACGGAACAGGCCAGATTACCCTCTCACCTCCAGGTTTTCCACTTGGAATCCAGGGATGCTTTTGAAAATGTTCCCTGGCTAGACAGGAAATTGTCTAATACTATTTATGAAAATGTTGCCTTAGGAGCACTTTTTTTTTTTTTTTTTTTTGGTTTGGTTGCGAGGTCTAAAGAGTCATCAGAATTTCAGTGGGCCTACAGTGTGTTTTCACTACTTTGTCCCAGTCTTAGTCAAACAGAAAACAAGCTAAAGAGGTCATTATCTCTCCCACACACTCTCATTAACACTGTCAAAGGCAGCTCATCAACAGAGCTGATTAAGAAGAATGTAACAGGACCTAAAATGTGATTACATCCAGTTAAAAAAAGTCTGAACAACAAAGGAAATAACCAGCAGAGTGAAAAGATAGCCTATAGAATGGGAAAACTTTTTGTTGGCTACTTTGCAGACAGAGGATTAATATCTAGAATATATAAAGAACTTCAAAATAATTAGGCTGCCAAAAATTAGAGATCCAGTAAAAACATGGGACAATGAAACAGATACTTCTCAGTATAGAAATGACAAGCAAACACATGAAAAAGTGTGTAGCATCTTTGGCCACTACAGAAAGGCAAAGCAAAGAAATCTCAGGTACCCCTGACATTCTACTTTCAATAGGAATGACTACCATCAAGGACTCAGAAAACAAAGGGGGCAAGGTTTTTGGAGGGGAAGAACCCCCAACATTATTGATGGGAATGTGAATGAATACATCCACTTTTTTTTTTTTTTTTTTTTTTTTTTGCTTTTTGAGACAGGGTCTCGCTTTGTAGTTCAGGCTGGCCCTGAGCTCACTATGGTGCCTAGGCAAGCTGCCGCAAACTCAGCAATCCTCCTGTCTCTGCCTCCCAAGTGCTGGGATTACAGGCGTGAGCCACCACGTCCGGCATTGTGGTATGCGGTGTTGATTATTGGTGGGTGTGTCTCCACGCCCAGCATTATATGTGGTTTCCGGGGATCGAACTCAGGACCTTGTGCTTGCGAGGCAGGCTCCGGAACCACTGAGCTAACCCTCCAGCCCCCAATACATCCACTTTTAAAATGAGCATGGAAATTTCTCAACAAGCTAAAACTAGAACTCCATTTGACTCAGCTGTACCTCCTCTGAGTGGGTCCCTTAAAAAGCTTAACTCTTCGTATTACAGCAATAAACACATACACATGTTTATTGTAGCATAACTCATAACAGCTAAGTCATGGAAATGGCCTGTGGAGCCTTAACAGGTCATTGTGTAATGACAGTGTAGTATATATACACATGAAAGGCTAGTCAATTCTAAAGAAGGATAAATTTGAGTCATTTGTAAGAAAATTAATAGATCTCAAAGCTATAATACTAAATGAAATAAGTCAGCCATACAAGATTAAATATCACATGGTTTCTCTGATATGAGAGACCTAGAATATGAATAATCTAAAAAGCCATGTTCAAGAAAAAAAATAGGACATATAGACTCTATAGATAGAAAGAGGATTGGGGTAAGGGAGAGAAAGGGAAAGTAGGAGTGATAAGGTGAATAAAATGATCAAGATGTGATATGTACACATATCAAACCCCAAGCTGAATATAATCACCATGTATTGCAATCGTTTGCAAAAATAAATGGGGCCCTAGATATATAGGGACTGAAGGAGGCATGGAGAGCATAATGTGTACTTAAAATCTTTAATCACTATTTCAGGGAAATAGCCTCTGTTTTTCCCTCTGCACACTGTCAATTTGAAAATGTCTTGGGGTCTCATCTTAGCAACCCCTGTGCCCTAAGGGTTTCTTCTGATCTCCTGGAACTTGGGGCCCCTGATCACAGTTTAGCCACTTACTTTTGTGTGAAATTCTCCATAGCCAGGGGTCCATCTTGGTTCTGCTTTTCTACATGCACCCCAGATCTTCCTATGGGCTGAGGTCACTTACTGGAAACCAATCCATTGGTGGAAAGAGATTAGCTGCTAGGACAGTTTATAAAACAGCAACAGGCTTTCAACTTTGTAAGGCAAGAGAGGCAATGCTATAGTTTGTTCAGGGATACATCCGAGGCCCTTGGGGTAAAGGATTGGTCACTGGTCTGTGGTACTCTTGGGAGATGATGGGTCATTTAGGATGTGTGGTGGGATGCAAGGAAGTTAGGTCAGTGGGGGCTGAACACAGGGACTCTAGACCCTCTGTTCACTCCTAGGTACTTCTACCATGCACTCATCCTCATGGGGTGCCGCCTCCCACAGGCCCAAATGCAATGATACTGTGTGACCATGTACTGAAACCACTGAAACTGTGAGCCAAATAAACCTCTCCACCTTGTGAGTTTATTATCTTAGGTAGTTTATTACACCCATGAAAACTTGACTAACAGCCAGTGTATATTTTCTTTGTTTTCATAGCACCGAATGTAAGAAGAACACCTGCCTAAAGAGAAGAACCCTGGAGGGGAGAGATGGAATGTGATGAACTGTAATAACAGTGTTAACAATGCTTCTATAAATAAGGTGCTCATAGCAACTCTGTAAGGAAAGGTTTTTTTTATTGTAAAATAACTCTCTTTATTCTATTAACTGGACCTTCTGGTCTCAGTCATTTTCCCAAAACAGAGTTGCTGTCAGAGACTGCCCATAGTCAGAGCTAGTATCATGACGCCTTTGCTGAAAGCAAAAAGAGATTCATTTTCCAAGAACTTTGTGATAGAAATCACTGGAGTCCACTAACACTCATTAGCTCAAAGTTGAACTTGAAGTACACTTTCAGAAATCACATCTTCACAGCCATTTGCCTGAACTACCCAGAAAGAGCAAGGAGAAGAGCACAGACCAGTAGTATTTCTCAGGAAACAGCTCCAGCAATCTCTGCAGCAAACACGAAGCGAAGGAAGTTTGGGTGACGAATCCCGGACCTACTCCTGGTGGAGCCTCCTCTGCAGGGAGCAAAGCAGTGAGTACTGCGGTGTGAGGACCTGCACAGGAGGCTGTGCTGGGAGCTGGCCCTGGGCGAGCGGCCCTCCCAGCCCCATGTGGGTGCCGGGCACATCGGGGCGCTGAAACAGGGGAAGGAGACGGTGAGAGAGGCTGCGGCAAGGCTTGGCTTCCTCCTGCTCTTTCTTCAGAGAGCAGCTCTCTGCACAAGGACCTCCCTCTCCCAGTCGGGGGAAGGTATAAGTTTCTTTCCTTTTCCGGTTAGATTTCCCACCAGTCTACGAAGGAGCTGGTGTGATCTTGTGGAAGGGAACCTCAGGGAGAGGCAGTTTGAATTTAAACTTTTTTTTTTTTTGTTAGGGTCCTACAGGCGAGGACTCTGTCTGTGAGGCTGGTCCTCCTCTGAAGCCCTGTGCCCAGGAACCGGCTCCTCTTCCACTGTGCCAGCGCATGCTACCTGTCTGTCCCTCATTCGTCAGTGCTGTCTCTGGCTGAGCTTGGAACCTTGTGTGGCTTCTCCTGATCCACCCCCCAGCCTGTCCCCTGCTCCACCTCACACGCCTGGCACACAGAGGTCAAGTGGGCAAGGCTGAGTCCGGCAATCCCAGCATGCCTCTCCACCCCTGAGCTTCCCGCCTCCCTGCCTCCCTGCCTCCCAGTGCCATCTGGACCTCAGAGAGGGTGAGACAGGGCTGCCCATTGGACATGCAGAAACGACACGAGCGGCCCTGCTTCTGTGCTTTAAAGACGACAGAGCATGCTGAACACAGATGATCTTCAGGGCGCTCTGCGTTTCGGTGGGATCAGCCCGTTGGCTCATGATGGATTCGTGTCTGCTCCTCCCGTGGGCCTTGCCAAGTCACCTGCGGTGGGTTCTCTGCCAGCTTGAGAGAGGATGAGACTGATCAGAATGAGATTTTGTGCCCAGCTCATGTCCACGATGGCACTTCAGCCCCTGGTGCTGGGAAGCATAGCTGCCAAGGTTCTCTGCCCACCTGAGAGCGCGCGGCCTGGTCAGGGCGGGGCGGGCGGCTCAGTTCCAGCAGCAGCCCGAGCGCGGGCTCCAGGGAAGGAGCGTCTCCCGCCCGCACTGCGCGCACCTGCCGGCAGGGGGCCCTGCTAATGAGCGGGAACCTGTTGGCAGCGCAGCTGAGCGCGGCGCCCAGGGCCAGAGGCTGACAGCGAGAAGGACCTGAGCCAGAAGGGAAGCGGGATTCGGGATTCAGAGAGGAGGTTGGCGCGCCACAAAGAGGCCTGCGAGGCTGACAGGAAGTTGGTAGCCAGCACCAGCGCAATCTGCCGCCCTCGCTGGGGAGGAGGGGGCTGGCTCGCGGTGCCTCCCGCACCATCTGAACATCTTGATTTGCTGCTAATTGAGCAGCCTGACACCAGCAAAGCCACGTGACCCGCGCGGAGCTGAGACCAGAGGCTCCAGCTCCTCTGGATGGCTGGGGAGTCTGCAGGAGCAACTGCAGGCTGGCAGCGCCTGGGGGAGAGTGGCCTCACAGGGCCTGCAGTAAGGGAAGTCCCGGTCCTGGCTGGCTGGCAAGACCTGGCTCTCGGGCAGAATGACAACCGGGCACAGCTCGGTTGTCACGAATGTGCGCAGACCCCTGAGTTACCTGGCTGGTCTCTCCATGTCTTTGTGCAGCAGGAGCTGCTACTCCAGGTTATGGAAGGGGAAAGAGGCTCAGGAAAGGGAGGCAGCCAGATAACAGGCGAGAAGTAACAAGGCTGAGATGTGCCCTCAGGGTACTGGGCTGTAGGGTTTGGCTGACAGCTGAGGAGTGGACTGACTGAAAAAGTGAAAAATGGAAAAGATGCGTGCTTCTGTCCTTGACTTACCTCATTTAGCCTGAGGCCTTCCAAGTTCATGCCTGTTGCCACATAACCCAGAATGTTCTTTCCAAAGTGTCCAGCATTCCACACATGTACACACCATCTTTTATCTATTTATGCCTATCTTGAGTGGTGTGAATAAGACCGCAGTGGATAAGAGGGTGCTAATAGCTTATCAAGATCCTGCTTTCAAGACTTTGGATAAATACCTACCCACGGTCTTGCTGGGTCATATGGTGGATCCTTGTTTCCACTTAACTGATGCATCTAAAACAGTCATACTGGTAGACGCAAGGAATAAAATGGTGTTTGCCAAGGTCTTCAGGAAAGGGATCGGTGTATTGTTTTAGGTTTGCAAGATGAGTAAGTTCTAGAGGCCCACTGTATAACATTAGACCAGCAATACCAGGATCTCCAGTTCATTCCTGTTAGGAGGGGAGATCTCACATTCAGGGCAGCCGCCACAATATAACCAAATGAAACAAAGCAAAATTGATAGAAAGGAAGAAGGACTCACGAGATTCTATCCATGAATTTCTTTACAACTTTCTGATTCTAAGAAAGATTTGGATGCTGTAGTAGAAATTATTTGTAGTCATCTGATACTTCACTGTCTAAAACATGCTTTTACAGCCATCAGGTTTGCTCTTCACCAGCCAGTTCCATGAGGTGGGTGCAGCCTGTATCCTGCCAGGTCAGGTGAGGCTGATGAAGAGGCTTGCCTTGGCATGTGTCTCCCCACCTGCATTCTGTGCCAGTGCAAGAGCAGTGTTGGGATACACATCCATCAGATTGCTGGCCTTTGCTGTGAAATTAAACCTCTTTCCCAGTTTTGATCTGGTAAATGTTGATGAGTTGGTTCCAATCACCATGATCATTTCCGTGGTATCATCTTTCACATGTATTTGTTCCATTATCTGGTTAATCCGGGGATTAAGGCAGAGCACTGAAGCTTTGATGTAGCTGGAGCCTGAAGGCGTCTTTCTCTTGGTCTCTTCCTCCTGGTGCTTCTGAGGAAGGGAAGGCAGGACACACAGGTGAGGGCGAGCATGTGTCCCTGTGGATGAGAGGGCTGCAAAAATGAAGGAAAAGGTCTAGAGTCTCACATTTTTTTAAACCCAAAGTAAAAAAATCAATCCATGACCTTAAAGAAGTTTATGAATTCCTAGCCTAGGAATCAATGCACATTGATTTTTGTGCCTCTGCATGGGCTGCACATGTGTACTATCAAGTGATGAAAGCTGTATTTTGTTGGGCTTGGAACAGGGATAAGCAGGTGCCATTTCTCCGTATTTCTGAGAGTAGAAAAGGAAAAAAAGAAAAAAGCTCATTCTCTCATGGTCTCAGTCTGGAGCCTTGGAGCCTCTGGCTATGACTGCTAAATTTTAACACTTGCTCAGGTCAGGGGTTGAGCCTTCCATACTCCTGAGGGAGTGTCTCCTTCCCTTCTGGGCACCTTCTTCCTCCACAGCCCCCAGGTTTGACACACACAAGCCCAGAGATGACTTGCTGAGCTTGGGTTTACAAGGTGAAAGATTGCTATGGGAAAGAATGGTGGTGCTCAGGACAGAGATCGGTCCAGAAGGTATAAAGAAAAGGTGCCTTAACAATTTGCACTAGGACAGTGTGTATTGCCTGAAGGGATAATCTTCCATACCTCATGTCATTAGATCACCATAACATCCGAGGAGCTGTTCAGAGTAGCATAGTTGTCATTTATGCAATAAAGGAACAGATCCTGAGACAGCTGGAGACTCACGATGATGAGCTGGTAGCAAACACAGCAAGTACTTATTGTCAACTCTCCCCTCACTCTGCTTTCCTACCTTGATGTGGCTCTTTCAGTTCTAGAGAACAGGACAGCTCTGGTGAGGTTCAGCCCTTAGGGTAAAGGCAAATAGTCTTCACATTTAGTGACAATGTTTAGGCTTGTCCAAGAGACACCTAGAGAAGGCACTAAAAGTGGCACAGTGTAGAAAAGTACATACAAGGCTTAGGAGATACTGAAATAGAAAAGCTGGACAAGAAGTAGATGGAAGGTAAGACTTGGGGGTGCTGCTGAGCCAAGGAGCTGCCCCTGTGTGGGACCCAGGTTCAGGATTGTTAGCTCTGAAGAGTAGTCACAAGTTGTGGACTTGAAGCGAGGCTCAGCTGGTGGGGAACCAGTTTCTGGATCACTCCATGCATCTTGTATTCACCTGCTGCAAAGGGGTCTCTTTACCTCCTTCCAGGTCCTTTCTAGATCTACTGTTGCCATCGCAGATGGTCTGACCTAGGAGTCCAAGGTCCTTTTCTCTTATTTCTTCCCAGTCACCAGCTCTTAGTAATTTTACTGCTTTTTCCTTTATTTTTGACAACTCTATCAAGAATGGTTAGTTCCACAGTTCCATGCACAGACACTTAGGTTGTTTCCAAATGTTGACCATTGTGAATAATACTGCAGTGAACATAGGAATACAGACACTTCTTTGAGTTTTTGCTTTCAGTTCTTTAGACAGATACCCAGAAGTGGGATTGCTGGATCATGTGATAGTTCTATTTTTTTTTAACTATTCAAGGATCTTACACTTTTTTTGAGTCTAGAATCCAACCCCTTCTCTTCTTCCTGCTATGTTTCTCCTACTTTCCTCCATGAGTATTGGTTTGGTATGTTCCTTCTTCAGGTATTTATTCTGTTTGATTTCTTAAACCCCACTGGAGGACAGTAACACACCTTAGGTATTAATTATGATTTGGAATTTTGTTTCTCTGCTTCCTTTTCACCTCATCCATGCAAGTCACTAAACTGGCTGGATGAAGAAACCTGTGTGAAGGGCGTGGCTTGTAATTCCCCAGACTCTCCTCAGTCCTTGGCTTAACCCACTTCCAACTGACTCTCCTCTTTGAACATTTCTTCTTTAGAAAGCTTGCCTGAGTCCTGCACGGGGCCCTGGCTACTTGGCCCCAAACCACCTTCATAAAATTTTTATGCTGGCCCACTGTGGGTTTAGCATACAGCAGGCTGGCCTCTGAACTAGGGCCATGGCCTCTCTGGGAGCGGACAGCAGCAGGTGGCAGGTGGGCTTCCAGGGATTCCTTCTGGTTGCTTCACTCTACCTAGAAGACTTGAGGGAAGGGTGAAATTTGAGTTCCTGGGAAAGTCAGCTTCCTTGAGGTTTTTCACTACTGGAAAATAAATACATTTGTCCCTCTCAGTCTGGGGATTTTGGACTGGAGGATTCAAACTCCCTCAGATTAAAAATATTTTTAAAAAAAAATTGCCATCTGCAATGGACATGTGTACTCACTTTTACTCTTTCCATCATCCCTTAAACAATATGGTATAATAAGTATTTACATAGCATTTACATTGTGCTCAGTACCATAAGGAATCCAGAGATGGTTTAAAGTGTGTGGGAGGATGTGTGTAGGGTATATGCAAATATGATGCCCTTTTACATAAGGGACTTGAGTATGTTGGTGTCTGGTACCTGTGGGGATCTTGGAATCCTCCGTGCATATTGATGGACAGCAGAATCAGAAGCTTAACATAGTATATGAAATGAATGATCAAGAAAAATGTTTTAACTATAACGAATTCTAGCAAAACAATCAGTAGTTTAGGGATAAACCTGCTCTTCCTTTGGGCCTTCTGTGTCCTTCTTCACAGAGGCCTACTTGAGTTAGCCCCCTGCAGTCAAGCTCTGGAACATAGGCAACAGAGAGGAAAGCCCCCTACTTCTGTGGGCCCATGAGGGTGATGCTCTCCACAGAGGAAGGCAGCCACAGACTGTCTGTGATAGCCCTTTTCTTTGTCTTTCATTCTCTCCCTTAACTTCTTAGGTGTTGTCGTTGTTGAATCAGCTGGCACTTGGACATGGGAATGGGAGGTTTAAACTGGAAAATCATGAGCTGATGATGATCAAGACCCTGATTAGCACCCATTTTCACATTACCTTGATTTGGAGGAGCAAATTATCCTGGGTTGGAAACAGAGGCTGCATAGCAGACTGAGCAGGAGATCTACACCAGGGCACCAACTGACCTGCTCTATAGGGTGAGCTGACATAAGCTTTTGAGCTCTGGGCCTCCTCCTGAGGCCAAAAGCAGCTGGCAATCAACCCATGGGGTCCCTGTGGCTACAGCCATATGTCCCTTCAAGCTGGAATTGCTTCTGAGCAGCCTGTTTTGATTCCTTGAGTTCTGTGTGTACATGGATCTCTGCTAATGTTTGTGTGTCTGTGCAGCACTGTATCTAAAGCTGAGTCCATATACACAGACCAAAGATGAACATAAGAGAAGCTTGTAATTTCTTTTCTTCTTTTTCCAGTGTTTTCATTTGTTCTCTCTGGAAGGAAACATGAGTGGAGAGTGATAGGTCAGAACAGTGCAGAGCTCTTGGGTACCATCTGAGAGCACGGAGCACAGAGGAGCTGGGCGGGCCTCAAACCTCATCTACAAAGCTGCTTCCCAATCAGAGCCACCTTTGCTGGAAATAATCCCTGGAAACACTCGCTGAGAACACACACCTGCTCTGGGGTCAGTAAACGGTCATCTTAGGGGAACAAGAAGGAGAGAAAAAGGAAACAACAAGGATGGTGGCTTGGGATAGACAAAAAACAAACAAACAAAAAAAACCCCATAGTGAATCGAGGGTAGGAATCCACTAAGATGTCAAAACTTCTTGCCTTATTTTGTGGAAAATAAAATTTACTTCAACATATTCTCAAGAGGAAAATAAACAGCTGGGATCCTGAATGAGCCAGCTCCTTACAGTCATTCTACCCATGATAGGAAAGCCAGCTGGTGGAATTATTGGACATAAATGTCTCCAGCCTGCAGCCAGATGATGTCCCATGGGGTAGATTTCTCTGCTGGGGAAGTGTTCTTTTAATTTGTATTCTGGAGGGAGTAGTTATAGGGCAGTGAGTGTGAGGAACTAAATGAATCATTTATTGAGCCAGACAGGAGTTTCACAACCTCAGCACTTTTGAATTTTGGGACTGGATAGTTCTTGGTTGTGGGGTGATCTCATGAATTAGAGATGTTTGGCACCTTTCCTGTTGTCTACCTACCAGATGTCTGTAGCACTTGTCTTCACTTATGAGAAGTAAAAATGAAATATCTCTAGATAGTACCAAGGGTCCTCTAGGAGAAAGGGACAGATCAATATGGCTAAGGACTCCAGCATGGACCTTTCCTTCCACTTGATAGATAAGAAGCCAGAGTAAGGCTAGTCCCGGATCTACCCAACTCCACAGCTCAGGGTCTTTCATTATAGCGTGTTTCTGCTGGAACCAAGTCTACTTCACACGCCCTGACTAGTCTGTTCTCTGGGGAACAATGGCTGTGCATGGCCAGTAATGGAGAGGCCTCACAGTGAAGCCCACAGGGGTTCAGTCTGACCTCAAGTGTGGCCTCAGGAACTTCTGCAAAGCCTCCTTTCCTCTTGCCTCCATCTCAACTTCAGCCTTACTAGCTATGTCATGCTTAAAGTCTTGGTCTACCAGAAGGGGGGACGACACTGGTTGAGGAACAGGGAGAACCTGGAGTGATATTTTAAGCTGCCTCAAATTTCTCTTGAATGAATTCACCAGACTCAAGTCAGAACGCCTCTTCCTACTTGCTCATGTTTCAGTCAGGGTAAGACCGAAGAAGTGTCCTATGCAGGAAAGGATACTGCAGTGTTCACCTGTCTTGATGTTAGAAATGTTAGGAAAAAGAATGCATACATTGCCTAAGTTTGGATGCATTCCCCATTGCATATTTGTAGACAGAGTAGTATTGTGGTAAAATTAGCATCCCTAGCAGTTTTTTGTGTGTCTCATTCTCAATATGAGAAATTACACATAAGAATCAACCTATTTCCAACTAGTCATTGTTGATATGTATTTCTCTTTATTAGACTAAAGTTTTATCTTCTGATAGCTGATTATTTGAGTGGGCCTTGCCTTTCCATATTATAAATCTGTCCATATCTCCCAACACTCAATGCTCTGAAAATTCCCTTTTGAATCTAAAGATAAATTTCAAACTCTTGACTTAGAAGACCTTTCTTAATAAAAGTTGAACCTATTATTGGCCACTCCCTTGTAAAGTTGATATTTCAATCATACTAACCTCTGCTGAAATTCTCCAAATGTCCTTTTGTTCCTCACCATTCTGTAAAACTTTGCATGTGCTATATACTTGTTCTGGAATGGCTTTCTCATCTTGACCAGTGATAAATACTTTCTTGTCCTGAAAGATGTGGTCCAAGTTCTGTTCTTTCCAGAAATGTTCCACTCACTTGCCTACATAAAACTTCTGGAAGGTATTCAGACTATGCTGATATCCCGTGTCCCACCTGCAAGTGACTCTTGACAGCCTATGAAGCTCTCAAGGCCAGGGACAGGAGCTGAACTGTCTGTTAACACTCAGTACCCAGGACAATACCTGCCTCAGAGGAGATGGAAGAAATCCTCCCTGAACATCTGGCATGTCCATTGATCAGTGGTGTTTTACAACAATCACTTACCTTGCTTTTTGGACACCCTAACTGTGATAAAATTCAAAGCTCATAATCTACCAGAAATCCCCTCAACTAGATCTTCAGAAACCAGCACATCATTTCTGAGTAATCAGCTGCCTTTTGCTGCTCCTCTGTGGCTGATAGATTCAACAAGTGGTCTGTGTTCAGCATTTCCTCCCATCCAAAGGCTCACAGGAGAGTGAAAACATGGTAGATGCCAGAATTATAGAAGAGAGTTTCTTCTGCCTTTGGTGAACTTGGAACTTTCTTATGATCACTTAGTGCTCAAGGTACACTTTACAAGTTCAACGAGTTCAGAAATTGTCACTGTTGGGTCTTGACCTTCCCAAGAGGCCTTCTTCTTTTTCTCAGTTGGCTGCTTGTCTCTTCATTAACATCAACACACTTCTGAGCATGCTGTAATTGCTTTATATTTGTGCATCTACTACCTGGTTGAGGTCAGCAGTATGTTCTACACAGCAGCAAGGCAGAAAGAGAAACCTGATTAGGGCCCCTTATCCCGAGAGGGGGCATGATAAAATATCAAGCTATGCTGAGCTAAGCAGCCTACATGGAAACTCTTTATTTATTAATTTATTTCAGGCGCCCACCCACCTTTCTTCACAGCTGCAAATGCCTTTTGATAACAACTGTGGATTATGAAAGGTGTTAGAAATGCGTTAGGAGCAGAAGGTTCAGCATTCTGTTCAGCTGCTAATAACTCATGAGAACTGTCGGCTGTGCAACAGGGTAAGTCAGTGCACGCTGGAGAAGGCCTTCAGAGCACTCCTCTTGGCGCTGCTTTCAGTGACGGTTGGCACAGACACTGCTGGCCATGCGGTGGAGGTAGACTGCATAGTGGCATTCCAGGAGAAATGCAGAATCTGTCATTATTCGCGTGAGGAAATAAATGTTCTCCCTAGGCTAAATTTATTTATCAGCTATATCATAGTTCAGATGGTGAGGATATGAAAGGGATTAATGAAAACTTTGTGGTAGTACAAATGGATCTAATATAAAAACTAGGTCCAGTGAGTTTAAAAAAAAAAGTAACTAGATTGAGTATCTCCCTTTTTTACGTAGCCCAGGGAGGAAGAGTAGATAATGTGTGTAAGAGAAAGGTGTATGAGAGATGTCAGGATTGCTGAAGTGGAAGCTAGGAAGGGAAGTGTCCAGTTCTCCAGCCAGTGTCCAGTGCTTCAGGTGCGAATCCTGGTTCCACAAGGTGGACCACGGTGACAAATATATAATACATACCCTATAAGGAGCACCCAGAAGATGAATGGTAAGTGACAAGAAACAAGGACCAAGACTGGGCAGGAGTCATCAGATAGTTGTGGCAATAGATAAAGTAAAGATCTGGAACATCTTTGCTGAGAAAGGGAGAAGGGGGCAGGGAGAGATAGACAGACAGACTCAGAATACTTAAATTGGTAGCTGGGAGCTTATAGAAGCTTAAATATGATCTTGTGAAATAAACAAAAGTGACATTTATTGGACTCCAGGAGTATATCAGCTATATATCTTAGAGAAGCTAGGGACCTCATAGAAAGATGAGAATAAAAGTAGATTGTTGGTTAAAGTCCATGTTATACTAGGAATTGCACATAGCACTAAAATTTTGCATTCTGAGAAATTCTGATAGTTCATGATTTTATAGGAGTTAAGAGTCCATTGCTAGTCGCTTTTGATAATAAATGGATGTTCAGAACATTGTAGTTTTTATGTCAAAGCCAGAAGTATGCTTGAGTCCTATTGGACCTGAGGTCTAACCTGAAATCTATATCCCACTGGGAAGAAGGCTGGTGCTGTGGCTCACAGGCCTGACTTGAAGTCAAAGGTGGGTCAGAGTCTCTGCATCTGCTTTGCAACTTGGGAGAAGATGGGATGTGATGAGTCCCGGAGCATCACACCCACACTTCTGTCTACCTGGATGAGCAAGTTCTCCTTAGCACCCCCTGCACAGCAGCAAGGAAGGCTCAATGGAATATAATTTACATTTTAATACAGGAGAAGGGAAATATTTCCTTCTCTTTCATTTTAATAGAGACAAAAAGAAACACATATTTCCATCAACAAAGGGATGTTGTCTATGGTATCAAGAAATAATAAGGACCATGAAATGAAAGCATGCAAGAGAGTGGAAGGATGGCAGAGTTATGCTTGTTTTAGGTAAAGTGGTAAGAAATGGCCACTTTCAGAAGATAGCCTTTGAGAAAAGATCCCTGGAATGTGCAATGTGTATGTGTGTGGTGAGCAAATGAGATGATACATATAAAACACACAATATTTTTCAGACATACTGTGTCTGAAATGTCTCTTCAGTACTTGGTATTTAGTTACTCAGACATAACAGAATCTGACTCAGGATGAAGACTTTCTCAGCAGCACAAGGCTTGGTACTAGAAATGTTTAATAGTCTTTCTTAATCTCCGAGTGTGCAAAGATCTGGTTCAAACATAAGGGTATAATTTTCTATCCTTGGCAGATGCTTTAACACTAGCTTTGAAAGATTGGAGGAGCAGATGTAAAGAATGAGAGATTTAAGACGAATGAAGAGAAATACATAGGATGTGCCTGAGAAGACAGTGTGTGTGTGTGTGTGTGTGTGTGTGCACTCATGTGCATGCATGCGTGCATATGTGTGTAACAGACAGCACAAGACAGAGCGACAGACATAGAGGCTAAGGAAGAAAAGGAAGATAACAAGGGAAACGAGCTCAGATCAGGCATGCCTAGAAATAAAGAGATTCTTTCATTTTAAAAGCAAGGGATATGTTTTGAGCTAATGGGTTTCAGTGGACTCTCAGTGGGTGCTTGAGCCCCACGTTTGTGGCCTTGCATTGGCCGGACCATAGAAGGGATTGGCTCCCAGAAAGGCGAGATCATTTGTTCTCTGTTCTGTGTGCTCCCCACCCTCCTACTGCTCTGATGTCAACTTCTGACATTTTCCATCGGGCAATTTATACACTCGCACCTGCCAGCCTTCCCACAGCACTTGTGTTTGTTTGATCTCATACAAACTCCCCTCTCCAATCTGTTGATGAAATAATAAATCCAGGAACCTTTGAAGATAGAGCACCATAGGAGAGCGCAAATGAAAATCTTTTCTTGATACTTAAGCATTCTGAATGCTGAGTTCCCAGTCTGATGTAGTCCACATCATGCACTTTGTTTAGACACACTTAGACAAATCCATCAAGCAGGAGTGTCTAAAAGCCTATAATTTTCCAGGCTATATGGGACATACCACATTGGTAATGGAAAATTCTTGTAAAGCAGCATGATCCTGAGCAGAGCTATCTATTTATTTGATGTAAATTGTTTTAAGCAGTTTTGAGTTCCTGATGTGGTAGCAGGAACCTCATGTAATTTAACTTAAAGACATAAACCTGACCTTCAAAGTACTTAGTCTAAAATAGTATGGTTATTTGGAATATTTCTACCTCTAAAATATGTTTTTGATATTTCATAGCCCTCATTGATAACCTTTAGGGACTCAACTATTTGCTGATTGTATCTTAGGCTCTTTATCTAGAATTCAAGGTCTTCCTGAGCCTCAGATCAGGGACCTTCCAGCTTATTCTCAACTTCCCTCTCATAAAAGTTGATATCACAGACTATTCTAGAGCTGCTGGACTCTCTTTGCCTTGAGAACACAACCCTGCTGTTCACGTCTGATCTGTTCTTGAGGACTTACTTTATAATCTCCTTCTACCATGCATTCCTTCATCACGCATGGATTTCACATTTTAACTATCCTTTGATTTTCAGTCTAATTTGGGTCCATAGAAAACCTGATCAGAAAGTACAGAAACATCCCATACACTGGGTCTTATGGGGTACAGTTCTCCCACACCAAGGTGGGCATTTGTTATAACGGACCAAATCATGGTCATTGTCACCCAGTCTGGTGTGCAATAAGCATTCATTCTTGGTGTTGTACAACATATGGGCTTTGGGAAGTTTATAATGACATGTGTCCAGCATTACTGTCCATCAAACAGAGGAGTGGCTGTGTTCTAAATGTCCTCAGACTTGTTCATCCCTCCCTCCCAGCTTCTCAATGGATTCTTTCATTGTTCATGGTTTTGCCTTTTCTAGACTGTAGTACAATCAGAATCATACAGCTACATCATCACCTTTTCAGCCCAGCTTCTTTCAATTTGTAATAAGCATTTAAAGTTCTTCCATGTCTTTTCATGTCTTGATAGCCCATTTATTTTTAGTGTTGAATAATATTCCATTGTCTGGATGTGCCATGCCTCACAGTTCTTTTCAAAACTCCTGTAGTTCTTAATGTTCAAACCTGCTATGCCTGAGCAAGAGCCACTAGGCATGAATAACTATTTACATATATGATTATTAAAACTCAGTTAAAGGTTCATTCCCTCAGTTACTTAGCCCATTAAACTGCAGACTACCCCATGTGGCCAGTGATTCTTGGACAATCCAGATATGGCAGTTTTCCCATCATCACAGAAAGTCCTTTTGGATGCAGCTCTAGATTTGATCCTTACATGTACTGATTCATTGAAGTTCTACTGTGGTCAGATACCCTGCCAAAGTAATATGCATTCATTAATTTAACTCCATTAGCAATGCTATGAAGATGGTACTATTACTGTTCTTCTCCTGTTTCTAAGACTCAGATGTTATGGGGCTTACTGTCCTTTCTCTCATTTGCTGTGTTAGTCTCTCATGTCTTTGCCTTAGATTTTACTTCACTTCCAATCATAAAATATCTGAGTTGAAAACCTGCAGATCATCTGTCCTAACACTCTCATTTTACAGATGACAAAACTGAGATTTCAAAATGTGGATAACAGGTCCAAAGTCACAGAGGTGAAATTATCTCTAGAACAGTGACAAGAAATCCCAGCCTCCTAAGGGTCAGTCTGGTGGAGCTTTGTCTGGTCTTGTTTACTAGAAAGTCAGGGCTGTTCATAGTGTTGTAGACACACAGAAATCAGCAAAAATCCTTTGAATTAGAAGTTAGAATAATGTATAATATATAACATATCATTTGACAAGTGAAAAGTAGGCATCTGTATGTGCCAAAAGGTATAGAGAGCAGAGTCCATTGTTCAGCTTCCCCCAGGGAGGCATGAGAGGTTTGTAAGACGAGACCATCTTTCATATACCTTCCTGAACTATGAACGGGCTAGTGGGCTTCTTCGGAGAAAGACATGGGGGAGATGTGAGGTGTTATTAAAGAACGAGGTGGTTGGCAATCAATAACAATGACTTATTCATTCAGTAGGATTCACCAGGAATTCACTGCACATCCACTCTCTGCCCAGTGATGACACAGACAGGGAGCATCAGATGTGAGTAAGAAGAGGGCCTGGGATAAGAGGAGAAAAATCTAAAGTGAAAACCAGGTGATGGTGGGAGAGGAGTAGGAAGGAGCCAGGTGGTTGGGGTTGGAAGAGGAAGAGCAAGACGCTTTTTGTCCAGACCACCCAAGCAGCAGATGAAGCGGCCTCCTCAGACAATGCCTGAAAAATGCAGAAAGCCAGATCAGTTTCTGCCTCCTGTGTATAGAAAAAGCCTCCTGACCTCAGTGGAGGCCCCTGAATATACAACTGACCGTGGCTCCACATTTACAGCTGAAATATGCACATAGCATGTCTTCCCAACAGTCTTCGATGGCCAAGGCGACCTTCCAATGGACACTTGTCTAGTTTTCAGTGCCTCTGAGGGGGGAGGAGAAGGCACGAAAGGGCTGGCAGGATGGTGATAGAAGGAAATAGAGGTGGTCATAGGAGGTGGTCATAGGGTGTGGCTGACATCACTCATTGTCCCAAAGCGAAGGCATCTTAGGAACAAGGTAATTATCTACCACCTTGTCCTAGGCACTTTGTGTAGAGTCCCCTGACAGCCCTAGGAGCCTTCTGTCACCAGCTCATGAGTCACATGCAGCTCAAGAGGCCACCTGGAGGACAAGGTCCTCCTGCTCCAGCTCTTGGCTGGTGGAGTGTGAGGCCAGCTGGGCTCCCTGGCAGGTGTTCTGGCACCAGGGACACATTTACACTACTTTGGTGCAGGTGACAGAGTACCAGATCCTTCCTGCCTGGGGCTCCAGAGGCTCCCATTCTTCCCGGGCTGTTTGTGAGTTCACCAGCCCTTCCCTGCCTTCTCCCTCTTGTGTCCTCTCTCCTGAGACTGCTCACGCTCACCACCACTTCCACTCAGCATGCTATGCTGGGCCCTATTCCTACCAGCCAGTTCCTCATCATCAGGAGACAAAAATCTCGAGTCACACAGGCTGAGCACAAAGGGGCCGGTTACTGTTTTGCCTTCCACCTCATCTGGCTTTTTCCTCTTGCCCTGTTTCTGTCTATTCTCAGCAGCATGACCGCAGTGACCCTTTTAAACAAAAGTTGCATCCTGTCATTCCTTCACTCCAAACTCTCTAATGGCCTCCATTCATTCCAGGAGTAGGAGCCAAGCTCCTTTTACAGGATGACAAGGCTTTACATGACCTGACCCTGACCCAGTGCTCTCCCTCATGCTCAGCCATCTTCCACCAAGCTGGCCTTCTCACTGCTCCGAGACATGTCAAGTGCACTCGGCCAGGGGCTTTGTGTTTGCTGATCCCTTCTGGACACCCTGGTTGCTCATTCCTTTGTGTCCTTCAATGTGAATCAGCCAGGTTAGACACAGAGCACGCAAAGACATGAGACAGAAGAGATGCCATTATTACTTTATCAGAGTGGCTCTGACCACTCCTCCCCTCCCTTCTGACAATATGCAGCCTTTTTTACTGGGCTTGATTGTGTGTGCATGTGTGCGTGCGTGTGTGTGTGTGTGTGTGTGTGCACACGCATGCATGTGCATAGCACCTACCCCCCCCCCCACAACTCAGTTCAGGAGTTCCAACATCTTAGAAATCTTCACTTCACCCCTCAGTCATTTCTCGAGTCTCAGTTTTATTCCTCTTTCTCCAGTGCTGGCAAAATGTTCACTAGCTCCTATGAACTTGGCCTCTAATGGGCATCTCCAATGTCAGGAACATGCTTCCTTTCTAATGATTTCTTGCAAAGATGCCAGTGTCAACTCTTCACCAACCTCCTTGGGATATAGCTTATTTTGTATCTCTCTGTGTGGTAAGAGGAGAGGAACGGACCAGAGCATTCACACATCTGTCTTCATGAAGGAAATAAGAATACAGTCAGTCCCTCCAAATATATAGGATCTGAACCTTATAATAAACTATTCCCAGAGAAAAATCCAGGCATAAGCCCCAGGAGGAGGAAAGGACTGCAAAGAGGTGAGAAGAACCCGTATTCTCAGGGCTCCTGCAAATGTTTCTGGTGACCTCTCAAGCCCCCTGGGGCCATGCTGTCTGTGCCCTGCAATCACTTTGACCTCACAAAAGACACCCTGCAATTTCTTACTCTCCTGTTTGCCAATATTTCTTATAAAATGTACTCTATGATTCCCTACTCACCAGTTTGCAAGTACTTAATGCTCAGATGTTAATGTTTATACTTAGATTTCCTCTCATCTTCAAGAACCTCCTTCAATTTTTGGACATGTGTTTTGGAAAAACTATAGCATTCATCATTCCCTGTCTAGTATCAAACCTTGTCAAGGGTTTATTCCCCAGAGATTTCCTCCATCTCCCCAATCTTATGGGATACTTGTGAGTGGATACTACTTAGCACAAAATTTTTTTTGTAACAAAGGCCAAGGCTTTAGTACATGGTGTAAACCCAGTAAATTATGATTGTGTTAATGCTACTTTTCCTAAAATTTCACCTCACTGTGAGGAACTTCCTTCTTTCTCACCAAGTTTTCCAGATGGACGTTGAGACCCTGGCCTGTGTTTAACACTGAGGAAGAGTCTACAGATCATAAGAAAAGAATTAAACCCTTAAAGAATCTTTACACACTCTATCCACACTGCCTGTCTCCTTCCTTGAGGTTAGAGCTTCCTTGGCAGGAGTAGAAGCTCACAAGCCTTCCTGTTTGCCTCTGTTTTCTGGAGGTAGGCCTCGGGGCTCTCCTCCAGGCTCAGAAGGTCTGCAGGGAGGGGAGGACCCGGACACTCAGAAAACCCAAGAAGCTGCCTTGGACCCCCCCTCACTCCTCTCTGACGTCATTCCTGTTTTCACACGATCTCCCAGATGTTGCTGAGCTGATGTTAACGTTGCCTAAGACAGAAGATCTGCCCATGTCACTTACTAGCTGCATGGCCTTGAGCAAAGTATTTTACCTCTCTGAGTCTGTGTTAACATGTGTAGAACAGCATATAAAATAGGTATTTCACAGTTAGGCAGGCCAGATGAGTAGGGGATAGACAAGCGCCTAACTGTGCCAAGTGCATAGTGAGCACTCAGTACCCAGTTTCTGCTCACGCTGTCTCTGTCTCTGCCCTGTTCTGCCTCCCCTTTATTAGCACTGCCATGTATTGCCATCTAACAGGTTCACACCTGGCAGCTGTGTGAAGCTGAGTTGGACGCATGCTTGGGTCACAATCCACAGCTATGGCAGCTCTGCAGCGGGGAGCTGGGATGTCTGCCCTGGTTCTGAGGTGCGTACTTTTGGCTTCTCTTCTTGGGCTCCGAAGCTTAGTTCCCAGGCACTGGAGGTGTGGAGCAGAAACGCTAACCTGACATTCACTTGGTTCTGGAAGTTTTTTTCTACCAACTCTCTCTCTGCTTTGGTGTAGAGATGTTTTGTTTGACTAAACTCAGCCCCTTATTCCTTTTCAGAAGTTTTCCAGACTACTGGACGGAACGAGTTTGTCACCAGTGTTTCTAGGGAGCAGAGTCGGTGACAGAGAATGGGAACCAAATAAAACCAAGAGTAGTGCTTTGAGACTGAAATCCTGCCAAAAGCGAGGCTGACATCTGAGACGTACAGAAATAAAAAAGAAGACAAAGGTCTTAGTCAAGACTGCGAACTCTTCAAGGCGTCCTGGCATGTCCCAGAGCACCGACAGGGATGCCCCTCCGAGGGGATGTTGTAGGCAAATGGCTGGGAAGGAGCTGCAAAGGGTGTGCCCAGGCCTTGGCAGGACACAGTGACACATCACAACGCACCAGAAATCCTGGAGGAAAACAGGACTTTATGAATCTGGCCTTTTGCCAAATTAGATTGGTATGACAATGCTTTCTTCTTCCACAACAGCTATGAGCACTCCAGAGAGCTATTATTTCTCAGAACATATAAACAGTACACAGTAAAGCTTCATGCCAGATTCTGTGTAAAGTATAGGGATTCATTCATCCAAAAATAGTTTTGAGCATCTGCTGTTCGTCTGACCTGGGAGCAACAGTGAAAAAAAGATAAAATCTCTGCCCTCGTGGAGCTTCCTTTCTTATATGGAGAAACAGACAATACATAAATTCGCAGACATTTTTGCCAAGTCAAGTGCTGATAAGGATATTGGAGAGAAATACTCCTGAAGTAAGTGGGTGGGGAATTATCAGTGGGAGATCAGCCAAGGGCCCATGAGACAGTAGAGCAATGCTGGCAGAGGAGACCAAGCGCCTCACCGCAGACATGGAAAGGTGCTGCTAGGATAGAGAACCTGCTGCAAGCAGGGGGACTGAGGGATAGGAGGAGCCAGTGATCATGGTGGGATGTTGAAACGATACCGAAGAAGCTCAGAGAAGGAGGCCATGGAGTTCAGGAGAGGAGGAAGGCTATAAATCAGATCTGCAGAACTAGTAGAGTATTCGTATTCAAAGAAACAAGTTCTGGACATGGGTGATAGCCATGAAGGGAGATAAAAAGTTGAGACCCTATAACTGCTGTGGCTTATGTCTAGATGTTTTCAGAGACGCTGGACCTCCAGTGTGTGACTGAGTCATGGTGCAATGCTAGGATTAAGGGTGTGAGTGTTATCTGTTTTAAGGGTGAGTAGCCTGTATACAGAAAGAGGCTTGCTGCTTGTTACTTTCAGTTAGCCAACTACCTTGCTTGCTTGCCTTTGCTGTCTTCTGCCTGCCAAGAGTTGTTTCTCCTCTGTGATCGCCCTCTGCCAAGCCATGCTGCCTTGGAGCCAACAGCTATGAAATGAAATCTCTACACATTGTGAATCAAACCAACCTTTCCTTTCTTAACTTGTGGGTATTGGTTTCAGGGCACTTGAAGTTATAACCAATCTGACATACGAAAAATTTGGGTTACAACCAAAATTTTAGTTTTAACTTATGACTAAAATCTTGTATTATGACCCAAATGCTGGCTGGTTTTGCTTCTAGATGGAGAGAGACTTCTCTGAAGGCTGTGTAGGGGAGCCTGAGCCTCCACTGGCTAACTTAAGTTACAACCAGCCCTGAAGAGCGGATTGAGTTTTTACCTAAAGGGTCCACTGTATTTTGTCTCAGCAATGAACTAAAAGTGATTAAGACAATAATTAATATAACAAGAGATGGATTCAAATCCCATGTCTAAGACAGCGACATGCCTTCCTTTGTGAGACTGTGTGCTAACAT
The DNA here is from genome assembly GCA_004025085.1 of Thryonomys swinderianus. Taxonomy (NCBI): domain Eukaryota; kingdom Metazoa; phylum Chordata; class Mammalia; order Rodentia; family Thryonomyidae; genus Thryonomys; species Thryonomys swinderianus. Next base: position 256,506 of record PVIC010000010.1, read on the forward strand.
ATATCCTTATACAACAAGGGCTAAAAGAAGTCAGGTTTCAAAATAATAGAGGGAGATGCAGTTAATAATGCCACAGAAGCAGGCAACTCAGAGATCTTACAAATTCTTTTTTATCAGAGGTGATTCTGTGAACCTTGATTTTCCAACACAATTTAAGCAGATTTAGGGTATACGTTCTTACTCTGAACATTTTCTTTACCAAAACATTAATTAGGCATTATTATCCTTCGTATGTTAGGAATGGGGAGATGAGAGCAGTTAGATGTTTGAGGTTTTCCAGGAATCCTCTCTTGGGAGAGGAGCCACAAAGCCTCCACAGTTCTGTTCATTCTCTTCATAAACATGACTCCTTTCTGAAAGATCACCAAGCACTCCTTTCTAGTTTTAATTGCAATAAAATAAACAATGAAATTTATCATCCTACTCATTTCTAAGTGTATAGTTTGGTCGTGTTAAGTACAATCACATTATTAGGCAACCAATCTCTAGAAGTCTTTTCATCTTGCAAAACTGAACTTCTGTATCCGTCAAACAGCTCTCCAGCTCTTCTCCCCCAGCCCTGGAAACCACTATTCTGCTTTCTGTCTCCAAGAATCTGACAACTCAAGTATCTCCTATAAGTGGAATCATAGAGTATTTGTCTTTTTGTTCCTGGCTTTATTTCACTTAAGATCTGGTCTTCAAGAAGCATTCTTATTGAAGTGGTTGTCCAAATTTCTTTTATTTTTAAAGTTGAACAGTATTCCATTATAAGTGTATACCACATCTCATCTACCCATTCATTTCTATATGGACACTTGTATTGTTTCTACCTTTCGACAATTGCAAATCCTGTTGCTATGAAAGTGAGTGTAGAAATATCCCTTTCAAATCCTGTTTTCAGTTTTGTTGGCTCTATACTTAGAATATGGGATTTATGGTAATTTTATTTTTAATTTTTGAGAAACTGCAATATTGTTTTACATAGCTGGGGTACCACTTTACATTCCCACCAACAGTTCACAAAGTCGCCAATTTCTGCACATCCAGCCCAGTCATTATTTTCTGAGGCTTGTTTAGGTGTTGGTATTGGGGAATGAGGCCAGGGCCCTGCACACGCCAGACAAGCACGCTAACACCGAGCTTCATGCCTAACCCACTGGGTTCCTGTTTTGTCTTGTTTTTGTTTTTTGATTATAGCCCTCTGAATGGCTGTGAGGTCAAATCTCACTGTAGTTTGATTAGCGTTTTCCTAAAGTTGAACACTGGGGACCATCTTTTCAATGTGGTTGTTGGTCACTTGTTTATCTTCTTTGAAGAAATGTCTATTCAAGTTCTTATCTGTTTTCTAATTCGTTGGGTCATCTGCCAACGTAGCGTTTTCCACAGTCACTGAACCAAGGTAAGAAGTATAGACACTGTTCACACGCCAGCCTTCCAGCTTTCTTACCTCTCACTGGTGGGATCAGGTTTCATGCTCAGAACGCTACTGGCACCAGGATAAGACTCTCACAGAATCCAAGGAATGTTTGGTTAGGGGGGATCTAGCTTGAAAGCCCCATCTCTCATTAAAACTGAGCTCAAAAGAGAAATTACTAGTGTAACACAAAATAAAGAGCGGCAATGTATCCTTTGCCTTCTGCAATACAATCTCAAGCAGCTATTTAAACAACAAAGCAATTATGATTACGTGCTCTCTGACCCTTAGTGCTGCCACTGACCATAGGCTGAGGGCTCCCCAGGTCCACATCTGCCTCTTAGCACTCACCACATCTGGTGCTTCCATGGCAGAAGTCTGTCTGTATTCAAATCCCATAGGGGAGAAATAACCAGCCATCCAAGTCATTTGATTGGCTAAACTTCCTAAGTGTTTGAAAATGAGAAGAAAACGTGGGTGTTTCTTTCTTTCTTTTTTTTTTTTTTTATTAAATTTCATCCATACCAGGGAAGAGTGAAGCGTATGTTTAGGAATTTTAAGCAGCAGTTTCAGTCAGGGTGGGTGGTTGTAGAGATTTACTTACTTCTTGGAGAATTCAGCAACCAACCAGAAGGCCCTCCCAAGAAAAGTCATCTTGTAATAAGTGATAATTGTGCTTTGAAGGATTCCCCTCACCCCCAGGTAGCCTAGCAAAAGATAAACAGCTGCAAGAATCAATAAGCATCAAGGTCGTAGGCTGAATTATTTACAGATTCTCTGCTATTCATTACAAACTTTCCTCTCTGCAAGGAAGAATTGTGTCTACTTCACAGATGATTTAGAATGCACCTGGTTTAGTTTCACAGTTATTGTTACCATCTTTATCTCCTTACAGGGCTAGCACCACTGCTGCTTCCTTAAATGAGTCTACAGAGTAGAAGGGGGTGATGCTAAGCTTAGCCACGCAGTGGATCAGGGCAGGGGAAACCGCATGGGATGAGACACAGAGCTGTATCACAAGGGTGGGTGGGGACAGCCCACCACAGACAGCCCACCTAAGTACCCGTGTACTTAGTGCGTGACTGATCATCACCACAGTGACCAATGCATCCTTCTAATAGGTCTCTAGACTTTTGCCATAGTTGCTCTGCTAGGTCAGGTAAATATCTTTGCTATACTCAAGTCTTTTGTTTCTCTCAAACAAGTCTTTTGGGACTTCCTTCTCTGAGGAGCCTTGAATCATCTTATTGTCTGACATGTTCTGAGTTCTATAGCAGCTCTTTCCTTGGGCTCTCCCTATCCTCGAATTCTCACACTCTGCTTTCTTCTCTAAGCTCTTAGCATACTTCTTGGAGTTCCTTAAACATACTATGCTCTTTCCTCTCAGGTTCAACTCAGTTGTTGTGCCTGCTGATACAATCTCCTCTTATTCCCAAGACAAGCCTACTCTTTTAGGTTCTAAACCCATGTTTTGTAAGTCTAGACTATTGCTCATTTCTGGGTCCTTTCAGAGTGCAATTCACAAGCCTGGTTAGATAGAGGTCCCAAGCCATTTGACACCAGGTATATGTTGAATATGGGTCAGAGCTGAATGCCTACCTCATATTAGACAGGCAATACTTTTTTATTATTTTAAAGAAGGAATCTCATAAATTATCTTGCACTACTGAGAGAGAAAAAGGGTTCAGGGAAAATGTTACCCACTAGAATACTGCTATAAAATTAAAACTGAGCCTATCTGAAGAGTGTCTCGCTTCGGGCAGAAACTCTTCATGACAGGAAAGCTGTAACTGTTTAAAGAAAGCAAATGTAGTTTTTTTTTTGAGGAGTAATAAAAGCCTGTTATACTGGAAAACAATTATCTATTTAGATGAAAATTGTAATGCTTCTATATAAGACTGCCCACTTACATATATTATACAGTGAATTTGGATAAAATCTGTATATGCCTGCTCTATGAAGGAACAAGACACTTGGATAAGAAATATCCACTTTTTGAAAGGTATTTATTTTATTTTATTTTAGGCAGTGCTGGGGATCAAACTCAGGATCTTGCATATTTGAGAGGAAGGTAGGGCATCACTGAGCTAAATCCCTGGCCCTAGATCATTATTTCTTTTTGACCATTAGTGTATAGGAATAAAAGAAGCTAAACAGACAGTTTAGTCTAGATATGCCTAAAATCTATCAATTCTTAATTGAGTTAGAAATACCCAGACCCTAAATAAATTTGATTATTTTTTATTTAATGATTTTGAAGGTACATTGCCAGTCATTTTCCTTTGGCAAATAAGGTCAATAGATAGCTCACTTCTGTATATCTAAATGCTACCGAACATCTGTAAAGCTATTTAATATTATGTGACTAAAACATCTTTCTTTACTTTAGTGTATGGTTTTGTAGGCGTTTCTATTTGAAGGCCTGTTGCCTTTCTCCAGTGCCTTGGGTGTTGGTCATGGCTCTGGCCTGGAGACCAGACATCTGGCTTTGTGCTAACCTCGTGCCATAAGTGGCTTGGAGAAGAGTTTTTGACTCCATTAAGAGTGCAGAGCCCAATGAGGCCTTCATTTTCCCACTTCCTTTTCCTCTTTCACCCTGGCAACTATTAATGAACTCAAAATCAATCTGTCTGGCTGGTTGATGAGATTAGAGGACTTTCCTAGTCTTGCAGCTGCTCATAGGAAACCAGATGCTGCAATCAGTTTATTGTGAACTCTCTTCTCTCTCTCTGCATCTCTGCTATTGATTAAATAATGCCACCCTGGGGCTTGTTCCTGACAAAGCAGCTTCACAGAAAGCAAAATGTTGGGACTCCACACAATCCCTGCTATTATTCTCCATCCACACACCAGAGTGGGGCTGGCTTAACTTAAGCAAAGCAACATGGTGACGCTAAGCAGCACCCCCTGAGGTTCCTGCTTTTAATCGGAGATGGTGTTTGCCTTGAGAAAAGATTTTCCGGAGGTTATACAGGGCCTGAGAGGCTGCACAAGTTCACCGCTTGGAAAAATTCAAATAACTGTAGCAAGAATCTAATTCAGCCCTGTAGACTGTTACAAGTTCCAGTCCTTAACACGGTCCTAAGTATCCTATTCTAAACATACAGAAAGCAGAGTTGAACTGTCTCTGTAATGACATTTGGACTTATAAAAAAAGCCTGCCAATAAAAGGAAAGTGATGGAAACAGGAATAGGTGAAATTAGAGGCCCAGGAAGCCTGCAGCCCTGAGAAGATGGGGTGTGGGGCCACGCAAAGGATTAAGTGGTAAAGAAATTCAGTGTAAAACAGTGATGAAGCCTATACTTTCTCTCACTTAGGAGCCAGCAGAGCCAGAAGGATGAGGAACTTATCTTAAAACATATAAACTGACAACTCAACTTACACAAGTATTTTTTTGAATAGAAAATTGTATTTTATACCCTTATAGAGTCTCTACTTTTTAGTGACTAGCAGTAGACAGTTGTATTTTAAAGAAATAAGTTGACTCTATGTTGGATAAAGTTAGCAAGAGTAAAAGTAGGAAAATGCTGTTTGATTTTCTCTGAATCTCTGTATTTATTCTGAAAAAATGCAATACCTATCACCAGTTTGAAAGTCATGGTTAAAAATATGATAGGTATTTGCTCACTGTTGTCTTTAAATAGAGATAATATAGAAACTGCAAAAGCAATCCGAGTTACTACATAAAGTAGCAAAGAAAATTAAACAGATGCTATATAAGTTTGGGTTTATTCAAGTTGTTATTACAAAGATCTATGCTGACCAAGAATAAAAACCTCACAAGTGTTTTCATTCATTGGGCAGGTGGAAAGAAGTGTGGGGCTTCCCTACAAGTTCCTTCTAAGGCTAAAAAGAAGCCACAGACTGCATTCCATGTTCATCAGCCACATGCACCTGAAATGGCAGCCTGCAGCTGGGTCTGGAGCTCCCAGGTAAGACAGGAGCTCTGCTAGTATGAGAAACAAGGGAAAGAGTGGACAATTTTAGAGGTCTTGTCACGTTTAGAGGAAGAGTGAGGGGACATGGAACTCAACCCTTCATCTGCATGGATGAGAGAGCAAGTAATGAAAAAGAGGAATACAAGGTAACTTGTGATAAATGAAAAGGAAAAAGAATGAGAGGAATGAGGAAAATGAGACAGAGATAAGAAAGAAAAAGAGAAAGAAAAAAGAAAGAAAGAAAGGGAAAGAAAGAAAGAAGAAAGAAAGGAAGGAAGGAAGGAAGGAAGAAAGAAAGAAAGAAAGAAAGAAAGAAAGAAAGAAAGAAAGAAAGAAAGAAAGAAAGAAAGAAAGAAAGAAAGAAAGGAAGGAAGGAAGGAAGGAAGAAAGGAAGGAAGGAAGAAAGGAAGAAAGAAAAAGAAAGAAAGAAAAGGGAGCAAACAGATGTGTACATCAGAAGACAGGACTAGAAAATGATCTTGTTTCCTGAAATTGAGTCCAGCAAAGCTTATATGGAGCTTAACTATGATTAGTTGAGATATTTGATATAGAAATCCCATGAAAATTTACATTAATTGAACTGGATTTGGAGTTTTTAAGTTCTCTCACCTTTTATTTTGAAAGGCCTTTGTTATACTCACTGTTCTATTTTAGCTGATGTTGATAATAATGTTTCCAGCGTTATTAACATTTGTGTGATATATTTTAAAACATATCTGTAGCTTTATATTTAAAGATTTCTTACAGATGGCACAGAATTGGATCTTTCTTATATATTCAGTAGGACAATTTGTATCATTTATTTCAAGTTTTATCCCATTTGTATTTAATTATTTTATAGCTACTTTTAAATCTACCATCTTGCAATTTTTTCTATCTATTCATGCATTCTTAGTCTTATTCCTTAATTTTCTGTTGCCTTTAGATTAAACATTTTCTATTACTCCATTTATGCCATATATATTTTTTTCCAGTATCAAGAATTGGTTGACTTAGGATGAACTGTGTTACATACTCACGCCCTTTTTTTCCTATATAGTTTTTGTTTGTTTTGAGACAATGTCTTGTTAAGTTGTCTGGGTAGAGTTGCAATCCACTTATCTCTAACTCCTACATAGTGGGGATTAGAGAAATGTGTCACCTTACCTGCCATTAGTTATTGACCTTGTCCTCTCCTCTCCCCTCCCCTCCCCTCCCC